>OZ007525.1:1829560-2429560 GCA_963931895.1 Eupithecia pulchellata
TCAGACTTGTCTAGCACTTTGCCCTGGAAGGATGGTTTCGGTTTAAAGAATTTATTCTCATTAAAAACTTAAACAGTTCACTTATATTGAGATTACTTAAGATTACTTATTTCTAGTTTCTATGTAGCTAGCGACTAACCTTTAATATTACAAGTGTTTACATTTATTATTACTAAGATGAAAAGAAAACATTAATTTTTAACATGATAATTAAATTTGATACGAGCGTAGGTTACAATAGTGTTACAATGGTTCAAAAGA
The DNA here is from genome assembly GCA_963931895.1 of Eupithecia pulchellata. Lineage (NCBI taxonomy): Eukaryota > Metazoa > Arthropoda > Insecta > Lepidoptera > Geometridae > Eupithecia > Eupithecia pulchellata. The sequence goes on from OZ007525.1 coordinate 1,829,822, forward strand.
AATGCTAAAAATCTGAAATTCGAAAAAGAAATTCTACAACCATAACAGAGGTTAGACAACTTTTAACAAATAAATAAAAATATTTTATTTCGAATAACAAGATCCATATTTTTTTGTGAAAGATGACATAGAAAATACTTAAATTTAAGGTTAGTAAGAACTACACACAAACACAACAAAAATATCCATACTCCATCCATCAATACACCTATCACCCTACGCACAAAACATATCCACATAGGAGAGGAGACTCTATCAGCAATAGTTTTGTTGTTCGGATTATATTCTGCTGAAAGTATTGTACAGTTGTCGTTACAGCACAGCCTTTGTGATAGTGTACTTATTTAATCACAATAATAATCAGTAGAGCCACAATCTTAATGTATTCAAATTGAACTTGTCAGTTATTATTTATACTAATATTATAAAGAGGAAAGATTTTATTGTTCGTTTGTTTGTTTGTATGTATGTTATTTTTTGTTAATTACCCGTGCGAAGCCGGGACGGACGCTAGTAAAGTATAAAGCGGACGTCCATAACGCTTACCTCTCTTTCTGCCTCTTCAATGGCCTTCTTCATCTTATACTGCTGCAGAATGGCCTCCCTCCTCCTCGCCTGCTCCTCTTTCTTGGCGGCCTTCTGCTCCAAGGCGGCCTCCTCCCGCGCCTTGCGGGCGGCGGCCGCGGCGTCGGCGCGCGCGCGTGCTTCGTCGGCGCGCTGCCGTCTTTGGAGCGACATTAGCATTATACGCTCTTTCTTACGCTCCATTTCTTCCGCTGAGTTCTGGGAAATAGGTTTTACGGTTAAAAGGAAGCATTCTAGAAAAATGTGTCAAAATGCAGGACAAAGCAGAGAGATGGTATTAGGATATTATATCTCTCAGGTCAAATATGTTTTCATACAACTTGTGCACGGTAAACCAAATTACCCATTTTACTGATGATAAAACTATTTACCAGTTCTAATCCGTCGTAATTTTTTTTAAGAAAATAAACGTTACTAGATAGGAAAATTCTTTTTTCGCTATTCCCGAGACCATCAAAACCAAAGTTTTAACAAAAAACTAAGGTAGTGGCGAAGATGAATAAACATTATTTTGGCAGTAAACTATAATCTCCGAATTTGATATCCTGAAGTTAGTCTATCTAATATATCATCCAAGATGAGATTACCACCAATCAAAATTAGTCCTAAACTAATAAGATAAATAGTAAATACAATCTCACCGGGTCAATAGTAACCTCCCCTATGACGAGCGCAGCGGGCTCGGGCGCGGGCGCTCGCTGCGGCCGTTCCCTCTGAACATCCCTCTCCGCCTCATCAGGCCGCGCCGCGTTCTGCGAAGCCCTGTGCACCACAAACTGCTCCTCCTCCGCCGGCCTCAGTCTCTCATTCCTATCGTTCCTCTCAATCCAAGTATTTTCGGGACTGCGCTCCGGACTTTGAAATTCTGAGGAGCGCTCTTTGCGCGGAGAACCTTTCTTCCGCAAAGGAGGTTTCGGCCGTTTTGGTTGCTCGTTATCGAAAGATATATAGAAGCCTTTTTCGTTTGTTTCTTCAGGTTGTCTGAACGAGTTCCTGCCGAGTGACGGCCGAGTAGGGGAAGGTATGCGGTAAGTTCTGGTGCCGGAGGAAATGTTTAGTCTGTCGATGCCTTGTCGTAACGCGTCGTCCTCGGCGTTGCCGATAAAGGAAATATTTTGAGGTTCCATGTCATCCGGGGTGGGACGGGGGGCTACAGGGGGGGTGTGTGGAGTATGAGGGGTATGAGGGGTGTGCGGGGAGTGGAGTTGGTGTAAGGCGACCGGTTGTTCCGTCCGTCTAGGCTCGGGCAATGACCCTTGCCTTTGCGGGGTAGGCGCGCGTCTTTGAGCAGGTGGGCTACCCGACACGGTATACGATAAATGATTTTCGGAACCGTTTTGGTATCTCTCAGTAGGATAGTGCACTTGGAAGGGTTGGTTCCCGCGGTCGTGGAGGGTGAAACCTTGCGGCTGCCAGCGGTCGGTCTGCGGTTGCGCGGGTTGCGGGGAGGGCGACCGCCACGTGCGCTGGGGGCTCTCTCTGCCGGGTTGCGCGTATTGGTGGTTCTGTTGGTGCAGCTGAAAAGAAATTATACTCCTCATGGTAAAGAATATGGAACAGATGGAGGCTACAGTTTTATTTTGTGCTTATAAGCCAATGCATTAAAGAAATGAACCTTGGAAATGGAAAAATAACAGAAAAAATTACAACAAGTCATTCGTAACAATGATCACCGATCGCGTCAATACGGCGTGAAAGCAAATCAAGACTTTTTTTTTCTTCCTACAGAGAACATAATAAGTGCCGTCATTTCAGATTTGTTTCTTTAATGAACCGGGTTATACTTACAGTTATGAAAACATTTATGAATGAGGTTTGGTTCTCATTGCGTACTAAGTGTAGCGCATTTAAACGTTGGTACGCGTGCTTTTGTATGTGGTGTGTGTGTTATTGGCAAACACGTCAATTTCTACATCTACATGCCATTGCAATATGGGCTCTAACATACAGTGGAGAAGGTCTCAAACCTGCCAGCCCCTTGGATCCTGGCTTGGTGCAGGAAGAGCTGAGTCTACTTGTCATTGGAATATGAACTCTAACATACAGTAGACAAGGTCCCACACCTGCCAGAATCTCCGCTCCTGGCTCACGTACAGATAAAGACGAGTCTACATGCCATTGCAGTATTAGCTCTAACATACAGTAGACAAGGTCAAAAACCTGCTAGCCCCTTGGATCCAGGCTTGGTAAATGAAGAACCGAGTCTACTTGCCATTGCAATATGAACTCTAACATACAGTAGACAAGGTCCCACACCTGCCAGAATCTCCGCTTCTGTCTAATGCCATTGCAATATGAGCTCTAACGTACAGTAGACAAGGTAACAAACCTGCCAGAATCTCGGCTTCTGGCTCACGTGCAAGTAGAGCTGAGCGTACTTGCCACTGTACTATGAGTTCTAATTTAGTCTAGATAAGGTCACAAACCTGCCAGCCCCTCGGCTCCTGAGTCTCGTGCTGTATCTGCGCGTGCTGCGCCCACGTGCGGCGCTGCGGCGGCGGGCTCTCGTGCAGGTAGAACTGTCCGCGGGTGGGCTCGATCTCGCGGTACTCGTACGGCGGCTGGTAGTACTGCGGGATGTGCGGCGTGGAACCGAAGCTCCCCAGCGGGTGGCGGGAGACGTTCTGCTGTGAGCTGAACTGACTGTGCTGGAATGGGATGCGCTCTTCAGCATTTTTGTTGGGGGGTATGGTAGGAAGTAGCAGTGCCCAGTGATTTATTTATTTAATGCTGAATAATTAATTTTTTATTAAAAAAGAAAATTACAGATCATATTTGAATTTTGGAAGCGTTTATTGTTTGATTTAGAATATTTTTAGAATTTGCATGGAAGTATCGACGGAAAGACGTAAAGCAAAGTTGAGTATAACGTTGAAACTTCCTAAACAAGGCTCCTGTACCGTTTTTTCGTCTCAAGTAACAAAATCAATTATTAATATCAACCCTTTAGAAATTCCCATACTATCTGAAATGATTTTTAGAAGATACATGGACGGCCAAAAGCAGGCCATAAATGTTAACAACTTGGCAAAAAACTGGGCATATGATACTTTCTACAATATCCCATGTAGTGTAGGTGAACAAAGCACTAGCAGCTTTGCAGCTAGAGATCTCAGGTGATAAAGGAAAGCAACTAGCTTTATAATAAACTACTAAGTGATGGAACAAGCAGATGCCACCTGATAAGTGTTACAACTATAGCCCATGACAGAGAAACCAACACCTCGCCAGGCAATAATGGAATGCCCTTTACAACACAGCCTAGGGCTGTCAAACCGAAACCGCCGCGCCGGGGAAATACGAGTCACATGGGGCTTAATATTGGGTCTCATGTTGTACATGTATTCACCGGCAAAATCAGGATTCTGATGGTACATTATATTATGAGAATGATATGTGTTGCTTTCCGATACCAACCAGGAAATTAGTGTCTGTATCATGCAAATTATTTAGGAAAATAAATTAATCCTTATTAATTTATGAACTCACGCTTTTAGTGATTAAATTGTGTTATATTTAAGTACGACTTCAGAAAAATAAAGACATGCTTTGATAACATAGCATATTAGAATTCTGTGCTATTTTCTAAGATAGGTTATTGAATTAGGTACTTTTTCAGTCGTTTTAGTGTCATTGCAGAAAAAAAAAATATTTTAAGTAGGTACTTACCAATTGTGGAATGTTTTGAGGGAACTGCTGATAGGGCGATTGATTTTGTTGCATTTGTGGCATTTGTTGTTGAAACAGCTGGTTTGCTTGCTGTTGCTGAAATAGCTCCTTAGCTTGTTGTTGCTGAAAAAGCTCTTTCGCTTGTTGCTGTTGAAATAACTCTTTAGCTTGCTGTTGTTGAAAGAGTTCCTTAGCCTGCTGTTGCTGCAATAGCTCCTTTGCTTGTTGCTGCTGCTGTAACAGCTCTTTAGCTTGCTGTTGTTGCTGGAAGAGTTCTTTTGCTTGTTGCTGTAATTGCTGTTGTTGGTGCTGCAACTGCGCTTGTTGTTGCTGATGTTGTTGCTGCTGCTGTATTTGTGATTGCTGGCTCGCGAGTCTTGCGATGTCGCTCTGAATGTCTTGTAGACTGGAGTTCATCCTGTAAATGATTTATGTATGCAAATGGGGGGAATTCATCATCATCATCATTTTCAGATTTAAATGTTCAAGTCAGAGCAGTCTTTGTATATCGACCTATTGACAATACTTTAGTTAGATGATATATTCTCATATATTAAAGTGAGTAAATCAGAATTATTAAAGTGCAGTCAGAGTTGGACTTGATATTGAGACCTAAGGCTCTAGACAGACGGACCGCATTTCAACCGCAAATTGCAGTTCACATGCACCTGAACTACAATTTGCGGTTGGATCCCGCCTGTCTAGAGCCTTAGTCATTCATATAAACTATTTGGATGGGCCAATCTGGTTGTTTCTCTACAAGTGGCAACTTGGGTGAGGCCTTTGTACCGCAGTGGGAGTATGTGGGTTGATATGATCATAATGATGATGATGAATAGGTATGCATGGTATTAAGTAAAGATGTATTCTTACTTGGCGAGGGACTGTTGGTACTGCTCGAGAACTACGTTCTCTGCCGCTTGACTAGGAGGATCCACGACCATATCCTAGAGAATAAAGGAAACGTTATGAATAAATAGTTCCTCATTTAGTGCTGAACAGTTATCTATATCAGAGGCTGAATTGAGCTATAAATTAAAGTAATAGTAAATTGGGTTACACATCACGCAATTATAAACAACAAAAATCTTGTTTTCCAAGTCCCGAAGGCGAAAGTGATGAAAGGAAAAGGCATATTCCTTGGAATATTAGACTTATTAGATTTATTTATTTATGTCAGAAAAGCTAACAACTAATGAATTAATAATATTCTTTTTACCAATTTAGAATACCAGTTAGAACAGACTAAAAAGATTGATATAAAGTAGTTGCTAAAACTTCAATAAGCGTTAGTAAAATTAGTGAGTTCACCTGGTTTGTTCCCTCCTGCTTGTGGTCATCCTCGGCCGGCGTTCTCGCACCCTTGCCCTGCAACACGCCGTGCAACCACCACCGTAACACAACGTTGCAACATGCATACAACTCTATTGGTATACAAAACTCTAAAGTTATGCATTTTATAAAAAAAATATATGTTCCAGACAGATCTTAGATGGCCATGTCATTTTCGTGTCAATTGAAGGAAAGAAAATTTGAAACCTCTTGCTCGCATGAAAGACCAATTTCCTTAAAGACACTAGAATCTTCTTAGGTGATGAAGATGGTGAGATTTCGTCATCCGTGCGATATAAGAATTCATGTTTCAATTTTAATTTAATTCATATTTGAGATTCCTAATACCACGCCATCTATCAAGCTACTTGGAACTTCAAGTTTTATTCATATCGAAAATCAAGCCAATTTTGATATTTTTTGGGTATGATATGTTTCAGTTTTTATCTTTTAAAGAATAACCTAGTGATTCTTGTGGACGTCTGTATACCAATAGACTCTCATGCTGTCAAGTACAGTGTAACATTTTCCTACAATCATTAATGTGCTTTTTGCAACAACCGGTAACTATTGTGGATTTGTGGAGTGAGTTAGAGGAATTTGTACTCAAACATACTTTAAATTAATGCCAATTTTACATTGCAACGACAAATTTGCGAAACTGAATTACTTAAGTAATGATACTGACTGATTGCAAATGTTTTCTACAGTAGTAGGATAAAAGTAATGATTTAGAAAAGGAAGCAACTATTTGATATTTGACCGAAAATGGCAGCAAAATCTTAAAAAAAATTATTCAGCAGCTATTCGAAAGCTCAGCCGAAATACGAATTCAATCCAAAATGATATTGCAATGCGCTAATTTAGTGAGGAAAATTTTAATTTACAATTTATGCTTTTTTCAACGAGTGAATAAAACTCTAAGCTGTGTAAGCATGTATGATATAAGTTACAGTTTACAAAAATAAGGGAAAAACTAATTGGGAATAAAACCGGCCACTCACCAAGGAGGCCAACTGGTATTGCAAATATGCATCCTAATAAAATAGAAACAAATTAATTTAGATTCTGTATAAGAGAGAAATAAGGTTAGGACAAACATGTTTAGTAAGTGTGCTTTTTCATCATGAATCAGTTTAAATTGTGTCTTATTTCTTACGTTACTTGGTTTATTGGTCTTTTATTTACGAGTTTAATTTCTACTTTAATATATCATGCTTAACAAGATTCAGTTAATTATTCCAATAAAAAGAAAACAAATCCTACCCTCTAATAAATGCACAACTTGACTATAAATAATTCATAAACTTTCAAATAAAAATATTTCAACTCAACAACAATCACAAAAAAAGCCAACTGGCAAGATATTTTTGCTGCATAAATTCTTGGATGGGTCTGAGAAGTTAGGTAGCAAAAAATAACAACTCTTGTAAAAAACATCTAAACTTAAAACAAATAACTCAACCTGTACAGTTATCACATGAACGAAATAATGGATAACTGTTTTAAACCAATAAATAACAAACTCTAACCCAACCATTACAATCATACATAAAACATTTCAAAACAAAGAACAACTAAAATAGACATCCAGATCATCGTTTAAACCATGGAGTAATACGGAGTAAAAGTTATAATATCCCAAAAATCATTCACAACAAAGAAAATAAAGTATTTCTGAAACTTCTACTTTCCACAACTCCTGAGAACCAACAAATAACAAACTATAACCCAACAAATAACAACTAGAACCCAACAAATAACAACTAGAACCCAACAAATAACAACAAGAACCCAACGAATAACAACCATCAATAAATCAGTAACTCACCCTAGTAACAGCCTGTAGGAACGCTTGCTGGCCCAATTGTTGCCGTTGTCTGTTCACTTGCATCTCCATCTTCCGCTTATCCTGTTCGATTCGTCTCCGCTTCTCTTCGAGCTTCAGTCGGATGTTGTTGAGCTGGGCGGCCATCGCGCCGCCGGATTGCGTGCCCGATATGTCATCGGTTAGGTCATCACCGTCTGCGGACATGGTTAAATCAAATCACATAATTTATTAGAAGAAATACATGTCATAAAAGTTCTTAGACTGTAATAGAATGTTGCAATGTATTCAATGTGTTTGGTTGGCGGTAAGCTTTAGGAGTTTTGATTCAAAATGGGATGCTAGATTCGATAATTTATACAAACTCAGCATCAAGACCGTGGGAGGGAATAGTCTAAACAATGTTAGGGATCGGATAGCTCTGCTACTCTGATTTTAATCAATAATATAATCATATCGGAATATAGGAAACTTTTAGACATTTTTCAAGCTACGACGACCAGTGTACCGTAATTTGGGGACCGTCTATCTGACAAACATAATGTTGCGCGTTCGATTCCTGCCGCAGGAAAAATTGGTTGTATAATTTACGATAATCTGCAAATATTTGTCCCGGATCCAAATAGCACGATCCAACAGTAATAAAATACAAATATACTTTATTGTAAACCAGAAAAATTACACAAAAAAAGTTATTACATAAGAAAATGGGCTGCCTTAACGCTTAGAAGCGATCTCTTCCAGGCAATATTTATCAGCAATCATCACTAAACAGGTACAGAGTACAGTAGTAACAAAAGGTTATAAGACTCACTCGGTTGCTCCTGTTGCAAGTACTGTTGCTGCCACGTGGTGGTGTTCGTGGGTGTGGAGAAGGTGGTCGTTTTCCGTCTGTCCGTCTGTTCGCTCTCGTTCTCTATGTACGGAGACGGCAGACCTGGGTGAGGATGGTTGTTAGATGGCGGTATTGTTTGTTGTGTCAGATCATAACTCACATACTCATAACCCTTTAGTGTAAGGATTTTTCTTGATATTTCTAATATATTAATTCCCTTAACAACAGTTTACGCATAATATGACATAATTGTCAAGTGAGATGTCCAAAACTATACTAATTTGCTAGGACTAAAATTGGTGCCAATTTTAGTCCTAGCAAATTAGTATAGTCCCTTTCATAACGATCAAAATATATAACATTTTAGTACCTATATTAGTTATGACAAAAAAAGTTCGGTGTAGTTTTGGCAACATCTTAATTGAGACGAGTCACTGTTCTAGCCTACTCAAAACCAGGGTGATCATTCAATCGGGGCCTGGACAAAATTGTGTTTTAGTTTTTTATTTGTTGATTTACACAAGGTCGTATAAGTACAGGAAAAAATTGGGGGTCGAGAGATTGGTGAGCCGACTAACTTTTATCACTCATCAAAAACAGTGTAGAATACACAGGATCTATTTTCGTAAAAGGAGTATGTGGTCATATCATTTAGCGGCCATTTCAGACAGAAACATCAAATAAATTTACGTGTAAAAAAGTGCCAATGTGCTTATTCTGTCGATAAAATGTGGCGCTAAACAAAAGCGTTTGCAATAACGAAAGCAATGGGAAAAAGCTTACTTTGCTAGAAATACGAGGACAACGCGGCCAATCATGCAAAAAGCTAAGAACTAAGCAAGCGAAACAATTTGGAATACGTTGTGACGTATTTCGACGTATGTCGCACTTGCACTGTCTGCGAAAAGTGAAAATAAGAATCATTTTATTATTTCTACACACTAAACGGTTCAGAGTTTGACAAGGAAAATATGGTGAAGGTACGTTGTAAGAGTGTCGTATCGGAAAACCATTTACGACGCGTCGTCCATGATATAAATGGCACCTAAAACCCAAAATGGCGGATGCTATAGACAAATAGCTATTCGTTATAGCCGTGATGTTTTAGATACTAGTAGAAGTGTATTGTTATCACGATAGATATAGGCGATCACGTTGTGTGGCTGAAAATTTACAATGGCGGACGTCATCCACCTACGCTAAACGCCACAAAATTCCAAGTATTTCAAAACTTTAACTGTTTTATTTTATTATATGGAGATATTTTTTTATGAACTGTAAGTTAAATTAGTTTATTTTGATATCGGTGCTGTGTCCTCCTATTTCCGCAAGCTAGCTGAGTAGCACAAACCTGGCTGGTCGCCGTTGCTCCGCTTGAGGTCGGCGAAGCTCGTCTTGGTTCCGTCGCCGTCGGTCGAATCGCGGTCGTTTAGGTAGAAGCCATCTCCGCCGCCTGTTCAAAATTAGGCTTTACTGTTGATTCATGATATTAACCAACTAAGAACCAGTAGGAGAAGGGATAGAGGAAGGTAAATAAACTCAGTGGTAAAGCGAATGCATACCTAGGGTTGGTGTAAACCCACACACAGCCTGTCAGGCCGCGGAAGGATTATTATGTTCCCGTGGTTCGGCAGATAATGGCCAGAGAGGGTTAACGGAGAGGTTTTAGTGGGTATAAAATTCTTCTCAGGGCGTCGAGCCCACATTATTCTGTTCCACCCCAGACCAGTTTATTCGTAAATGAATTTCCTCGCCGAAAAAGGAAAAAAAAGGTAGCGACGACGTTGAACTATTCCAATACACTAATAAAATCGCGTAAGTCCCCTGGTAGATCTCAGGGTCATAGTTACCTTTATTAGTGAAAGAGGTCTGGCTGAGCGTGATGGTATCGCTGCTGTTCATCCGCCGCAAGCAGTGGTTGTCGTTGGAGAGCTGGCGCTCCAGCTTGCGGTCGTCGGTGCCGTTGGTGCAGTCTCCGTGGATGAACTGGATCGAGCCGCGGATGTCTTGGCGGGAGGAGCGGAGGGGAGGGTTGTAATTGTCTAGTGGACCTGGGAAGAATGTATGTGTTTTAGTCAAGTTAGAAGTGTCTGATCGTGTGTTTTTAAGCATATACCCTGTGTTCGAGCACAGGGCTCAGGCATAGGGAATTTTGACTCCGATTCTTTCTTTGTAGGATAGGATTCGATAGAAGTCGAAAACAAAGTGCTTTATTTCCTTTAGACTGTATTACTGGGAAATGAAGTGAGGACTTTGTTTTTAGTTCACTTCAATCTTGTTAAGGTAAAGAAGCTAACAAGAATCCTTTACCTTGTTAGATTGTTAGTTTTCGAGTTGGAGCAAAACTCGTCTCACATATTTTTGTGAAAAGTGTAGATTCCACCAGATGATAATTCTACAAGGCTAGAAAATGTTATCCTCATTATGGGAGGCCTATGTCTAGCAGTGGGCTAACATGAGGTAATGATGATGAATAAAAATGTGCTACCCTTATGTTACAAAGCGTTATACTGAAAACATAGCATTTACCTGTCGGTGCAGATATCTTCCTAACATTAGCAAGTGTAGCCAACTCCTTCTCCGGGTTCCGGCCCGCGAAGTTGAGTCGGTCCTGCGACCCGCCAAAGTTCTCCACAGTCAGTTGACTATCCTCCGTTATGGAGGAGCGCCGCGAACGTCGGCCAGCGAACGAACCCTCGCGGGAATCCGCCCAGTTGGAGGGGCGGCCGGCTGTTCTCGTCTCTAATACTGTGGGATAAGGTGCGTTTTAGGACGAAATAGACATTTGTGTACAATTATGTGTGTAAAAAGTATGTTGATTTTGACGTGGAACTTCGAATTTTTTTTATTTAAATCGGTATTAAATTCGGCAAGTTGACACTTGCTAAAACATCAATTTAACAGAAATATGAAATGGCAAGGCCGAATACTACTTTGGAAGTAAGCAGTTACCTGCATTATTTTATTATTTAGAGTTTTTTTAAGGATATCTCTTTAGTCAGTAGTGCTGGCGTAAATATTGATGTACGCACGACGCATGGATTCTAAACTAAATTACCCATTTCACGCGTAATGAGTACAGTGATTAATTTGAAGCGGGCGTCGTGTGTGACAGAGCTCAATTCCTCGATTCCAATGCGACAAGCGAAGCGAGCCACAGACCTTTACAGCGTCGCGAGCGAAGCGAGTAAGGCCCAACTCACCGCAGTCATCGTCCCTCCGCGCGATAGAAGACAGAGTGGTGACCCCTCTGCCGCGATGCACTACGAAGTCGTCGCGCTGCGGACTGCAACTTCTTCTTTCCGGTGTGGAGCAGGCGGATCGACCCGACATGGCCTTGGGTCGAGGAGTGTTCACGGACGGGGAACGCGGCACTGGATATTGACGGTTATTGTTAGAATCAGGTCAAATGATTTTCTATCAATGGACATTGGACATTGCAAACTCTATTCAGATACCATTTTAGTTTTTAAGTCTATGAATTAAGAGTCACAGTATACAGTTTGTTTACTGTGTGGAATGAATTTGGAAAGTTTTGTTTTAACACTCTCACCGACATGGCTGACGACGCATATGTCCATCGTCACCCACGTTGATTCAGATTCAGACTCAATAACTTTATTTCATTAAGTCAAATTTCATACAGTTAATTATTATAAAAATAAATAGGTAATTTGTTGGGCGGCGGCAGAGCCTGGGTAGGGAATGTGTTAAATAACTTCAGAATAGCGATTAAATTATATCAACAACTAAACAATTCAAATGCATATCTACTTGATTCAAAGCATCTCACAAACAATTATAGAATTTATGATAATGATTCTAAACAAGCTAAAATTAAATACAAATCTACATTATAACTACATTTCTATTTTCTACTGTGTAATCTTATCTCTACATAATCAATCTACTGTGTCAAACTGGGAGTCATGAGGACATAATGTCAACGACTCCAAAACATAACTAAAAACAAACAAAATAAAAGATATTTCAAAAAGAAAGTAAAGCAAAAGAAACCTTGTGCAGAAGCGTTGTGGTAGAAACCCATGAATTAATGCAATTTGTTAACGAAGCGATGCACATAAAAGAAAGACTTATAAACAAAACAATACGGTACAAAATAAAACACACGCAGGACACAAACAGGTGTATGAATCGTTATTCCGACATGATGTTCCGAAACACGACCCGGGCAAGGCAATGTGCAATACTCTTGTAAGTCACGCATTTAGTAAGAGCTCTGTGTATTTGTTTAGGAATACTATAGGCCACTTCATTATTTTTCTAATAGTCTACCGCATATGATTATGTGCGTATAAGCAAAAAAAAATAGGAACTGGTTACTTATCGTCATCACTAGAATTCATTAATTCATGCCAGCCTTTGTTTAGGATCTTCTACCCTAAGTAGATCCTGAAAAAGGGCTGACTTGGCTAGGCTAGGCTAGGCTATGTGGACTGGGTAATCTGGTCATGGAGGAGAGTGCCATAAATATAGTCAAATCAATTATAAATTCAAAATAACCTATTCAGACTAATATATTATAATTCTCCTGTAACATAACCAAATTTAAGGGAGATTGCGGATGCCTGCCATAAATATAGTCAAATTTATTATTAATTCAAGAATAACTTAAACCGGCTAAAATACAAAGATTCTAGTGTAACATTCCCAAGTGCACAAATTGCCTTCCCCTGTAAACAAGAGAGTTGCACAAATTGCCCTCCCCTGTAAACAAGAGAGTTGCACAAATTGCCCTCCCCTGTAAACAAGAGAGTTGCACAAGTTGCCTTCCCCTGTAAACAAGAGAGTTGCACAAATTGCCCTCCCCTGTAAACAAGAGAGTTGCACAAATTGCCTTCCCCTGTAAACAAGAGAGTTGCACAAGTTGCCTTCCCCTGTAAACAAGAGAGTGGCACAAATTGCCTTCCCTGTAAACAAGTTGCACACACGAGACGCCAGTACCTGTGAACGGCGGCAGAGAGTCGTCCCCCCGCAGGTCGGGGATGGGCGCGGGCGGCGGCGGCGGCAGGCAACGCTTGTGCCGCACGCCGTGCGCGTTGGAAGCGTCGCGCGCTGTTGACACCACACGTCAGACAACGTCACCCTGTCTTACCTGTTCTCTTAATGCTCTAATCTTTAGCGGAGGTTTGGATGATCGTTCCGATCTAGGGTTCTTGAACAAACGGTCGAAATTCTTTAATGCCGGTTAGTCAACGGGGAGTCAGAAACCGATCTGTTTTGATTCCCTCTTTTCAACGTACTTTCACGTTATCATACCCCGCAGTTTTTAAAAGTTTTTATACAAGTTGCGAGGGCGACTCGTATTTTTTCTGCGGACTGCCTAACTTGCCTGCTTTATTTCTGGCATAAAGTTCCAGAATTTTTTTGTAACAAAGCTCATTTTTAGAATTTTGTTTTGAATGTTTCCTTGATGATTCTCTATAAAATGACAAAAATAAATAAATGTACAATGTTTTATGTATCGTTAAGAGCGATCTATTCCTTGTGATCGAAAAGACAGTGGTGTAATTTAAAAATACTTTACCGTTACACCGAAAATTTGTTTCCGCAGCTTTTGTAACTTGGTAAACAAATTTTATTTCAATAAAGATTTACCAGTGTATATTCAACCACCATAACTTAAATTTCCAAAAAACTTGCCAATTACAATACAAATGAAATACGTGCATACAAGTAATTGTGAAACATATATAATTCCCGCAATAAGCTAATTGCCGATCCGTTGTGAAAGCAAGACAGGGTGACCACATATAAAGAGAACCTTACGCACTAAGCAATACCGTTCAACTTACCTCCTAAAACCTTAAACTGCTGCTGCCTCGCATAAACCTGATAAATTCATTTAAAAATGAAGCGTATAGCGCTTCACGAAAGGGTCAATTTTATTAATCAAATTAGTAGGCACATCTTGATATTATGACCACATACTCCCATTACTAGCATGCATTTACAGGGCAACGGGCATTCAAGGGTTTAACCCTCAACTCACCGCTGCCTGGGTATTTGACCGCCTGCACCGGATGCACTTCTAACATATTGAACAGGTCCGCTAGCATGGCTACTAGGTTTTGTCGCATTGACCTGAAATACGATAAATGTGTTTTACGAAACATATTAAACTTAACTCATTTGGTCATCTTTAGGATTTCCTAATGTTACTTGGAGAAGAAATAAACGGTCTTAATGTACTTGTAACTGTTACTATCGCCAAAACTAAAACAAAAAAAAAATGGTTAGGTCAGAGGAGCTATACGATGATTTGCTTTAACGTCATCTTACTGCAGCTGGGAGGAAAAGTATGCACGGTATGGTATGGCCATCTACGTAGTATATAACAAAGTCGCTTCCCGCTGTCCGTCTTGTATGCTTAGATCTTTAAAACTACGCTACGGATTTTGATGCTTTTTTTGGCTTTTTTTTACTAGACATACGATTCAAGAAGAAGGTTTTTTATGTTTTAGGTTACTTAACTAAATGTTCTTTTGGTTACTAAAAAGTTTCTAACCTTCTTATCATAATAGAAAAATTGGAACAGAATCGGAGCGGATTTCTGAACCTGTTGACAGGATATTCGGCTTATCACGCCAACAAAAGGCAAAGTATATTAAAAAAATAAATGACTTCCAAATGTTTCCACTTGGTTTGGTCATAATTATAACTCGCAAGTATTCGCGAATATTCCGACTATTTTTATCGTAAAAAGTGTGTCTTATACTGTCGAGATAGGGTTCAATATCGTCAAAAAATTCCCGTCAATTCCGTTCCAATGAACCGTAGCGTTCAGTATAAAACTCACCCTCGCATATAAGTAACATCCTCCGGCAGCATATGAAACACGTCATGCGGCAGCGCCGTCCTGCAGAACTCGCGAACCAGCATGAGATTGTGCAGGCAGTCTTGTATGGAAGCCATCCGTCCCACTCGCACCCGCCGCCGCGGCAGCGCCTCGGGGCAGTAGAAAGAGACGAGAGCAGCTAGTGCGGTACCGTCGCATAGCTCTTCGAGGTTGTTTACTGTTGGGACTTGCATGCATGCCTCCTCCTTAAAACAGAGATACATGACAAGTCAGTCTAAATAGATGGTTAGATGGGCAGTACTTTTCTTCAAAGCGAGCATTATGGTGATTAATTTTCGGTCCATGCGTTTAGAATCAACGGAGAATAGAATGAAATGAAGAATGTGCGCAGGACACTATGTGTACAAGTGTTTGTGCAAACACTTTCTATTCTTTTGTCATCACTGTGATCACCGATAAACCTAGCAAATATTAAATAGGCATACAAATATTGGTTAATCTTATCGCTCTTGACCGTCACATATATTAATTTTATTTGTTAATTGTTTTGTAAAGTGTGCAATAAAGAACTACCTATCTATGTATGGATGCCGTAGTCTAATGCTAAGGTATTGAGCAGAGAGAAGACTTCTTGTTAGCTTCTTGACTGACAATGTTGGAAAGCAATGTTAGCTACATTTCACCAGAACGTGGGAAGCAACATCTTTTGTATCCTTGTCAACGTGATTAATATTTTTTGCAAGGATCTCCATTTACGCAGTAATATTATGTCTGTCCAGTTACAGGATATTTAAGACGCAAGCAACCTATCTTTCTTGGCGGAGTGGTTGTAGTTACGATGAGGTCCCGATAATAATTCGTGATCCTCTAAAGTTTTCCACTGTTTCCTATCCTTTGCAATGCGGGTATTCTGGACCTGCCAACCTGTTGATATCCATATTCATATTCATTCATATTCATTTATTTATTGCAAACATGTACATTGTAACATAGATTTAGCTTAGGTGGTAGTTAGCTTAAAAGTAAGTACATGTACCCTGTAAGGGCGCAGCAATATTTATTTATAAATTATAATTCGAACTTATTATAACAACAAAAACAATAATCTATTTATAGAAATAACTGGGGACATGCAGTTATTTTAAGGCGCAAGTACATGTTATGATTATGATTTATTTTTCATTTAAAAATTCGTCAACGGAATAGTAGCATCTGGAAATAAGGTATTCTTTTAGTTGATTACGAAAAACTGACTCAGTTTTAATATCTTTTATGGAGCTTGGTATTTTATTATAAATGTTTATTAATCGTGAGTAAGGACCTTTACTGAATTGTTTAAGGGTAGTCGTAGGTAGAATTAGTTTATCTTTATTTCGTCTATTGTATTTAGTAAAGAATTCGGATTTAGATTTAAAGAAATGTCGATATTTTTTTACGAATAAGGTCATTTGCAATATGTATATACAGGGCAAGGTTAATATTTTTAATGTTTTGAAGTGCGGCCTACAGCTTTGTCGTTGTTTTATATTAGCTAATATTCTTATCAGTTTTTTTTGTTTTATAAAGATATCGTTGAAGTCAACACTATTTCCCCACAGTACAATTGAATAGTTAAACCAAGAATAAGCATTAGCGTAATATGCTGACAAGGCGGTTTGATAGTCAGTATTACGTTTTAAAATACTAAGGGCATAGGTAAATCTCGCAAGTTTAGTCTTTAGCGTGTCAATATAACTCTTCCAGTTTAAATGGGTATCTAATAAAACGCCTAATAATTTAAATTCGTTGCATTGTTCTATGTCCAAAATTCTAGTCAAATTACTTAGGTCTAAGGGGGATCTTTGTCTGGTTCTGAATTGCATAACTTTAGTCTTTTTTAGGTTAATTTCCAAATTATTATCACTAAGCCATTGTTTGGTATTTTCAAAAGTTTCTGTTATAAACTTTAAGTCAATATTTTGGCTAGTTTTGAACAGCAGAGAAACGTCGTCTGCAAAAAGGACACATTTAGTTTTTATAAATTTTGGTAGATTATTGATATATATTAAGAAAAGAAGGCATCCAAGCACACTTCCTTGGGGAATAGATGAATTTATAGTTATTATGTCCGATTTTATGTTTTTAAATTCGCTGGTGTCTTTGTCGAAATATTCAATTTGAGTGTACTGTTTACGATTGCATAGGTAGGTTCGAAACCAATCATGGGCAGGGCCTCTTATCCCAACATCGTAAAGTCTTTCTAAGAGTATTTTATGGGAAACTTTGTCATATGCCTTTGTCATATCGAGAAAGAGTCCTATCGCGTATTTTCTTTCGTTAAGACATTCGTAAATTTCTTGTACGTACTTATATAATTAATATATATCATCTTCCCATCGTTTGTTTTGCCTGCTGAACATATGTCTCCCTAATGATAGCATAGCGCCCTGTCTTCTAGTAGCATCTAGATGCCGAAATTTATAAAATTTAGTGGGCTCCATACCTCTGCTTTATTGAGCGCTGCGCAGGCCGCATTGACCCAGCAGAGGATGCCGTCCTCGTGCGGCACTCCGGAGCCGGCGGGGAGCGGCTGGCTGCTCCCGAAGCGCTGCGCCGCAGCCGACACACGGTCTAGAGTCACCACCTCGCGCGCGTATAGGACCATTAGAGCTTCTATCACAGACATGTGGGCGCCCTGGAAGAGATATATTAAAACGTTAAGAAATGGTGGGCGAAAGTCTAATCTAGTGCCCATAACACAAACTCTGCTTAGCTTGGGGCTAGATGATGCTGTGTAGATAGTCCAACATTATTTATTTATTTAGTTCTACGCTACATATTTTTTGTAAACAAACAAATCAAGGGTTACAAAATCAAAGAAATATTGTACGTTTATCTATCATTGAAGCTAGAAACAATTATTTTACTTAACTTGACTTCATTAGAAATTTCCTTTGTCTCTTATAATTTTTCAAACTCGAATTCGCACCTTTGACCTGTGCTCATCAATCATCATGCATTGTCTTAATTTTTTTGCCGTTAACCTGTTGTTTTTTGCAGTTACCGTGTTATTGTTGTCTGTTTTTGTAAAAACACCGAGTATAGCAGAGAGCACACACAGTAGACGATTTGTCGATAAATAATGAGAAACGTATGTTGTACACTTTTCTCTATTCTTGTAGAGACAACACCTATTCTAGAAGGCTAAACATATATTAACACAGCAAAAAAAGCATCTGTCATGGGTCGTCTTGAAATGACAGAAACCTATTGAGAGTTTAGTTGAACAACATAAGTGCCGATAATGGCCAACATCACCGTTTCTTCGTCGGTTTGCCACGATACCAAATTTATTGGATGGAAGCCAAAAAATTAGAACACTATCGAATCCAGACTTCTTATAAGGCTCAAACAAACTTTATGCACATATTGCACAGCCACCAGGCACCTAAATTAACATTCTTACTCATCGTCATCGTCAGCCTATATCAGTCCACTGTTGAACAGAGGCTTCAACTAATGAGTGCCATAGATGGCTTTATTTATCATTTGGGGATTATTGCCCATAATCCCCACGTCGGGCATGCGGGTTGGGGGTCGCAGTTCGGTGAAGTTGTTCTACTGAGGGCGCTGCTGCCTTCCGGCCGCCCCGCCCCGGTGTGTTTCACTTAGTCGCCTCTTACGACACTCACGGGAAGAGCGGCGGTGGTGAAATTCTATGCCAGCACCACACGGCAACTTTCTTACTAAATCTCATTAATCTGAGGTCTAGGAATATAATCAGCAAAAAAGAAAAACAAATTTCAGGATTCACCCCTAGAATAACTTAAAGGCGTTTGTAGATATACTTGCCATTTTGAGCGGGTTGGTTTGTATGAGCACGGTCTCTGTGAGCGCGCAATCCGGCGGATCCGGGACATGGACGCCCTTCCTGGCCAACGTCTGGAGGATGTTCCAGTGGTTCAGGCTGTGGTAGTTCGGGTCCGAATACATGTTGGCCAGGGCCAGACAGTACAGCTCCGCGTTGGCTAGGCCTCCGCATATCGGTGGCTTCAGGTGCTCCTGATCCTGGAAGAGAGACGATACCTTTGAAAGTGTTGTACAAAACCAGCGCAGTAGCGATCCGGATAAATCAGATTTCGGATAATTCGGTAAAGCAATCCCTATGGATTGCATTCCTAAGGGATATCTTACCCTGCTATTCGACAATAGTGTCAGAATGGCAGGGTATGGATGTTCTTGTTTAATAGTTATTCTATCCGTTTTGTTTCTATCTAGTACTAATGAGAAAGTATTCACATATCAGTGCAAAATATTGACCGTCCATCCGTCAACGGTCCGTGGTCTGGGGCGACTTGAACATTCACTGATACTGAAAACGTGACTTCACTGATTATGTGTAAATCCAGCATAGCTTTTCGCCTGCTAAAAGTTTCAAAAATTAATTTTGTTTGGCCGAGAGCAATTGGTAAACTTGACTTAAAACAAAGGCCCAGTCAGGGGCGAATTTTGTTAAAACTATATCACTAATCCGGTTTATACTATCTCCAACCGTAAGTCTTTCTGACGCAATACAAACAAAAGACAGTGGTCATGGACAAAAACTCTTTCATTTTCCATGTAGCTTCTTATCTGACGTAGCTGAAGTGTCCGAAAGAATATAACGATAAGCTAACTGGCTGTTTTAATTATTAAGATGTTACGAGTACTTGTCCTACAGCTGGTTTAAGTTCAGTTAATCACAAATTAATCTCATGTTAATCTCAAATTCAACTACAGCTCCCAAAACTACATGACGTATGTTACCAGAAAATATTCGTGACGTAACGTACGTAGGTCAGGGGTCAAAATTAGAGTTAATACTATTTAGGTCAAGACAAGAATTCAACTATCGCAGATTCTGATAAAAGCCTATGCGACAAATATCCAACTAGTACGAATCTAGATCAATGTTAGGTCACGCCCTATTTTTAAATGGGACGTCATATTCAGACGGCGCTTTTGTCATCACTTTACATTCAACACACATTTGTACTTAATTTCGCAGTATTAACTTAAACTTTCGATATACATACATCGGTACCATAATTCATCATCGACTCGGTCTACAAATCAGTCTTGCCTTTTTTAAATGAATTTGCCTTTACACAAGGACATAGATAACTGAGTTAGAAAATGAAAGCGTATCTAACTACGAAATACATAATGCACCGCACCTTTTGCTATAAAACTCGAATTGCGTGAATAACTTTTATGCTGTGTCAAAGGCCGAAATCGGGTTTTGTTGACCTCGGACATGACAAAACAGACTCTTCGGAATGATGCGGTAATTCAAAACAAACCAAATCCAGCTTTGTAAGATTATAGTGTAAACGTGGAAATTTATCTGCGCAAATTCAACCGAAGACAGATCTGCTAAAAAGTTATTCCTACGATAGGAGATCATTATAAAGGGGTGCCAAAGATGTTCGCATTATATGGGAACATTAGATAGAATAGAACACGTTAGCCTTGCCAAAACCGGGTGCGGTCGCACGGCCCAGACATCATTATGACGTCATTGTAAATTACTACCCCTACCCTACAACTGCGTAACTATACAGACTTATGAACTGTTTGTTAATATGTAAAATCAAATAAATTTTGCAATTTGAAACCTAATTGAACCATTCAAAGTCCAGATTTTACGACTTCCTGACATGGATAAGGCTAAGACTTTAACTAAGCCAATCAAAGTTTTAAGCTCTCGATTCGACTCGCGTTCACGCCTGGGCCCGTGATAATAAGTAATAAGAGGAATATTTCGTAACTTTAAATTCCATTTATAGAAGTTCCCACCGGTCGAGTCGAACGGCATATGGAGGCCATAAAGTCAGAAATCTGTGTCGCGTGTCTCAAACCGAATGCAGCGGGTAAATGACACGTGAAAAGCAATACATACTAGTTTTGTTGCGAAATCATGTTCGATTTCGGCTTTGCTATCTCATTGACCATGGTTGGGAACTAAACCCATAGAAATATCATAACATAATATTTAAGCGCCATAACGTCCTTTCTACAGCTTGCCACAAACGACCTACAATAGACTGCAGGCCGATGCTCTGCCTAGAGAGTCTATCGCTAGTCCTCATGACATGAGGGGACACCCAAGAGCGAGAGTAGCAGTAGGCTAATAATATTGACTGATTAAATTAGTATGATGATTATGATCAACTTTGGTCGAATTTGATAACCCAATGTCTGAATCCCTGTTCGTCGCCGATAGTATTGAGATTTAACTAGCATGTTTGATTGCCGACGAACAATTCAAGCCTGAATAATCTGGTAGTTTGGTTACTGATTTCCGATTGTATCTAGCTTCTGTAAGTCTGTAAATAATTATTGCTCTGGTTAAAGACAATGTTTGACCTCGTTAGCTCTCACTTTTAGCCTAAACTCGTAATGTTATCGATATTGTCCATTAAGGCATTCGTTTACAATTGACCAGTAATATCGTGCGAAGGAATAATTACAGCTAATCGTTTAACGGTTGATGTGGTCTATGAAATGCTTAAGTTATCTGACTGCTAATTGGTGCAAGCAACTAGGTTCAGTTAACATTGAAAGAGCTTAAGAGGCAATAGAAACATAACAACCTCGTGTAATTATCTCAGTTATGCGGAGACAGTTATTCGCATCCCCAAATTACAATTTCGTGCACAACATAAAGTACCTGTCTAGATTCTACATATTCATTGAAGTACAAGAAACGGTTCGCCGTTCTTCAAAACAGTGCGCTGAACAATGGGGCTAAACAACGGGCGAATATGGCATTACAATGATGGCTTTGACATACTACTGTCATAATAGAATTTGTCCTCATATTAACGTAGCATACGGTGGACGCATCATCAGTGCCATGCAAGCACTTTGAGATCTAGATTTTAATAGAGAATATATCAGTAATTGATACCCACACACGTCTTTAGATGACAGGTGTTATGTCTCGAAGTTTGAATGGGAATTCAATTCACAAATTATTGAAAAATATACAAGAGCCCTGTATAACTGAATATTTACCATTATTTGTAGTGTTTTTGTGTTCCCGATATTAATTTTATTTACAGCAGATTTTTGAGTTCATTAGTACAATTTTAAAATATTACCATATTAAAGTTTTTTGAAAATATTATACGCCTGTTTATCAGGGATAATGTAGGATTCTAATGGTGAAATAACTTTTCAAATCGGTCCAGTCTTTTCGGAACCTAATTAATTCAAACAAAAAAAAATCAAATCTTTCCTTTTTATAAAATTAGTATACCTAGATGTAAAAGAGCAAGGAAGAGTGAAACCAAAATAGCTGACGCATCATTCAAAGCACGCCTCCCTCGATCATCAAAGTTGTAATCTGTAGATGACGTGCACGTAATTAGTCTGCGGCAGCACAAAACGACTGAGCACAGTACAAAGCGAGAATGCGTAAGGGTCAAGGGGAGTGACGCTGGCGGCGCCAACCGTCACTCTACTCTGGCATTAGATTTGCATTACAACCATCTTTTAGAGCATCTCGCTCGTCATGATCATGATTAAATACCAGGTTTCTCCTATTTATAGAAAATTTGTAGTCCGCCCCGGCCTCACAAGGGTATTAAGCAAAAAATTTCACACACACACACACAGTGACGAATTATGAAATTTTTGACACTCCAAAACTGACACTGACTGTAGAGAAAAGCAAGCAGCGGAGCCATAATAAAATGAAACAATTGAGCTAACTGCAAACTGTTGCAATCAAACTACAGGTAGCTCAACTGATCCATATCAATACCAGTGAGAAGTGTTCTCAAGTTATATTATAAAATTTTTCATGCTAACTTTATTGACAATATATTGTCTCTGTTCATTAGGGGAAATTTTGGATTCTCATGTTGAAAGAACTTTTCAAATCGGTCCACTAGTTTCGGAGCCTATTCAATTCAAACAAACAATCAAATCTTTCCTCTTTATAATATTTGTCTATAAAACCTCCTTGCTTCAGTTTTTCAGTAGAGGTAGCTTTATCAAACGTAGCACTTACACATAATCTAGGTGTATCCACCGACATAGAAATTATTTTCAAAATTTAACCAGTATTTCGGTCCTAGTAACTAGATAATTTTACAATTAACGATTGTTAGTTTATTGCGATTTGCATCTTATTTCTCACAGTACTGCAAATTCAATGCCAATATTTGCATCTCAAATGTCTCAGGCCTAGGCCAGACCGACAAAGCTCGGCCATTGGAGGGTTGCTATAGAAATTATATTCTTAATGTAATAAAAGATATACAGATACTAAGTACTGTTAGTTATTCTGTTCAGGTACAGTGCGCGTCAGAATTAAGTACCCCCCTTGTATACAAACTATTTTCGACTACTTCTAATTCCCTTGTAACTTGTCACAATTTTTCACATGCAAAAATTTTTCAGGCCGCATCACGATCAAACCGCCCTTCCATAATACTCAAAGTCTGAAATTCCCATCAATAACAACTATTTTGTCCCACATACATTGAGATAGGGGGGTACTTATATGTGACGCGCACTGTACGTAAGACGTTGGGTTAAGTCACACTATTGATATAATGATGTGTAAATGCTACATAAGTACAGCACATTGACTCATTGATAGAAAACTGATTTACAGACAATTAAGATGCTATAACAATGCCAAGTCTAGAAAGATAGGTATCAGAGTTATGTTCCCATCGCTTCGATCAGCATCTTTAGAATTATTAAATGCATGGAAGAAACACCACCATTATATAAAGGCTAAAGGCGAGTTCATTGACTTACAAACCTCAGGCAATTTGATTTAGTATTCAAAAACTAGCGCATTAATATACAAATGGGCCAGCAATACGGCAGCGCGCGTACCCGCTTTGAATTTTACGAAAGTATAAGAAATAGAAACAGTGAAAAGTAATACGAGCCGTAAAGCTACACGTGCTATAAATAACGGAAAGAAAACTAGCGACTAGGACCAGGTCAGGGTAGGTAGAGCACTGTTGTACACCTATTTACCTGCTTCCCTGCTATGGATAAACCTGAGTAAGCTGAGAAGATGCTCATCTTGAATATATTATCTGCATAGTGGTCACAAAAGCACCGTCAACCGGTTAAAAGGCAAACAAAAGAGCACAATTCCCTGGGGCGGAAATGGCACAGACTATTTTTACCGGCGAACTTCAAACCAATTTTCATAAATCCTGCCCAAGCAAGGTATTCGATTCTGAACCTTCTATTGAACTGTTGGAGAGTTCCGGAATATCGAGCTGTTTTATTCTGGTTAAGATTTAAGTAGAACATTCATTAGGAACTATTTCCAACGCGGAACACGATCTGAAACGACATCGACGAGGCAGAACACCTCAGATTATCATTTCAAAGGATGTTACAAACATCATATTCCGTTTTTTGAATGTTTGAAGCTACCTCTCGCCATAAAGGAAATTCGGGACAATTTACGACTTCAATTTTATTATATCAAGACGTTTGATAAAATAACATTAATTGGACCCAAATCAATGACCCGGGCAGACACATTGCGCTAACCTTTGCAAGGTTCATCCAACTCTGTCCTTTAATACGTAGAAACAAACCCGAATATCTTCTCAAGTGCAATTCTCATTGTCGGCAGAATAATATAATAATATAGATCTAAGTCTACCTACCAGGCAATTTGTAAACAATAGTTAATTCAGATACGAGCTATATTCAATTACTGTTATGTTACAGCATTATTTGAACCACCGAGGCGTGGAATTCACCTATAAGACTCACTAGTTCAATTTCGCAGGTTCTAAACATAGGTAAAGTTAACCGTGGCACTCATAACGTTGTTTACTTACTCCTATCTCTGTGGCATTGTGAGAAAGGCATTGCAAAATGGAATAGCTTTTGTTGACATAAAATATTCTTTCCATCTTCATAATATTTTCAAAACGAAAAGCATTTTGAAAATGTAGTGACGTAGACTAGACTGACTAGATTATACGTACATAGGTCGTGTAAGAATCTTCAGTAAAGTTGAGAACCTAACGAAAGTGGACAGACTTTAATGTCCAAGATACAAAAGGACGGGTGAATCACATTTGTAGATAGGGGATTGGATTCGTTTACTCAATCTCCTGTTTAGGGTTCAATTTAGTTGGAAGCAGTGGTCCTTGCACTCATTCGCAACAACAACCGTTAATGGATATCCGTTAAAGAGGGATTCCGATAAATAAAGCTTCGTGGAAGCCACCAGAGCAGACAAAGCAAATTTAGAAATAGCAGATGAAATCTAACGGACTATTTTTGTAATCGGATCGGTTAGTTATAAATTCCTAAATAAAATGTTACCATGGCCTTTTTATGATATTTGCTTTGCTTGCTAAATGCAAGGCATAGAGCAGTTAAGTATTTGCGTACTTTTAGAGATAGGTAAGGTAAGTTCACTTGTAATATAACCCAGGAAAAAGAGATAATTTTCTTTTGTGTCTTTATATGGCCTTCATAGAAAAACAGTCGTCTGCTATACCAACAACCCACCGCATTGCACAATTTGCACACTGCACATAACTCTAACACTAACACTACCTTCACATCTAAAATCTTACTTCATCATCACCCTTCCGCTCTAGTTTCATCACAGCCATATCCAGAGAGCCACCACACCATCATTATATCACAAGGCACTCCCTAATGAGCAAACCTCCAGCACTGAGCCAGCTCGCGTGACTCCAAGCCTCGTAACCACGGATGCCTCCGATCAATAGCGAGCTTCAACGTAACCTAACTTTTATTTCAAGGTTGGGTGATACAGACTATGAAGTAATCAAAAGAACTAGGTACATTTTATGGGATTATACGTTACAAGAAACCCAAGGGTCAAGGTTTAACATCCGATATCGAAATATAGTATCTGATCAATTCGGTTTCATAAGGAGCTATTGAATGATAATAAGGTCCTACAAAAGCTTATTTCTATCTATTCAAACATCAGAGATCCTGTAATAATTTAGAAATTGATAACTCTAGATTTAGAAACAGAAATCAGTTGTTTCTCTCGGTGAGTAATGGTTGAAAAGGCATTTGCAATATCCTACCAGCTTTTAATGGAGACCGAGAAAGTTTCAATCACGTTATGTAAGACTTGATATTTAAAACTGGTCTTGACCCGTTCATACGCAAAGTCGGTTAAGACATTATATTCGTAATATATTTCACAATAATGACAAACAAATCAACTTTAATAGACCTTATTTACGTAAACAACATTGGGATAAATGTTATGAAGGAGCGAAAATGAATAATTTAATTGTTTGGAACAATTAGACCTCGAATCCGAATCATAAATTGTTTACAATAATCCCTAAAATAAGTATAATAATTATAATCTCTTGACAACATAATTTTTATGGGACCACTTCAGGATCATACATATAGCTGACAGCAGAAAGTCCTCGCTTTTTCGAAGAAAGTTAAAATGAAATATACTGAAATATACATACAAAGAACCCCCAGGGAGCAAAACAAGCAATCTAATTTGAAGATATGAGTTAGCCCAGACAACCTACCCCTGTTGTCTTCGAGCTAGACGTGTGCGCCGCGCCGACCCGCCGCCGCCGCCGGCAAATTTTTCACGCCGCCGCCGCCGATCAGCCAATCGGCGTGAATTCGGCGTGACACGTTACCTTTTAGACGCTTTGAAAACCCCGTCATTTTATTGATTATTATTACCAGGGATCGGAATTGGTAAAGTTTATAAGTACCAAATGACGTCATATACTCTAGTACGATAGCTTAGGTTTAGGTAGAAGTACTCCTATTTCCGCATATGGACTCAGTTTTGGTCCATTATGCGTGGTGTGAGTGCTAGCAGAGCCAGCCTAACTTCGTCTTTAAGCGCAGAATCTTCCTGGGATCTTCACAGGCTTCGCGGAGTAACCTCGGCAAGTTGAGCATTTCTGTTCGTGTTGCTGCTACTCCCTCGCATTCCTGGACAACGTGGGCAGCTGATTCGTCGCCACTGAGGCATCCTCTGGAGAGAGGACTGTCTGTCGCTCCGATGGTGAATAGGTGTTTGTTCAGTAAGCAATTCCCTGTTAGTGTTCCTAAAATTTTGTTCCTTCAATAAACGTATAGTTAGATTCTTTGATATTGATGTCAGCGCCTCTCTAGTTTGACTTGCGTCGGCGTGTCCATCGTTCATTATGCATCATTCTAGTTTTGAGCCTAATCCATGTTTGGAGTAATGAAAATGGCAAGGGGAGGAAAGGCAGTGGATCTTCTGTGGTAGTTTCCGATCCTCACCGTGCCAGTTCATCAGCGTCGTCATTTCCTAGCGATCCGCTATGTCCTTTTATCCATTGAAGGGTAATCTTGTTGTTTGTTTATTTCTTATACCAGATGGCATTCGTACACTAACTTGGAGTTGCAGCTACTCCCCTCCAAGGCTTTGAGTATGGCAGCACTATCGGAGAGAATGCGAACACATTGTTCATTTATTCCTCTCTTTTGTACAGCTGTGGCCGCCTGAGTTATTGCTACACATTCGCATTGAAATATAGAGCTGTGCCTTCCTAGTGTTACTGATATGTTAATGTTTAGGTCCAATGAGTGGACCCCGGCGCCTGTGCCTGTGTCCGTTTTAGAGCCATCTGTATAGATCTGACTGACTTTGTGTACCAGATTCATCTTTCTGATGCTCGTATAGTTGTATTTGGTACTGCTTGTTTATCATTGGTTTGCTGGGTATTCTATCACATGGGGCAGCTATGAGGGGTTAATAATTTATAGCCTGTCCATGATCTGGGCGTGTGGACTGCTTGTGATTGCCCAGAGACCTATGTTTTGTAGTGTTAGGGCTGACATTATATTATATAAAGCTTAAAAACCACTCACTCACTGACTGACTGACATAATTGTTCTCCTTGATGGTGGAGGGGGAGGTATGGTTTTTTTTACAGAATCGTATAGAGGGTGTCGGGGGGACCTAGGGAAAATTCCGACTTTTCCAAATTTGCCCCCCCTTCTCCCCCCCCTTTAGGGGGGCTCCCAAACAGAGCCATACTGAATGTTCTTTTTTGTGGGGTTGTATAGAGGGGGTCAAATGGTTTTAAGGCAGGTAAAAATTTCCCCCCCCTTTGCCCCCCTGACCCCCCCTTTTGAAGTTGCTACCGAAAAGAGTCGAAATAGAAAAATTTGGATTGCGGGGTCGTATAGAGGGTTTCTTCTCGTGTTGAAAAATAAAAAAAATCAACCCCCCCTCCACCCACATTTTCACCCCCCCTTTTTGTATCTCCCAAACGGATCGACCTAGAAAAAAAATTTTTTCACAGTCATGTAGAGGGGAAAAAGTTATTTTGAATGCCAAAAAAAGGTTGAACCCTTTTACCCCCCAGACCCCCTTTTTTAATAAAAAACCGAAAATTGGCCAAATTTTGACCTTTTTTTTCGGGTGGAGCATTGCGGCGAGCGAAGCGAGCTGCAATGCGACTATGGGGAACAGCACGGCGAGCGAAGCGAGCTGTGCTGTGACCCCCCATGACCCCCTACGACCCCCCAAAAACCCCCTCTCACAGGAGGCGGGGGAGCATTGCAGCGAGCGAAGCGAGCTGCAATGCGACTACGGGGAACAGCACGGCGAGCGAAGCGAGCCGTGCTGTGACCTACCACGACCATCCTCTTCCAGCAGGCGGGGAGTATTGCGGCGAGCGAAGCGAGCTGCAATGCGACCAAGGGGAACAGCACGGCGAGCGAAGCGAGCCGTGCTGTGACCCCCCTCTTCCAGCAGGCGTGGAGCATTGCGGCGAGCGAAGCGAGCTGCAATGCGAAAGGGGAACAGCACGGCGAGCGAAGCGAGCCGTGCTGTGACCTCCCACGACCATCCTCTTCCAGCAGGCTGGGAGCATTGCGGCGAGCGAAGCGAGCTGCAATGCGACTAAGAGGAACAGCATGGCGAGCGAAGCGAGCCGTGCTGTGACCCCCCTCTTCCAGCAGGCGTGGAGCATTGCGGCGAGCGAAGCGAGCTGCAATGCGACTAAGGGGAACAGCATGGCGAGCGAAGCGAGCCGTGCTTTGACTACCACCCTCTTCCAGCAGGCGGGGAGCATTGCGGCGAGCGAAGCGAGCTGCAATGCGACCAAGGGGAACAGCATGGCGAGCGAAGCGAGCCGTGCTGTGACCCCCCTCTTCCAGCAGGCGTGGAGCATTGCGGCGAGCGAAGCGAGCTGCAATGCGACTAAGGGGAACAGCATGGCGAGCGAAGCGAGCCGTGCTTTGACTACCACCCTCTTCCAGCAGGCGGGGAGCATTGCGGCGAGCGAAGCGAGCTGCAATGCGACTACGGGGAACAGCACGGCGAGCGAAGCGAGCCGTGCTTTGACTACCACCCTCTTCCAGCAGGCGGGGAGCATTGCGGCGAGCGAAGCGAGCTGCAATGCGACCAAGGGGAACAGCATGGCGAGCGAAGCGAGCCGTGCTGTGACCCCCACTCTCTTTTAAGAGGTGGGTCGGATTGCGGTGAGCGAAGCGAACCGCAATCCGAAAACTGTCACACTGCAAGGCGAGCGAAGCGAGCCTTGCTGTGAGACCAAACACCCACATAATATGGATATCGTTTTCGACTAAATCAAACACGTAGATTACGAAAAAGATGTCAATTTTCAAATCCAAGATGGCTGCCAGTTTACTATCGCAGATTTTACCTATGGATATCGATTTCCATCAAATCAAAGACGTTTTAGGTTATGAAATGTTACAACTCCTACGACAATAAGGCCGCCTAAGGCGAAGCACAACCCCCGAGCTGCTTGCAGCTCGGGCACATATACCCTCTAGTTGTAGATCTAATGGTGCGAGGTCTAGAATGATATCTAGGGCAGCGCCGGGAATGGTTCTCATGCAGCCTGTTATGGCTGAGCAGGCCATTCTTTGGAACCGCTGTAGTCTCGTTATCACGGCGCTTAACTCCGTTCTTGTCCACCAGACTATCGCTCCGTAGGTTAATGTTGGTCTAATTATAGCAGTGTAGAGCCACATGGTTATTTTTGGTGAGATCCCCGAGGTTTTGCCAAGCATTCTGCTAATGCAGCAGAATGCTGGTAGAGGGTTGACGTCGCACGTTGAAGTTTGTTGTCAAGATGTTTGTTCCACAGCAGTTTGCTATCTAGTATGACTCCTAGGTACTTGACTTCTGTTTTTAGCTTGATCACTGTGTTGAATAATTTAGGGAGTTTAATGTTTCCCAGATGTCGCTTGTTTGTGAACATTATTAGTTCCGTTTTGTTTGGATTAACTGAGAGTTCATGGTCGGAACACCATGCTTAGATGGTTTTGAAGGCAAGTTTCATCAGTTCGCGTAGTGTGTTTTCGAAACAGCCGATCGCCAAGATCGCGAGTTCATCCGCATATCCTACTGTGATGTTTTCGAAACAGCCTGTCGCCAAGATCGCACGGTCATCCGCATATCCTATTGTGACCAGTCTGCGTCCGTTGAGGTCGTGGATTAGCTCTTCAACAACTATGTTTCATAAAAGGGGCGGTAAGACGCCGCCTTGGGGGCAACCCCTGACAACTATACCTCTGGTGGTTTTATTGATTGTCACTTGTATCGCTCTGTTTTTGAGCATGTTGTTTATCCACTGAGCCAAAGTTGGCGCGACTCCATATATTTGGTGAGGGCTCTATGTATGTACACCTACCTATCCAAAATATGTTCCTTATTTTACAAAGGTACCTAATTAAACTTTGGGGGCCTGAACCTACTGGAGGAACGCTAGATGTTTTAAACTACCTAATTTATGTTTAACATAAGAAAGCATAATAAATTATAAATTATAACAGTATGCAAGCATTTTTAAATTAATATAACAGATTCTAAACAAATAGTATCACGCCAATTTCACGCCGAAATCACGCCGCCGCCGCCGATTTCAGACCGGCGTCCGCCGCCGACTATTTCAACGTCGGCGCACATGTCTACTTCGAGCCGGGCTTATACAAAGGTCTACAAAACAGATAGTAATTATATAACTGGAGTCTGGAGGGGCACTGTTATAACCAGTAAAATACTGTTAAACATTAGTTGAAGTCACTGACATACAATACTTCGCAAAGCCGAAAACTCGAAAACTTTAGCGACCTTTTACGTATGTTCAGTTAGGCCTCTATTAAAGAACAGGACGTTATGTAACGCGAAGCTCAAACAAAGATTCGAAACTTGAGTTATGAACTGTTTGGTTTCCATTACTTAAATACCGTTATGAAACACCAATACCAATGAATAACATAGCGTCGGTCGCGAGTGTTCTAAAATAAATTGCTAGCTCGTACCTCAATGCACTAATACCAATATTAAATACATACAGCACAAACACAAAGTATGGAGGTATGAAACCAATTGTAAAATTTTGATCAACTTTGTTGTGTTGTGTGCAGAAAATCCCTTTTCAAGTATTGTCTGTTTACAAATTAACAGTATTCGTAATGATGGAATGAAAAACAAGTAGTTTATGGGTTTAACGACAATGATATCAGACGGAGGATTTTCGCAAAGAGGAGGTGAATTCGAGAAGAAGGTTTCTTACCAATTTTGATATCTGGTCAATCCGTAAACTGATAAAATTTATGTACCTACTTGAGCGTGGGTGTTTTTTTGCAGCAATTTTATAAGAGTTATCGGAATTGAACAACGTTTTTACCTCATGATCCCTGTAGAACGGCTCCTGTAGATTCTCTGGGACCCTGTTGTTGAACGCCTTTGACAGCAGCCATTTGATTGAAGCACGCTGTTTTGACTGAAACGAAACATACGAAGGTTCAGTTCAATAGTAGTATTAGATACTAAATAAAAAGTCTTTTATTTCTATGCAGTAAATTGGTATTACAAAGTTCTATAATGTACTATTATTAGACATCGTAAAACATTTTCGTTGTGCATTACAATTGTAAGATAATGTCATGGACTAAATTAGTCACAATGTTTAGCTTGGTCTAGAGATGTCATTGACAACAATGCAAACCTATCAAGATACAACGGCATTGATACCAATTGGGCTACATCGGTTTCAATTCAACCATTAGGACTTTGACGAACTTTATTTCACGTAACTCTATCATGAGAGAATAACTAAGGAGATTTTATATCATACTAATGTATGTCAATCTTTTTTACAGGCACAATATAAAGAGTCATGGGATGATGGGAAGATGGAGCAAACGCAGCAAACTTTGGACTATCAAAGCAACCAAAGACTCGTTATGAGCATTGCGTGTGTGATATGATTATGTTGCGTACGAATACTCATAGTGTATCGACACCTCTGTGTGACGACAATCCCCAATAGGTACTATTGTTGTGAACCGTCAACTAGTGTTATGGCGACGTCCGCTTATTGTCGCATTGATCAATAGCTGGAACCAAACTAGGTCCTTGTCCTGATTTGATAAATGAGACTCGTAATGAAATTTTGGGTAGAAACGCCGACAAAATATTTTTATTTTGTAAGTAGGTTCTGTGGGTTACAACGGTGGCATTTTTTGGTATGAAACGGCTAAATGAATTGTAGTGAGAACATGTGGTGCAAAACAGCGCTACATTAAATAATGCACTAAGATAGAGATTAACAAGACCGCTGAATTTTTTTACAGTAAATTGAGTAGGTAAAAGCTTTTTGATAAATGGCTAAAATACATCGGTATCGTAGCTGTCTATTTCTCTGATGATAATTATATGAAGAATATAGTTCTTCCAACGTGTTAATTACTTCAATAGGAAATGAAACAAAATACAATCATTATCAAGGACAAGCAATATCCTATTTTATTTCAAACGACTAATACGCAGAAAACGTATTACAAACAAATACCATAGAGTCCATCATTCCGTCTGGCACAATTACAGCACATCACATTCGACACGCAACTACGAAAGTACACACGCAACCGAATGCTGTTATTATTTAGTTATAATCAATATGCACGGCTCAACAAAAACCTCATCGAGATGAAAACTTATGTGAGAAAGCAATTTGTAATAACATGATGATGAAGAATTAGTTACGGATGGACAGGTGCATAAAATATTGAGATAAGATCTCAAAGTAAAAGTGACGAGCGGACATTCAAACTAGAACAAATTTCAACATCATCATCAACATCACCAGCCTATAATAGTCCACTGCTGGACATAGGCCTCCCCTAATGAGCGCCATAGATGGCATCAATATTTGGGGGTTATTGCCCATAATCCCCACGCTGGGCATGCGGGTTGGGGATCGCAGTTCGGTGTAGTTGTTCTGCAGAAGGCGCTGCTGCCCGCCCCCGGTGTGTTTCCCTTAGTCGCCTCCTACGACACCCACGGGAAGAGTTGGGGTGGTGAAATTCTATGCCGGCACGGCACCACACGGTTGAACAAATTCACTGACTCAGAATTCTCTCATCAGCTAGCTGATATCATACAGATAGTTTTGACCACCCAGAATTCAGATCAGACAAAATAATATATCTCCAAAATACGACAGCAAAAGGAAGAGCGCACTACGGTGAAGCTAATCAATAAGTATCAAAACGTCGACAAATCATAAAGAAAGGTCGGAGCGTGCCGTCGCATACCGCTTCAAAAATAGCCAGGACGGAGACACACCCGAAGTCCCGAATAGGAAGGCGTAAGATTAAGGTTGTCGAATAATATTTTACTGTATACATTAGCGGTCCGCCCCGGCATCGCGCGGATATTTAACAAAAATTAAATTTTTCACACGGAACCCTAAACTTTTAAAATATTCGATAGCCTCACGGAAAATTTAGGATTCCAATGGTGAAAGAATTTTTCAAATCGGTCCAGAAGTTTCGGAGCCTATTCAATTCAAACAAACAAACAAACGAACAATCAAATATTTCCTCTTTATAATATTAGTACTACGTATAAAGCTAGATAACCATTTATTTTTAAAGTTTCGAAAAGGGAGTTATTGAGATAGCATAAGATTGGAAATTTGCAAAGATCTTAATCTCTTATAGAAACACATCGAAGTCTACAATAATAATTGACATTACTAATGAATTATTATACGAACTTAAAAGATTTATAATAGTTGTCTGGATAAATGGATCCAGGCATCACTATTTACGAGCGTAGAACGATGCATTGTCTATCTATTGGAACCGGAGGAGGCTCTATATCGAAAGCAATTTAGCTTACGTGAGAGCGGCTCTGATTAGCATTTTATTAGCCAAGCTAAGGCCTTTTATGGCAATACAAACGACGAAGTTACTGATACAATCTGTCCACATAGCTATATATATTCCATTCACAAATTCCAGTTGTGTATGAGGCCGTCAAATATTTACTACGCCGAGAATGCCAGGTTCTAAAAACAAGTAACCGGTTCTTTAATTTTATTCATAAGAAACATAACACACGTTTGATGCCATCCGGACTAAATGAAACAATAATAACTAAAATTCAATAGCTGGGATGCCGGTATGAAATAGACATGTTCGGATAATCAATAGACATGTGTGTATTGATTATCCGAACGTCAATGTGATTGCAGCAAATAACATTAGGTGTTGAACTTCACTCGTATGTAATTTCACCAGCAACACCCTTCACTTTAAATCGAAATAGTTCGGATACAAACAAAATGCATTCGCTCTCGCATAATGCTTTACTACATCGAGCAAGTATAGCGTATGCACGAAGAGCTTTAAACCATTACTTAAGGATGGAGCTCCAACGGAACTTCAGTACCTACAGTACACCCATGAACTGAGAAAAAACGGTCTGGGGCGAAAATTCAATTTACGAGTTTCGCTCGTAAAGTGCCCGACAGCCGCCTATTAAGTACTTTCATGCACCACGCTATAACATATACCAAGTGGAGCGGGCAGACACTCTCTACAACTCGTACTAGCTAATTGGTGAGTAATTAGTGGCGTGGACTGCCAAATTTTGCTACTATCATGAACTAGAGTTCATGATAGTAGCAAAATTTGGCAGTCCCACACACCCTTTGAAGCTGCAAAGATACGAGTAGATGTACCGCCTGTTTCACCTTATGCAGTTGTCTGTGAACAATATCGGTTGAACGTTCGTCGGTATCCGGAAGATATTATTTCCTGAGTCGACCACTGTGACTACCGCAGGTAACAAAGCGTGTCAGCCGAGTCAGTTAAATCTGTATCCAATAGTTTCCATTGCGAATGTTCCTTGCAGAAAGTCATCGTAAAAGTCAATGAGCTCAGAATAGCAGGTGTGTTTACTGAACTGAATCAGCCCTATATGTTCTTGTTTCTAATGGGATTGAATTTTATACCACTGCGCTCCTTGTTTGTGGTACAAAAGCTATCTATCTGCGCTAACCTCTAGCTTTATACTGTCGACCGGAACATAAAAGACCTGGTTGTCTGGTATACGAATATATAGTCTAGGTCTAGCTTACGAACAGTACCTATCGTTTTCCCTACCATATAAACTTGACAGGCTAATTATGTTCGACCAATAAGGTTGCACATGCTTCAACTACCGCGAGTGGTGCAATTACAAATGCGGTAAATGACCAGATACAGCGCGCATAAGGCTGGCCGATTGCCGAGTAAATTACGACAGGAATCTAATAAACATTAATCAAGGGTAAAGGGACAGCGATTGTGAACAATGGTGGACAGTTACTGAGATTACAGGCTGGAAACTGGAAAGGTGCGTTGGCACCTGCAGCCCACGCTCTCGATGAGGTCGCTCGCCCACGCGGCACCGCCTCCACAGCCTCGATACAGCCAGGGGATCTATCAGTCCCGCTTCATTTACACGCGATAGAGCAGGAGAGGATGCTTCAACACATTCGTAATTGCTAAAATCAAAGCGCTGTTATGATTGCTTGCTAATGTTTGTAGCGAATCTACAAGTCAATAACACATGCAAATTAGGTTATCTGAGAAATTCAACTTGTACATAGTTGTTAGACAGATTATTAAAATCATAAAGAGAAATAAAAGATATAAACAATTTAGACACATAGTCTACAATCTAAAATAAAA
The DNA here is from genome assembly GCA_963931895.1 of Eupithecia pulchellata. NCBI lineage: Eukaryota > Metazoa > Arthropoda > Insecta > Lepidoptera > Geometridae > Eupithecia > Eupithecia pulchellata. Next base: position 1,865,918 of record OZ007525.1, read on the forward strand.
AGTCAAACTTTAAAAGATCTACGTTTAGTAAAACTGAAGTTCAGTTTGAATGAAAGTGGATCAAGAATAAGATTAGTAATAAAAATGAAACACAAACACGTTAAAGGAAAATAAAAAAATAATTTATAAAATATAATTCATAAAGTTGCGCTAGTAAATTGCGGAATCTGAGAGAAAACAAGCAAGTAAAGATAACAAGATTAGCCATAATATAACGTCTTCTAGCTCGTACGTAATTAGAAACTCAGACTAATTACGAATTATCATTCTTTCCAAGCAAGACAGCATCTGACGTATGAAATTTAAATAATCGTTCTAAGAATATTGTACCCAAGTTATAAAATATAAAAACAGGTTGCAGGACAGTACTGTTTCTTGTACAACATCTGTTTTATAGCACCCGGTGCTCAATTCCATCATTCGAGCGCAGTTAAAGTTTTTGTTCCAAAATGCATTCACCTGCCAATATCTTTGTTTGAACAGCTGCTTTCAGAAACAGTCCTACTCAACAGGTTCCGATAAAACGCAGGAAGTAACTATGAAACTTGGCAGTTCCATAAGAGCACCGACACATCCCTAAAAGAGCTATCGGTATTGTAACATATACTTGATTATTTTGACAAGAACATGAAGAGGCGAATGGCGGGCCTATTATGGGATCCAATGGACGTAGACACGCGCGGTGGAGAAAAATAATTACAATATTGCTACTCGGAACAAACAGCGATACATAATTCATGGCATACCAATAAGGGCAAACGATCGAGCTAATTCCTATACACCTTTGAATGGAATTCGCAAGGTTTCTAACAAACACGATCTAGACTCGTTTATAGGTATGTAGGAAACAGATGCCTATGATCACCGTGTCAGTAAAGGCGAACAAAAAGAATCAAAGAAGTATGATACCGAGACGTGACTTGAAAGTTCAATGTAGTACAAAGAGATTTTACAATTCATATAGCGCTTTAAGAAACGGAAACCGGATATAGAAATGGTTTTCGAAATATGTAATTTTTTGATATTTTTTTTGCAACTTCAACGCTGCTGACGATGATGAATCGAAGCGAGTCTCGAACATTGTTGTAGATTTCGCATCTAGTGGAACTAATAGAAACACACAATTATTTCGCGGTCAGGAAGTAGAAAAAGATTATTAGCCCTCCTGACTCACTGCAAGATGTCCGAATCCGAACCTGGCCCCGCAGTTGCTTACTCATAACATTTCTGAGTAAGGCTTCTTTGATAACTAAAAGTCCTTGACAGTTGATTGGAGAATGTTCAGAAAACACAGATAAATGAAAAAACTAATTGGTCCTAATTTTACCATGATCGCAACAGAAATGTCAACAAAGCAAGGCTGTGCGATGAAGTCATAATAACTAACGACAACTATAAATACATCACGCCTACGCTACTATATATACATACAACGATACTTCTAATTTTATAGAGCTCTTGATCCTTTTAAAGACTTTAATGGGAAATTCGGCGGCCAATTTTCGCAGTGAAACTGTGGTCCGCTCCAGTTACTGTCATTTGTCTGCAAGTTAAATTTACCGTCTGTAAAACAAGGCCGAAACTTTTATAACAACAGCAGTTAGTAAGTAGTACCGGCAACTGCAATTATTTCATACTTGACGTCAATTACACGGATGACTGTCTCCCGTTCATCAGAATTTAGTGGCATAACAGACACGCGAATATTTGACAATGAAATCACAGTGGCCTAGAGCCTACGCGCGTATATAAAGCACGGCCAAGATTCGTGATTATTTTGATAGCAGGAAGGGACCGAAATGTAATTGAGTAAATACATTACATTACATACAAAGGATATCAAAACATACCTCCAGAGAAATGGAGATAACACCCACACAAATCGCAATTCATAATAAAGAAGTTACTAACTTCCGTTCTTATCAATAACGCAAGTTTGGACAAGAGTTGCGATAAGATATTAATATGAATAAGTACTTATAGAATTTTCTTGAACTCGCAAACAAGAGCAAAAAAGGAATAAACAATTTTTGACAAATATTGACATGCAGGGCTGTTTTCCATCGTATAAGCAATAACAAAAAAACTATACTCGATTCATCACCCACCCAGCTCATATCAATGAGAATAAAATATTTGTAAACAATAATCTCCCAAAAAACCATAATTTTATTATTAGGTAGTGTGGTTTTCGGAAAAAAAAAAATCTAATCATTGCAGGAAAGAGCTCAAACTGACTAGAAGTGCAAATTCCGACTCACAATCGACAACAAGAAAGTAACTTTTAAGTTAAACATGGGGGCAATATAATGTTTGTACAATCTTTGTAATTTATATATTCAGCATTATTTGTGTGAGGTAGAATCTAATTAAGTGATTCAGACGCTTCGTATTATCCACCATCTGCCATCTGCTGACCCACTTGGTATTTGCTTGGTGAAAGTGAGAGATGTAGTGGTGTAGGCAGCCGGAGTAGCTAGACACAGACCAGTAGGTAGAATAAACATTTCGTAACCTCTATTATAAGCACTCAAAACTCAGTTGATCGATAATACCGTCGCGACGGCATGGCATACCACGATTGGTCACTTCATAGTATTTATATTTACTGAATTACATAACAAGTTTGCCAAACAATTTGGATTTGAAGAAGCCATAAACAGGAAATATTGTGGCTATTGTTAAAGTTAGACCAAGAGAACAATGAAATTTCTACGTCCATAAAAGAATACGTTCAAAATGGTTCATAATATTCAAATCATGTTGATTCTTCATCACAGCGGAGGTGTGGTAAAACGAATATTAAGTATATTATATATACATTGTAGAGGCACGGACTAAAACCCGGGCTGGGTGGGATAGGCCAACCGACACGACAGATGGTTTGAAGAACTTATTTTTGCCAAGTACTAGTTGGCTTGGCTCGCACGCAATAGGTATGAAATGTGTCCCAGAATTTATATTAACTTGCGTGTTAGTGTAACTAAACATAATAATATGTGGTTGTTGTATATTGTGGTGAGGTGTAAAAAAGATAATACTTCTGTGCATGATGCTTAAATTTTTCAAAGTAGTTCGTAGCAAGCAAACTATGCCTTTACGTGATGCAAGAGAAAGTTTGATCCATCACATCTGTAGCACGTTGCCAATTAACGACTGATAGTTTTGAATCCAGCACTTGTTTGGCGTATTTGGCCCACCTCTCGCCATATCATGCCTCATGCCATTAAATTTTCCACAGAAGCATGACCAATAGCGCACCAGAGTTCAAAGCAGTCAAGGTTTTGTTTTTAGGCGGTTATACGTGATCAAAACCTCATCATGGAAATACGAAGCCTCTGCAATCTCGGATCGAATGTTGATTTGATCCGTTAACATCGAGGCTCTCGATTTGAGGCATAGCTCTGAATCCGAGAATATCTACTGCCATAATATTGGAATCGTAGTTACAAAACCAAGCGCGATTATTTCACACGGTATTTTAGAATGCAGTACCAGTAAAATATTAGTAAACCAACGAATTATACTGTGTGGCAACAACTCCGTTGATTTTATTAGGTTTGCAGGTATTTGTTCCAAGAACGATGATCGTTTGGTATGAGGAAGCAATGAATACGTGTCTAGGGCACAAAGCAACACGGGCCCATATCGAGGTAATAATCCCTGATTATAGACTGAAATTTCAATATGTTTTTGTAATTGTTTTTTATATTTACCTATATAAATATAAAAAAAATGTCTTGGACGTTTTCACGTTAAAAAATATGTAGGATGCAGAATTGCAGACATATCAAACAACAGTTACTCAAGTTGTGAGTGTTGTAGGTATAAGACGTCAAACGATTAATGGTGGTCAATTACGATATCACCATCAAAATTTATATCGGCACTTCGGCCAGCTCGTGCCAAGCCGTTTACTTATGCATGCACGGACCACTTCCGACATTTCTTATTTTATTTTATTTTTTTTTTTATTTTTATTGAGCGAAGGTACAACAAACAGCTATATCTTAAAGTTAGGTAAAAGAGTTACATTATAGATGTATTCAAAATACAGCCCACTACGTTGTACTCATATTATGGTAAAAGACTTAATCAATTTCCCACGTTAACGGCACAATACTCCCAGTCCGTAGCTCCAAGGCACGACACAGAAGAATTCGAGCCTCAGAAATTCACTGGATGGTATTACGCAACACCTCTGGCATCGTGAGGAATATGCGACCACTGCGAACCTTCTCGTTACAAATAGTTTCGGAAACTCGAAACTATTTGTAACGAGAAGGTTCGCTCGTGAGAAATCTCAGCCCATTAAGATGCTTGTTTAAAACTTCGTGAAACGAACACCCCACGCTGTTGAAAGGTAAAATAAAACTGAATGAAAAGTTTAAATGAAATTCTTTCGATCTACTTAGAAAATTACGGAGAAAGATTTTTCTGTGATTCGCTTGCTCCAGTTTCAGTTGACTAGACTGATTGTTTGAAATAACAGAAGACTATTATAAATGCATTAGAAACAATTGTGGAGTGGACAGCACTGGACAGATAACGGCATAACGAGGTAGAATCTAGGGGGTTCTGCCAACATGACCTGGTGATTTGTGAGTCATTAATAAAATAAGACTTTAGGAGTCATGTTACAAGTCTCATATGATACCAGCGGATCAACAATGAGACATAAACTTGCGATGGAAGAAAGTATAAAGCTGTTGTTGAAATTTGCGTGCCATGTATAGTTTTCATTGAATCGCTAACAACTCAACATAGTACTCGATAAAGTAGCAGCGATTACCAGATAGTACCATTAGATACATTGTTCGGATAAAACAATTCACATGATCTCCTTGCAAACATCGCAATTTGCATTAAAGATGTGGAGATCTCTATGTGAATTCGCTACAATATCAAACTGTTTGACAGAACATCACGATAAAACGATAAATGGAGACATGGCGACGATAAAAACGCTTTGTCTTCTCATGACAGCTACTTTATTCTGAGAGAAAGTGAATTGTATTTATCTTATGAAATTAAAATAACCGACAATTATTTTCTTATTTCAGAGTTCAAATAAGGTACTTGAGTCCTGATGACCCGCTGTAACCGCCGCCGGCGCCGACACAAGACAAACGTCAGTTTCGAGTGTCTTATTACTCAAAATCGTAAAAGTTTGTCATTGAATAAAAAAGAAATTCAATCAGAATCAATGCGAATTACAAAATAATCATTTAGATATGTATAAGATGCTAAGGCGAGCTGTAATTTAAAGAAAGGAAGGAAGATGCAACTATTATTACTTTATTAGATTACTTTATACAGATATTAAAAGCAATTTCCAGTACAAAGCTCGGCCACATGAAAGTAACCGCACTCCGCACTAAGAATTCCGCTTATAGCTTTCTCCATCAAAGCCGACGCACCTAGTATTATCGAGTGCCTCAATACCAGTATTAATAGCAAGGCAATAGTACGCAACCGCATCAGAAATTAAGTAATGGGCTGTAATAGCTGGAGATGCGGTGCACCGGTGCACGTGATGATGTCCTTACCATAACGGTAGATGTGAACTAGGTAGTTTATGTTATTTATACTCAAGACTACTACAAGTTCCTAATGCGAAAGTTTTATTGGATGGATGTTTGCAACTCCTTCGAGTAAGATCTACTGAACGGCCGGGCTCATCTTTTAGATACGATGTGATTCTTCTTGACTATCTCGCTCGAATAACAAAAATCGCGTGTGAGGCCGTGAGCAGAGGCTAGTATTATTACTAAACTTGAAGTTTTTGCTTATTCGAAAGACAAAGACGATAATTTTGGTTGTAAAAAACGGCATAAACAGCAGATGGCACGCTCCAACACATCCGCTGACGAAGTGTTTATCCTCGATCAGATAACGACCGAATGATAATGTAATCGATTTATTTACAGAATCATACATTGAATTCAAGTAAGTGATATTAATCACCGATAATATGAACCGTGTCAATGAATTGCGTTGGTTCAAACATGCAGTAAAATACGCAGATGAATATACTATCGGTTTTTTATTCGTGATATACATTATAACTTTAAGTCTAGGTATATATTTCTTGCTCCTGTGCCATTTCAAGCTCAATGATTTAGACATGCATTATTTATATTATGAGCTGGAGCAACTCGCTATTGAGTTTTAAGTCGGTCGAGTTACCTTTGATCAATTTCGAAATTTCTTTCAATCATGATTTAGAACACTGTCTATTTGTAAATAAAGATCCAGTTACGCAATGTTCAACTGTTAGTTAACTGATTGACGAATAGGATTTACACAAAAACGTACCGAATAGTCAAACGATTACGTTTCCAAAATACACAAAATATGTTTCCGATCAGTTTGGTTGTAATTGAAGTTGCAAGCAAACCAAGGACCAACAAATCAAAAACACATCAAGACAATCAAGAGATCACATTGTGGGGTGGAGATGCGGCAAATTTAACGGGCAGCAAGGTGATACAAATGATTTTATTGCGAAATCTTGTGAGATAAGGGCATTCGAGGTGATATGCATATTCTGTTGCAAAATCTGGTGCCTATGGTTGTGTTTATGTCGACAAGGTCCTCTCTATATTAAGCGGGTGGTGGGCGGAAGCGTGCAGCGGGGCTATCGGTATGGAGCCCTGCCACAACCAGTTTGGTCACATAAGTATGTCATCCAGTTTTTGTAAAATATATGATACCTACATGATGGCAATTAAAACTGATTTGGTAGATAATTGATAAGTATAATAACTGAACTAGATTTATATCAAGTTCAGTTATGGAACTGCTGACCGTGTGGTAGAGAAATTATCAGGGAATGCAGTTGACATAGTGACAAGTTGCTGACATAAATGCTGGTTCCGAGAACATAGAGCAAGCGCCAGGGATATTTATAAATCTCGTCAATTAAAGTTGTCGGGATAAAATTGACGTGCATCCTGTGATTTCAACGTTTTCTAAATAAAGCTTCGGACTTTTTTATTCCTTTTAAGACCAAGTATAAGTGAGCAGTTCATTAATTAAATCAAAGTTAAATCGAAAGCTATGCGTCCATGCGTAATAAATGGCTTATTCAAATTCATTTTATCTTACAAAAATAACGATGAGAAAGGAAACTGCACCGAGCAAATTATATATGTAGCTCTTCGTTTCTATCAGCTACCTAAAGGTTGATCTTTGATCATCTCTCTCTCTACGCATATTTGCTGAATTTCGGCCCAGAGGAGATAGATGGACAATTTTAGAGTATACTTTGTAGTAATAATAGAAAATTATCCTTTTGACATGGTCATAGATTTTCCAGATCTATAATTTCTACGCTGCTTCAGTGTAAACAAGTTTTGAATATCACAGCTGTTAAGATGAATGTGCTTGTAGATTGTTTTGTATGATATGTCAGACACGCTGAGCAAAAGGCGCAACGCAACACTTTCAATTCTACAGGTAAGGCTTTTAATTTGGGCAGGTAAAAAGCGAATAAGCTTCAAGATCTGGGTCAGCAACCACAACACATGGCTCCTCTCGCGGATGGTGAGCAACGAGCCGTGGTTCTCGAGATGGCCACGGTCTGCCGATCTAACCTTGAATGCCTCCCGCACAGTCCCGTACGGATCTAGGTGACATCACCAACGACAATATTCTAATGCTGCGTGAGGCCAAGGCCGAAATATCTATCCATGGAGTATGCACGCCGGAATAATAAAGAGGAAAGTAAGGTCAACGGCCTTTGGATGCAGTTGATGATGTATCTTTTTATAGATGTCAAAATGCGGTCTACCGCACTAGGAAACTTCCGTCTAAATAAAAGAAAAAGTTTCAGGGACTGACTCTATCTAACTAAATTACGGTTTGGCTGGCTGAAATGGGAATTGTTCTTTTATTCTACAGCAGTCGCATGCTCGAAATTTTAATACGCGCAGACGTTCTAATGGAAAACGTAATGCCACTTTCTAACGGCGAGCAAAAAATATCAATTACCGAGTTAGATTAACTTCTGTAAATCCATTATCTCACAACTAGATTGAGTTTAAATTAACTTGATTAATTCGCAAGGCTGGATAAGTACCTCTTAGATAAATTGTTTACTGTTGTTGACAAGATGTCATGTAAATTAGCCTTGCCATGGACAACTAATGAATGTGGAATCTAGACGAATACATTTACAAGTTTTATCGTATCGGGAGTTTATCAAACAAACATAATACTTCGTCGCCGGCACGCCTAGCGATAAGTAGGTAGGCATCATCAACATTCCTGGCGCATAACGACCAATGTTAACTGTAGCTGTTGTACTTGCTGAACCCGCTAAGGCCTACTTCTGCGTGTCAATGTCGAACTCATTTACGTGCGTAGGTTTACTTTAAACACCGCATAGGTTTAGCTATCCTGAATATCATCCATATGATACACAAAAATACTGAACTGTGAGAACAATATGAATGAAAAGAAAACGTTAGTGAAAATAGTTGACAATTCGAATGGGATGTTCGCCAAAGAAGGCGTAATCACACCTACACGATAGTCAATTTGGACAGCTCAATCTTACCGAGACGGAGACGGAGGCGCTAGGCATCGCAACCGCAGAAGCCTGTCCCTCCGGAGCGCTCAGAAACCTGCGCAGGGTTCCGTATCCTGACGCGGAAGCAACCATCGCTACCATACTGCATGCACAATCACAACACTGGCCCCTAATCTGATGACATCACGTTCGTAGGCTCAGCTAACGTAGCTGCAAACGCGCGTTCTATGCGCGAGTCGCGACAATACTGGCTAGAGGCTGGCATGGCAGGCTGCGCTCGCGCCCCCCACCACGCGTAAACTTAGATAAAAGCATCTACTTTATCATAGAATAGGTAGTAGTTGTAGATACTTTGTGGTCATCATCTTCAGTGGAGATCAGACTTCTAGTCACTAGATAGAGCTGAACTGTTCCTAACTTAGTATTTATAGATTTCAGTTTGTTTGTTAGAACAGTGTTTTCGTTGGTTTCGAAAGATTTAAGAGATTCGAAAGCTCTTGATCGAGAAAATAAGTAATAATGAGTAAGATAATAATGAGTAGATAATTGCATAATTGAGTCTGTGAATACTGAAAACAATAACCGACTGTGAAATAGAAACTATAGCATGTAATAAATATACAATTTTTTAGTCTTAAAACTTAGATACTAATGAAAATTATAGTTATTAAACCCATTGTTTTAATTGAAGTTTGGTATTCAATATTAACCAAAGTTTTTATAAAAAAGATTTAATATCTTTGTGTTAGCAGACCAGGAAAAGTGGAAGAGGACTCGGCTTAACCTGAAATGTGTTGAGATGTCTGGAATATTATTAACAGGAATGGAATAATACTGGTGGTAGATTCTACACAGTAAGCCAGCTTCTGAGGGACTGGGATTCATATCTACGCCCTTGTGTTAGACAAGCTGTCTCAGAAACTTATGCTTCATAACTTTCTTGGCAGGTAAGATATCAGTTGTTTAATACCCGTGCGAAGCCGGGGCGGGCCGCTAGTCTTTTATATTTTGTCATTGAGGTACCTACCACTAATAATACTGATAAATAAAGAGATAATCTGTGAATAAGACAAGTACTCTATCCATAGTTAAGAAGTATTAATTCAGTTCAGTAACACAGAACCTACATATTAAGATAGTCATTTTTTCAGTCTGGGTATAAGGGCAATAATGTCGTCTAGAACCAAATATCAAGTTTTTAAAAAGGTTGAAGCTTGTTGGCATACATACTACACACATCTGATCCGAATATGGTGCCTACAGCTCATAACAATGTTCTAATGTCAATAATTTATTCAATAGGAGTGTGGGTAGTGCATACTTCGCCCACATTTTGCCTTGCTGTATGCCCTCAACCAATTGAAATGGTCTTGAACGCTAAATGCCACAAATTAGAAAGCAATTACAACATTATCATAGAATCCAGAGAAATTAAACATGATTTCACTTACAAGAGATAACAATCTCAAACCATACACATCAGTATGATTCATAAAATTTGCATTGAACCTTTACCAGTGGCTGCATTCCAATGCAGATTTGGCAGGTAAGAGGGCGATACGAGCAAGGCAAAGGTGAAAATGCAGAAAAACCGGCAGTTAATTAGGCCTACAGTACTCACCTGTTTGGTATCCACAAAATCGCTGGCCTCCATGTTAGCATGTGTTCGTTCCTGCCTGTCCATGGCTTCGGATACATTAGAATCTCTTACATGAGCCACTGAACAGGGTAAAAATCACAAGATACCAGCGTAAACATAACAATCGCGATGGGCACAGCGAGTTTCAACGAAACAATGTCAGTGATCGCACCTCGCGAAAAGGCACTTAGGAGACAGTTTCGGTACTTTAGTACCAAACAATTATTTAAAGAACTTGCTTAGACATTTTTTCAACTTTCTATAAGACTTAGCAAGCACCAGATTTCTTTTTTTCGAGAGGATATTGAAAAATACAGTTGATCACCATTTTCATTTCACACATTCCGTCATCGAGGCTAGCTGACTGACGGTCGGTCGCTGCCCTATTCAACGTTCCATTACGTTACAGAGTAATTATATTATATTGATTTCAGATACATTTTGCAGTTTAATTATTATATGACAGATTTTTGCTTTTCATATGTTATTGTTGATTATACAGTGCTTTTACGTTGCATCAAAAGTCCTGTACTGCTATATTTTCACAGTGTTAGCAGACTTATGGATAAACGATATACGTAGTTTGAAACGTAGCCTTCATTTCCGTTGATAGTAGTGACATCTAGTCTCACATCTAGTGCAACTGTTCATGACTTTTGACGTTGACACGAATACTGACTTTGAAGATCAAGTTTTTTTCAACTTCAGTCAGTCTGCTGAAGATGATGAATACAGCCGATTTATCTTTTCTACAATCCGACTACGCTGGCATCCTCCGGTTAATCTATAGCATTTAATTGACTTTATAAAGATGTTTTGATGTTTTTCCTACATTCGAACACGGCTACGGTTTATTCTATCACTAATTATTATAGAAGAATTAGAATAATTTGTAATAATGAGCTTTAGAGTAAGATAATCTGTTCTAAAGCTCCGTTGATATGATCAGAATCTGTGGCTCTATTGTTTAGCTCAACTGTTAATTGTAATCGGCTTCAGTTTGGCATTTCAAACCTAGCCTGGACTTCGATTGTCACTTTCGTATTGTGTAAATAGCTGAAACCGAAGACCAGACTCAGACCATACCGACAGCACTACACTGGTAATCGGTTTGAAGTTCACTGGTAATGGATTTCAAGTTGGACAATAAGGCTGCTGCTCGGACCGAGTGGACTCGGATACCTACTCGGACGCAACTCTGATAGTGGCAACCCACAATCCGAGCGCACTCGGACGACGATTATGGGAAATGAAAAGGCGAAAGTCTCTAAAGCCTTAAGCCTAGTCTTACGTTTATCTTATTTTCTTTACATTAGTATGTTATCAGTGCTTTAATGTTAAATACACGTCTGCTATGTAGGTAGGTACTGGTCAGCCATTTTTCTCAATAGAATTGACTGACAATTTGACGTTCATCTTCGGTTTTGGTCAGCGACCTGTCTATGTCGATACCAAGGTATCGGACTGTGGTTTGCCACTCTATGGCCTCGTAGCTCCAGCGATGGTAATACAGTGCGGCGTCTAGTAATAAGAAGAGCTGCTGTTTTCCCTGCATTCACTGCAATACGCCATCAGATGGCGTATAGATAGATTCTATCTAGCCACGCTGGAAGAAGATTTAACAGTCGCTGCATCTGGCTAGCGCCCGCGACTGGGTTTGGTGAGGTAGAGAAGTATGCGCTATCGTCTGCGTAGAGTGATAGTGTGATATCGTCTTCTCCGGGTATAAGTTGGTCTTATAGAGTAGGTAGGTATGTCATTGGTGTAGAGAGCATACAGTACTGGTGTAAAACAGCTTCCTTGAGGCACTCCTGCTGTGATGGGACGAGATTGTGACTTTGCTTCTTCGACTGCGACGTAGAAGCTTCGTCCACGGAGGAAGGACGCAACCATTCGAATAATGGCTGCTGGTTTGGGTGAAGCAATCATCTTTAGAATAAGGCCAGGGTGCCACACTCGGTCGAACGCTTACTCCACATCTAGAAAGATCGTAACAGTAGAGTAGTTTTCGTTCAGTTTTTGTGAGACGTGATGCAGAATCCGTTTAAGTTAGTAGGTAGTAGAGTGCTGACTGCGAAATCCAAACTGCTTAATCTGATTCAAAGATTCAAAATATTATTTAGGTAATGTTTTACAAACATTACCTATTGTATTAAAAAGTAGTCGAGCAAACAATCTCAAGTGTGAGGTGAGTTACAAGCATAAGGGTGTTATGTTAAGTAAGGTATAACGTTAAGTAGCTATATAAAAAAACATTGACTTCGATATATTTTGACGTTGACGGCTTTGTCGTCTCGTTTGACTCCAGCCCAAGGAACTTATATTGCTCCAGCCTGCCAGAAAATTTCTAAGGATATTTTTTGTACCGTTATGATGGAAACCTAAATCACCTAGAGCTAGTCTCCTCGGATGTCGATCCATTGAATGGGTTATTTTACCGTAATCGCAAGGCTGGTCTGGGTTCTATAGGTGGTACCAATGTGGTACTAACCGACGAAGTAGTAGACGTTCAGAGAGCTTGGTAGTTGTTGCCACTTTGCCCGCCCCTCTGCACAAATGACCACCGGACGTAAAAACTCGTCGGCGACCCCTCCCCCGGGAGCTTTTGGTTCCGACACTATGTCTAAAGAACACCAGCGCAGCCAATAGGCTAAAGAACAGCTTCTGAGAGGCCTACGAGGCCCTCGAAGCGACAGCACGTGACTCGGGAAAAGTTTTTCACGACGTTGAAGCCTGAAAAAAAAACTAATTCGTTTCTTACCTGTATTTGACGACGTAGTAGAGCAACGTGTAGTCGAATGTTGAAGACCACTGATGGTTTTGGTTTGTGATGTTGGCAGGGGTGCGTTCAGAGGCTCAGGGTGCGGTTGTTTGGTGTAAATTTTAACTTACCCAAAGGTTCAGAACGGGTCGGTTGTTATACGTCAAAGTTGACATTATCATGACAAAACTGACGTTACAGTTGCCGGACGTTCGTTTGTTTTGTTTTTGTTTTGCGGTAACTTTTAGGTAAATTGTATCTACTGACTGTAACTACGATCGATAACTGATAAATACTGAAAATTTTGAAATTTACTGTAGAAATCTTGATATGTAGGTAGATAACAAACTATGACAACGGAAAATATGACAGCTGTCAATGTCAGAGTGTTTTTCGTCGATCGAATTACACCGGTAAAAAGTTGCAAAACCGTCGGAGGTTGTGAACGCTATAATTAATAACAACCGAGCGTTTCCCCTGAGGTTATGAACGACCTAGTTGCACTCCGAGCGCGCTCGAGCGTAGGTTGTGAACGCAGCCCAGCGCTCAAAAACAAAACAAAAACTTACAATAAATTCAGTTTTTCATTCGAACTGTGAGTAATTTGGACTCACGGATATAAATAGGTATACCGCAAATGCCTCGTGAAAGAAGTCGTTATCGTGATCGACGGAGTGCCTCTTACAGTTCCGAGTCATCTTACGATAAAAAGAAGAAAAGCAAAAGCAAGAAACGTTCAAGATCCCGAGACCGCTCGGCCTCCAGCAGTGTAAAACGCCGACGTTCCAGCTCACGAACGCGACATAGGAGGAAAAGCTATTCTCGTAGTGTTTCAAGAGAGCGATACGACAAGTATAAGAGACGGTCGCTATCCAAATCCAGATCTAGACGAGAGCGTTCGAGGTCGCGCAGTCGGTCGAAATACAGCAAAAGCAGCAAAAAATCTAAGAGATCGAGGTCTTCTAGCAGCCGTTCTAGCTCTTTTGATATTGGTAACTAAGATCTACATGTTTACAGATCACTTATTTGTAATCAGAACAAAGCAATTCAACTTAATTGTTGCCATTTAATTTGGACAGTATCAAGTTAATTTAGCAAGATTTTACTATTTCAGAGCCAGCAATACCGAAGAAAGTCAACCTTGATGACACTGAGACAAAGGTAGAAAAAGCAATCAAAGCAGCAGAAGCTGTCGGCCTAACAATGACGAAACTACCATCATATGAGTACAAAGAAGTGGAGGTCAAAGAAGAAATGCCTACTATTCTTGACCGTAACCTCCTTGCTGAGTTGAACTCGGACTCATTTGTACAGAAATCCTTCAAGTCTTCAAAGAGTAAGAAGAATATCTTGATTGATCTGAAGGCTGAGACTATTTTGGTGCCAGATTCTGATATCAAAGTACAGAAAGATGAATCTATTATAAATTTTGATGTAAGTTCAACCTACATTTATTTCTGATTAAGTACATACTCAAAAGATTTTATGACAAGCTTGAAGATTGCTGTTAGTTCTTACTCCTATGGCCTGGTGACTTGTAGTGCATCTCAGCCATTTTTTACTGTAATTTGTAATGTTTGCAATTTATGTATTTTTTTTTTTCAGGAGTTACCTAGTGAAGAAGAACTCAGGGAGATGTGGATAAATAAACTGTATTTATATCGTAAGAAAATGCTGAAAGGCGAAGTGTAGGTGTACAATAATAATTCAGTGTTTCAGAATATACTATTGTTTTTATTAGTAACTTGTATATCACAAGCACTGGAACTACATAAATGTAACTTTTCAACAAACAATAACATTACCACTAATAGTGCAACAGTTTTCTGTAGAGTTCTGAGCAATAAAACCGAGTAACAACTTAATTAATTTTATTGAACACAATTTGCTGCAACTTGCAATGTAAGGAAATGCCGTCACTACTTAGATATATTTACATTGTTCTGCAACGAATTTCAATCTTTATCTAGCAGAGCCTCACATGTTGTTCCTCTCCCGTTGTATACGAGTGCTGTATGTCCGTGAGACCAGGTTCCATGAATCCATATATCTATCCATACACATAGCTATGCATTTTTGTTCTGAATTGTCCAGAGATGTGCCAGGTTTGCTGATACATTTTTTGAAACATTTCTCTGACATTTTCGTGAGCAGTTCTTGAGCGTTTGCTATAGCAATTTGTTGTTTCACCTGGTCCATCAACTCTTCTTTCTGTGTTCCACTCAGAGAACCCGTTGTCAGAGAATCCATTTTAGCAACACTCAGGAATACCTAATAAAGCCAGGTATTACCCAATTTATATTGAAATTTACAGCCGATCAAAAATAACCTCAATTTTTCAGTGACAGATTGATTTGACAGACAGCTATGGTAACATAGACAATTTGCTAAGTTAAAAAATTTTGTAACATAATTTTCCATCCAAGGGATCTCAATCTCACATAGTAAATCAAGCTCAATGTCATACAAATCTATTTTTAGTCTGTGCAACTAAGCCTAAAGACTTGAAGAAGTTGAAGATTGGAAACGAAACGAATAAGTTTCTGTTTACAAACAAATGAGTTTATAGAATTTACTGGGTAGCCCAGCGTAGCGTTATTAGAATGTGCGATGAAAACACTACATCGTGCAAGCCGTCAGCAGAACCACTTGAGGATATTGCTAGCACACTCACACACGACGAATTACTTGAAATAACGCAAACCTCTCTCGTTAGTCTAACAAAATGTGATTCTCTGCTAAGTGATCTCCCTGCTGATATGATTCTTGAAGAGATTTTGTCACAGGTAAAGAATTTCATCGTTAGTGCGTTCATTGATATCTGCTCCGGGCTGAGCTAATGATAGCCTTCTACCTTACTTTTTACATGCACAACACTTCCATCAATCAGCCCTGTTAATCTGTGGTGCTATAAATTGGGCTTTTACCTGTATAGTGTACATTGGTTCTATATTACAGTTAAAACTTCACACAACCTAACGGCGATAGTTTTATGATGATGCAGATTTGGTGTATAGTTTAATAAAAAAATTGTGGATCAATCTGTTTTATTCTATTCTAAGAGTACTATTCTTAGAATATGATTTTAATAGTTTACAGCAATAGACGATAAAAAATACACCTGACCGCTATACCAGCTCTGCTCTGATAATTATTTTAATTCCCTGCCTTTTCTAGATAGCAGTTGAACACGGACAAGCAATAACTCTCATCATAAAAAGAGAGGATGAACCAGCCTTGAATGTAATTGTAAGTACTCATCTAGTTGGTAAAGATATATTTTTTGCACCAAGGCCCAAGGTGGCAAAGTGGTAAGTGTTACCACTTAGTTAATATCAGGGAAATCATGCATCAATTGCAGGGAGATCATTCCACATCCCAACTGTTCATATCTTTCTTATGCAGTTTTTACTAAATATAATTTTTGCAGGTTCCACAAACTGCTTCAGTGCTGGACTTGAAAAAGGCAGTAGCGAGACATTTTGCTATATTCCAAAAGAGAAATCAAAGCAAAGTTAAAATATCATGGAGGTATATTTGGAAAACCTACAACTTGTGTTATGATAGTACAGTTCTAGAAAACAATGATGATTGTATACAGGTGTATGGTGTTGTAAATAAGGTCACTCTCCAATTCAAGAAAAAGAGAAGAAAGAAAAACAGAGAAAAATAGAGTATAATTTTTGTATTTCTAGATTACAAATTATTGTTTCTAAATAAATCTTGAAATGTAACACTCACAATGAACTGAAAATAAGCAACTTATTTCATGTTACTTAATAAAATTAGCACATTCAAGCTAGTGCTGTGCTATATAATCAATCTTATAATTTTTTACCTAAGCTCTATACCATAAAATGAACTAGACATCAAATATTATTTTAGATTGCACATACTTGCAGGTTCATAAACCAAATGGTTAATAAGAGTCGACAATTTATGAATGTGGCTATCTTAGACCACATGGTGTGCTAGAGTCAAGTGCAAGTCGAAAATGAGCACGAGTGCATGTAGAGGAATGTGCAGATAGAAAAATGTTCTCCTTGCGAATAGCGCACATAGCAAAAAGTTCTAGTAATGAAATGAGCACATAGCACATTTGCTTTCTCAAAACACAGTGGTATACAGTGGTGGACATATAATTAGAAATACTATGGAACTTAACATTATACAAGATATTTGACCTTATTGCTTTTTATTTGTAAATGAAACCACAAATAGCATAAAATATGTTCAATGACTAATCATTTATTTAAAAAAACAACAAAATATCTTCTATGCTTCTAGTGTATTTATAATTAAAAGCATGGTCTATTGGACATCTAACGTAGCGCTTTCCGTCTGAATTTACCATGTTTATTTTAGTTTCATCTGAGAATACGACTTTTTTCCAATCTCGGACTGTCCAATTGACATACTTTTTAGCGAATAATAATCGCTTCTCTCGATGTTTCTTGGTAAGAAGCGGCACCTTTCTAGAAACCCTCCCAAACAATTTTAATTCCACTAATCTACGACGTACTAGTCTTGACGAGACATTTCTAGGGTCATCAGGCGAAAAAACTTCATTTTTAATCTAGTTGGAGCCTGTAAACGGGTCACCACTGTATATGATACTGTGAAAAATAAAAGATTTTTTAATGACTACTTCGATATTACAAAACTCGCGCTACGCACACATGTGGTTAGATAATGGCGTCAACTGCAAAACTTTTTGCAAATACACCCTTTTTTGCACCACTACACTGATCCGGTGACAATAATTTCTTCAATATATACTCTATATTGAATAAATTATTGGATGATAGATGATCACATGCTTCATAAATATAATCTAAAGTTGTTCAAAGTCCGGTTGAGGAGGTGGCTCTTGGGGCAGAGGTTCGAAGTCCCCGAGAGTGTAGGACGGTTCCTCGTGCCGCGGGGTGGCTAGGGGTCGGTCGTACGCGTCTTTTAGCAGTTCCGATTCATGCTGGAACAAATATTAGTAAGGGGGGTAAAATATTGTAAAAAATGGGTCACATAGTACATTGAAAGGTAAGGCGCTTGTATGAGGCAATGTACGAAATGTACAAATCTCGCAAAATTACAGACCAGATTTGATTTTGAAATTACAGACATGTGATTACTGAATTTATAGATAGGTAAAATAAATTTGTTTACAACAATGACACAGCATATGCACCTAATGGTTTGTTTTTTTTTAATACCTTTGCCTGTGGCCGTTTTTACTAGGATAGTATTTGGATATTCATTATTCAAGATAATCCCAAGGACCGACATTCTCAAGACTCAAGAACCAAAGTAGTCCAAGACACTACCTACCACTATCTCAGAATATTTCAATGAATTACCTGATCATTCTGGCTCAGGACAGAGGGTGGTGCCAAGTCATCCAAAGACAGCTGAGTGTTGAGAACGGAAGGCGGCGCATAGTCCGCAAGCGATGGGCCGGTATCCACAGACTATAACAAAACATTTACTGTAATGATATACGAGATAAATACATGCAACAACTAAAGGAGAAAATTCTGAATCACGGACCACACCACTAATAGTGTCCTTATCACTACGCGCATCTCTTCCAGGCAATTTTTGAATGGAATAGGAGACAGGTAGTAATGGTACGCCAACTGAAAACCACGCAGATATAGACTAACTTATGTAAGGGCGTCAGTCTCTTGAGTCATAATGTAACTTACATTAACATGATTAAAAAGCCTGTTAAGTTCCTTACCGGTTCTGGAGCAAGTTCCTCCGTCGGTTTGAAGGCCGACTCTTCAGGCGGGCGCTCGGTGTTGGCGCGAGCGTCCTCTTCACAGCTGTAAGCTGTCTTATGTTCGCATATCAGCAAGTGAGTCAGCATATCCGTACCTGAAGGGAAAAATTAATAAATATAAAATAAAACACCTAAATAATCACAACACTGTTGCTGATATAATTATGATGATGTCGCTGTAACGTATCATTCTTGCCTAAACGGTATTTTCAGCGTTGTTTGTATGTGAACTGACGAGGAAGTCTCCAAATCAGGGTTTTGTCATAATCACCATGCTTAAGCAAGCAAATTGGTGATTATAGTGGAAGTGTTTTTTTATTTATCCTTTGGTGGGTTTGGTATCGCTGCGGCCAGTGATAGGCCTATTGTGATCGCCACTTCATAGGTTCACCGCTGAAGCTGCGGCGTCATCTGGTCTGAGCAGATGCTTGCTCAGACTGGTGCTACGTTTATGCATCAATGCTCCACACTCGCCAAGCAGATGGAAGTGTTTATCTGTACTATTCTATATTACTATTATTTACGGTCCAATAGCTGTTGGTTGTCCGAACCGCCTGCAATACCTCTTTATTTTCGCAATTCTAGCAGCTATGTCGATTACCTTGGATCTGGAGAAACTGTTGAATCCTATCTAGCAGTTTCCCCCTTCATCGTGTCAACTTTAGGGGCAGCCTATGTCCAGCGGTGGGTATCGGCGAGGTAATGTACTCACCCACTTTAGTAGAGTACCCGCACACGCAGTGAGTGGTGTAGGGCGCCGCGCGCGGAGCGTCCTCGAGCGACAACGGTCCGGCGCAATACCCGCTGTGCTGAAGCATGGCGCGGTAGCACGAACTTACGTAGGAGCATTTCGTGCATGCCGTCGTACCCCTGAAACATTTGTGTTACAAGTAAAGGATTTTAAACCGAACACGCGTCAGGGGCTTATTAAGTTCCCCAAACCAAATTCCGTGTTTCGTTTAGTCGGATTGGTGACTGTAATATTACAGCACCGATTTGCACAAAAAACGAAGCGAAATAGTCAATTACGTATTTTCCAAAATACGAAATTGACTATTTCTTTTTATTGACTGTCTTTAGCCGCGCGTTATATATAATGTATCGCTATGAAACGGGATACGGATATGTAAGCATTATTTAAGCTCAGCTTGGTTTGGGACTAGATTGGATTTCTTGTGTAGATTGTGTTATTATTATTATATACTAATACTTAGATTTATTTATTATTATTATTACGCAATATGACCCCTTTGGGGTCGGAATACTATAATAAAAGTGCCTTTCCACACAAGAATAGGATAACATAACCTCATTTAAGTGATATAAGCTATAATCAAACTTACAAGAAATGTTTGTCGCTGTCCATAGGAGTATCGCACTCTCTGCAAAGCGACCCCTCCGGCAGCACTAGCGTCAAACGTTCGAACGTGTCAAGGATGTCGTGATTGGCTGAGTCCTTTACTGGTGGCCGGGCCTTGTTCTGGACATTCAATGATATTAATTCAAACATACATGAATACTGTTTATTCCTAGCGCTAGAGTTAATCACCTCGAGCTATAAATGGTTGTGGAATAATTGCAGCAAGTGAACGTCTTCGAGAGTGCTTAATTTTAGTGGTTCACATAGAAAAAGTGCATTAAATTCGCTATACGTGGAGATGACAAGGCGCTAGCATACTGTGATACTTTAGAATAATATAATTGAATACAAACTATTTATTGCTACTTCTACTCTACCACTAATGCGTGAAATGAGCGACACTTCTTGACAATACGAAGATTTTTGTTTAATTTTTTAAAGCAAGATTTGATGAAAATTTGTGGCATCCTTAGCCTCAATTCAAATGTAATAATTTTCAAGAAATGACGCTCCCCTGAATCAATGAACTATATTAATGAAGATGTGTTTAACTAGTTTATTCTGCGCTGATATTATTACAGAATATTTACATCACGCGTAGGTAGAAAGGAAACTTGATTTTCAAATATTTTACATTCTTGAGTTGAAATAACTTTTTGTACATTTTCTTGAATGGTAAAGTATTATAAATCTTGCGAGGCTAGGCTTATGATTCCGTTAGAAATGTGAGCGGTGAAATTGAGTATTTCGTATTGTGGTGCCTGCAATAAAATGGTGCATTGATAATTTTTTAACAAATCAAACAGCTCACAAGTGAGACTCATGAAATGATTTCTAGGTTATCATTTATCCCGTACCTTACTTTTTCAATATACAGGGTATAGAGCGAACACTAAAGCCACAAGGTCCATACAAAATCATGGCGGGATACAACGATAAAGTTCCCGTACATTATCCATATATTTCCATCGCGTTGCAGCGATCTAGGTCACGATACATCAAGGGAACACTAGGCAGGTACGCGATAAATACTCGATATACTTTACTATGTTAACCAATTGCGACAGTTTAAAAATAGTTATAATGTAATATACTCACTCTAGGCTTCGCAATCAGATGCTCCTCTGCGCACAGCGGGGCGGCATTAGCAACGGTGATGTGATCACGGATTTGATGTTCTTTCAATTGACCTGCACAAAAATTTGTTGCTTCAATGGAAAGAAAATTACGGATGTTTTCAAAACCCTTATCTAAGGAGCTTTTAACCCACATCGATCAAAGAAGATGTTGAATTGACATGATTTTCGAGTTTAGAAAGACAACTTGGTTTGTTGGTGTTCATTTGATGATTGAGTTCACTTTGATAAAATTTCTGCCGTTGGTAGGGTTTGGAAAAAACAGTGAAGTAATTTTGTTCATACGTTTTTTGTTGTGTCTACATCACAGTGTTGAATATTGTAATTGAATCACTTCTTAACTTCATATTTTAGTTTCGTAACCAATTATCGAGTTTATTCTTGAAAGCGTTTATGGATGGGGCTTACAAAGTGCTATGCACAACTCTATTGTTAATAAAATGGGTGCACTGCAAGGGATTCCCAGTTAATACTGGGAAATAAAGTGATTGGCCCGAGACAAAAAGATATAAGTAATCTTTTATTTTATTTGTGTTTTCTGACGCGCCCAAGAGTCCTGTAAGTTCTAAAGGAAATAAAGCCCTTTGATTTTGATTTTTAATCTTAGATGGTGCCCACAGGTAATTCTTTCTTTATGAAGATGTCTTGTACGGCAGACAATTTCCGAAATACCAATTGCAATCGCTATTTTAGAATCTGTAATTGTTAATATGAACAGGAACGTACCAAGATGCACAAACTTGAGCGTGCAGCGCGTGCACTTGACTTCTAGCTCCTTTTCGCGGTGCTGCTTCAAATGCTCCATGAATATATGCACGTTGGACATTAGCTCGTTGCCGTCTACGTACACTGGCACCACCTGGGAGAACAAGAATAATTATGAGATAGTTGTTATAAATTAAATAAGCTGGATTAGATGGATAAGATGAAATTTATGTGAGATCTGTAGATTTGTTCAGTTGTGTTTTGGTCAATAATATAAATGTCTGTGTATGCAATATATCAGTCATTTAGTTCCCATAATACAAGCTGGGCTTAAATTCTGGTTATATGATGCTGTGTGGATTGTTTAGCAATATTTATTTATTATTGTTTAGTTATGGGTTATATTCAAATTGATGTTGCCCTTCGACTGTCCTCCCATAAGGTGTCATTATTTATTTAAGAGGTTTTTTCAAGTTGTGGTTTTATAACGGGACCTTATTTCTTTGTTATTTCTGAACTGTTTATAGTGTCAAGCATACTAATAAATATTCCAATTCACCTTGAGACAATGCACACAAATCAGCTCGCCGGTCCTCGCATGGCTGACCCGGAAGTGGCGGATGAGCGCCCGATGCGAAGACACGCGGTAGTCGCAGCCCGCGGCGTAGCAACGGTAGGGGAGCTCCAGCGGCGCGTGGGATTTCTGCATGTGGGTCGCCAGTGACACTACTGTTGCGAAGCGAATCTATGAAAGGAACAAGTAGATTAATGTTCAGAGCATTTGGCAATTATTTAGGAAGGATTAATTGGAAACATCTCACTTAAAACATGTAACTATTAAATTGTGTATGATAAACTAGGATTTGGTTTCAAAGTAAATTGCATCATGGAACCTAGAGGTGCTTTTCCAGCACAGCTAAGCTAAACGCATTCTGTACTGAACTCAGCCAATAAGACGTTTAGCTTTGAAGTTCGCGTGAACATTCTCAGTCGAACAATTTGCTCAGGAAACCGGATTTAGCTCTAGTGTATAAATAAATACAAACTTCCGCATCAGATATTTGAGCTATTAGAAGCGTGTTTAACAACTTCTATCTACTTCATCTCTAGAAAACATTAATGAGATAAACACAGCTAAGTATCCGGCGACTTAGTATTGGGTTATAAGGTTGTGCTTCAGATGCAACTGTAACTCCCCGTCCGACGCGAAGCGCGCTATACAGTACACGCACTGACTCAGCGGGGCTTCGGCCGAGGTGCCAAGTATTATGTGAAACACAGACTTACCTCACAGATCAGACACGCGTACGTGAACAGATCCGGGAACTTGGTATCAGCGGGATGGTTGTGCTTCAGATGCAACTGTAACTCGCCGTCCGATGCGAAGCGCGCTATACAGTACACACATTGACAGCGGGGCTTTGGCCGAGATGCCAAGTGTTATGTGAAACACAGACTTACCTCACAGATCAGACACGCGTACGTGAACAGATCCGGGGACTTGGTATCAGCGGGATGGTTGTGCTTCAGATGCAACTGTAACTCGCCATCGGGCCGAAGCGCGCTATACAGTGCACACATTGACAGCGGGGCTTCGGCCGAGATGCCAAGTGTTATGTGAAACACAGACTTACCTCACAGATGAGACACGCGTACGTGAACAGATCCGGGGACTTGGTATCAGCGGGATGGTTGTGCTTCAGATGCAACTGTAACTCGCCGTCCGATGCGAAGCGCGCTATAAAGTACACACATTGACAGCGGGGCTTTGGCCGAGATGCCAAGTGTTATGTGAAACACAGACTTACCTCACAGATCAGACACGCGTACGTGAACAGATCCGGGGACTTGGTATCAGCGGGATGGTTGTGCTTCAGATGCAACTGTAACTCGCCGTCCGACGCGAAGCGCGCTGTACAGTACACGCATTGACTCAGCGGGGCTTCGGCGGAGGTGCCGGCCGGTTCGGGGATTATGTGGGACACGAGGTGGTCGAGGAGAGAGATATTCTCGTTAAACTCTTGGTGGCAGTTCGGACACTGGAAGATAAAATTAATTATTCTGTAGCTTCTTTTTTTTTAGATAGTTAGATAGATTTATTTATTCATTTTCTAAAAATACATACTTTGTTAGCAGTGCCTTAAAACCTATGTTAGGGATAAGCACATGGTTCTCACATAGATATTGTCATAAGTTAACACTAATTATAATACATATTCCTAATTAATAAATCTAGAATATAGTTATTTCTATACAATCCCATGCGAGATGTCAGTGCAGATCTCATTTCCCCCAGTTAGTATTTAGCTCAGAACAAGGATAAGTGACACAATTTAGCAGCCTTTGCTTTTGATTATTGCTATTTGGATGTTCTCGCTCGTATTACCTGTAAGTTGTAGATGTGAATCATCATCATCAGCCTATAATAGTCCACTGCTGGACCTCTTAGGCCTCCCCAAATGAGTACCATAGATGGCATTATTCATTATTTGGGGGTTATTGCCCATAATCCCCACGCTGGGCATGCGGGTTGGGGATCGCAGTACGGTGGTTGTTCTGCATAGGGCGCTGCTGCCCGCCCCCCGGTGTGTTTCCCTTAGTCGCCTCTTACGACACCCACGGGAAGAGTTGGGGTGGTGAAATTCTATAGTATGCCGTCACCACATGGCAATGGATGATATGAATGGCAGTTCTAATTAAATAACCCGCAGCTATTGCTTCCTTTCACACAAGGCTGGTATTAATTGTAATGGACAAAATAGGTTCTGTGATTATTTATTTATCTACTATTGCTATAACAAAGAAATCAAGTCGATTATTTAATTAGAAGAACAGTGAAAAATTATTATAGGATATTTTATTTGATCTAGGATAAAAGACAAATTAAATTGATATTTATAACATGCGTTATGTTTTGACTGAGCTTTCCTACACATTTTAATACCTCTTAATGCGTCCAAAGAATACTTTCAAGAAGAATAAAAACTTACATCAACAGCGATAGGCGTTTTCTCGCTAGCCTTCTCCCCGCCGAGTTTTCCGAAGTAAAACTTTTCCATCGACACCATCTCTTCCGGTTCTTTCGGCTTGGCTTCTTTCTTGATGCTCTTAAGCGGTATATCTGAAAGAAACAAACAAGGGATATGAAACTGTACACTTAGGTGTGAATCAAAGATTTTTTTATAGTATCTTTATAGAGAGGAAAGATTTGATTGTTTGAATTGAAAAGGCTCCGAATTTACTAGACGGATTTGAAATATTGTTTCACCAATCCTAAATTTTACATGATTAACTTAGGCAAAAAAAATCTTTTCAAAAAAGTTAAGGATACGTCTCCAAATTAATGTTTGTTCAATACCCGTGCGAAGCAGAGCCTCACCGCTAGTGTTATATAATAATAATAGTGCTGGACAATCCACACAGCATCATCTAGCCCCAAGCTAAGTAGAGCTTGTATATAATTTAACTAAGAATGCACATCAGAAAGAGAACACCTCTAGGTCGTCATAAATGACTAAACTAATGATATGCCGATGCCCTTGCTGATAATTTTAATTCTTACATTGAAAATGTATCTACTATTTCATTTTGTTTCTAATTATGTATGTAATGTGACTTTTCCAAGTGTACTTAGTTTATCTTACTGGAATAAATGAATCTGAATCTGATATTCTAATAAAGTAATAGTATATAACAATACCTAAGTCTGGGTCATCGTCTATATAAGTCTTGGGCGTCTTCCGCGGGCGGCCGCGCCCCGGAGCGCCTTCCTTCTTCTCAGGTTTTGGCTTCTCTTTGTCCTGCTCTTGCTTTATCTTCGTCCGGCGGAGTGCGAGGGGCATCTGAGATGAATAATGTCAGAAATTTAATGTTGGGCTTAGCTTTAGGTATACATATTTAAATAATAATTGACATAATAATTGGCAAAACCAACATTGTATTAGACACATAGTTAAATTAGAATTTTATAGTTGCTTCTATTAAATAAAATTCTATTAAAGTTTAAGTGAAGAGAAAATAAATAACACAATCTATAACAATTATTTCTTGTTTTATAATAATTAACTGTATGAAGTTTCACTTGTCAAAATGTTTTTTTTAGTAAGCCTAAGTATAGAAATTAAGTTATTGAAATCTAATACCTATCACAATGTTGAAAATAAAATTTTGAAGGAAGGGAAATCGGTCGAACCAATTTATTATGTCATGTCATTATCATCATCAGCCTATGTTAGTCCACTGTTGGACATAGGCCTCCCCTTATGAGCGCCATAGCGCCCTGTCTTCGGCTTGTCGCATCCAGCATCTGCCAGCAGTCTTTCGCAGATCGTCATCCCACCTGGCCGGAGAGCGTCCTACACTACGTTTACCGAGTCATGTCATTAATTATTTATAAATTATTAATTAAAGTTTTCATTTTAAATTATTAAATGTGATAAACAATCTGGATACAAGACATAAAGAAATTAGTCTTTTTGAGAAGGTTCAATCTGTTTTAGTAGAAATAGCCTCCTTCGTTTATAGCCTTCTTAGTGTTGGCATTCATTAAACTTTTTCCATCAAGAGCTACATGCTGATCAACGCTATAATGGCCTAGATCTGCGCTACTCGTGGCGTTTATCCATCATCATGGTGGCAAGCAACCTACCTAATTACTGACCTCGTCAGTAATGTCCTATTAATTATTTACCATGATACTAGTATTTTCATCCACGGTTGTCTGGTAGAGATAGCTGTTGAGAACGCCTATTTTTTTTGTTATTATAGTGCGTAAGCCCTCGCACTCAGGGTAATCTCTAGATAATGAATGAATACTGAGGAGGGCCGCGGGTTCGAATCCCGTCGAAATAGATTTTTTTTGGGATAGAGGCATGTCAAATTTTTTGGATTTTTTTAAAATTTGCTTTAAGCTTAGTGTGCAGTGCGATAATTAATTTTCAATCCATCTTACCTCCTCTTCGTCATCATCCTCTATATAAGTGGTTTTCTCTTTCCTCTTCCTCTTGGTCGGCACAGGCGACGGTTCCTTCTTCTTGCGGCCGCGTTTACCGCGCGTTGGTGGTGCCTCTTCTTCATGCTTCTATTTATAAAATAAATAATAATAAAAAAATATGTGTAGCTTCCTTTATAATTCACTCTCATAAAGGGCCTCTGTGCAAATTTCTACGGCTAACGGCATGCCTAAAGTACGGGTTTCTATATGGCTCGTGATCACGGAAATTATATAAATAATAGATTCAGGTGTTATAGCTTAGTTATGGCGTTATATGTACATATATATCTATGCAAAATATAGGGGTGAAAATATTTAGCAACAATTCCGCGCAAAACCATGACCTAACAAAATTTAGTTCTTGTAGATAAAACCACACCAACTACACAATGAAAATATACATATTAGTAAGTCGTCAACTAGTATTGTGTCTCCAAGAGATATCATCAGGACACCACAATATCGACACTGACACTGAGAGCATCTAGCAACAATGGCAGAGACGCCAGTGATGTTTACCTTCGATCTCGGCGCGGAAAGTGAAGCAATGCCTAATTTATTATTTTCAATTGCATTGAACAATGGTAATATTTAGCCGAAATCTGTCGACCCAATTTATTATGTCATTTAAGCACACGTCGCAACGTATTAGGCCTCGTAATGCCGGACGGTAGCCGACTGAAAATCATGCAAATAAATCTGGGCGTTTTATATAACATGTACAAAATAAAACATTCAATTCTATTAACTTAGAACTTTGCTGATCAGTTTTTGATTAAATGTTCAGAAACTTACCCCTTTGCCAGTAGGATACTTCCAGTTCTTGAACGGATTAGCGGCTATTTTGTTGAGTCGCACCGTTATCACGTCTTTACAGTCCACTTTCGTTTGCTCCGCGATGTGAGTCACGATATAGTCGAACGCTTGCCCGGGGGACACGCCGAATCTAAAAAAAGTTATACACTTAAATTTAAATTCAGTAACAAGGTATCAAGGTCGAGTTTCTTTGACAGCTTCAGTTGGTTATAGGAAATAGCACGACAGGTTGTGTGGTCAATTTACGCAGTTATATTAAATTCATGAGTCGTCTTTTAATCATCAAAAGCCTAGTAATAGTCCACTGCTGGACAAAGGCCTACCCTAATGAGCGCCATAGATGGCATTATTATTTGGGGGTTATTGCCCATAATCCCCACGCTGGGCATGCGGGTTGGGGATCGCAGTTCGGTGGAGTTGTTCTGCAGAGGGCGCTGCTGCCCGCCCCCGGTGTGTCTCCCTTAGTCGCCTCTTACGATACCCACGGGAAGAGTTGGGGTGGTGAAATTCTATGCCGGCACCACACGGCAAGTCTTTTAATACCACACTTTTAATATTTGCATACCGACGGGTTGAATACATACACACTACTGTAGTTATAATATCTGACATGTATCTATAATAATGTATTCGGCAAATAAATGATTTGAAAATTTCGCTGCGGATGGTAAAGTGAACACTTACTTCTCCCTCCAAACCAGTTCATCCAAGAACTGCTGTATAATCTGCCTGGAGAGGAGCGACAGAGTGTTCTGGAACATTCTCGGGACGATCCGTCTCAAGTACTCCATTATGTTCCCGTTGGAGTTCTTCCCTTCAGTGTGAGATGACGATTGGTGGACATTCTTGAAACCCATGCTGATTAGTGTGCCTAGAAATATTAGTAATTGAGTTTATTATTTAAGCGCAATGACAAAAAGGCAGGGAATAAGTTCTATTTATTGTTATACTTAATTATAATATAAAGTATGGATGTATTTTATAATGAGAAAGCCACTGTAATGGGATCGGCCGTCACTTTGTTTAGTACGCAAATAGTAGTTTGTAGATGAAAACCCCAAGTGCCAGTTTGAGACGGGAAAGGATCAGTCACATTGATACTGATCGCATTATTAGTCTATTCGCCTAACGGATCAGTGGCTTAAATACTGTTTTGAAAAACCTGGTTGTCCGCTTATAAGCTATTTATAAAAGCTTAGCTTCAATATCAAAAACTCTTGAGCTTATAAATCTCTTGAAACCTCTGTGGCGCAGTAGACGAAGGTCCGCCTACGACGCAGGAGGTTGCATGTTCGATTCCCGCCTCGGTACAAGTGCTTGTATCATCAGCAGATATTTATTAAAAGTGTTCTGTTCGTATTCTAAGTATAATAAAAAATATCTATCTATGTAATATTGTATTATGAGTATCAGTCGTCTACAACCCATAACACAAGCTCTGCTTAGCTTAAGGCTAGATGATGTTGTGCGGATTGTCCAACATTATTTTACATCACATCACATCATGCCTTTAATAGTCCAGGCTGGATATAGGCCTGCCCCAATGATTAGTATTTACTTTGATATTGTACCTTTATCAACAGTGAGATCGGTGACGATGGTGGAGGCCGGGTTGACCCAGGAATGCAGCGGCTCTAGAATCTTCTGGAAGCGTTTCTTGTAATTCTTCTCGTGCTCTCCCAAAGGTTCCACGGCGCGGAGGCGGATCTAGTTATCATATAAATATTTTTAGTAAATAGTAATATTAATAATGCTGGAAAATTCACACAACATCACCAAGTCCCAAGCTAAGCAGAGCTTGTATAATACAAGCTCTGCTTAGCTTGCTAGATGATGCTGTGTGGATTGTCCAGCATTATTTATTTATTTATAATTTATACTAGCTCTAAGGTAAATCACAGTTATTTTTTTTTATAATTCATGCTACCTGTTTCATTGTTTGTCAAATGTTTGTATACATACTACTCATATTATGTACTACTGTGTGTGCAGAAGTAAATCATAACTTTATCTTTCTATCTATGATTGCTGTATAATTCTGCCTGTATTAGATCCTAGTACAAACAGAATTTTATCAGTATAGGATGCTCAAACTTACGCATTTCTCTGTTGTATCGAGCACGCCCAAAACTTCGACCTTGACTTGTCTCTGCGTGCCGTCATGGCTGGTGGTGCCGAGCGATATCACTCCCACCTCCACCTTCTTGCCGGAACCTCCCATCAAGCCCAAGTGCTGGTGGATCGCTGATGTGCAGATGGCTCTAGAATGTTCCGATTACATGGAAAATTAAGTATGAATTAAGAATTGAACACACGAAACGATAATAGAAACGATAATATGAAGAGAGTACAATCAGCACTTGCTGTGAAGGTTATGTCTAGGCCTTTGTCTAAAGCAAAAGCCTTCTCTCTATTGTGCTATTGAGTCTAGTTCAGTTTTTCGTACAATACTTTTTAGAACAGGTTTTGTTATTTATTTATATATATTAGTTTAGTACATCGCTTTCACTGCGAGCTTCGCCGCCGCTGTACGTTTTACGTCGGCTTTATTTTAAGCCCACGTATGCGTTAATTGTAGGCCCAAGTATATGCACATCACCAGCCTATAATAGTCCACTGCTGGACATAGGCCTCCCCTAATGACCGCCATAGATGGCATCATTATTTGAGGATTATTGCCCATAATCCCCACGCTGGGCATGCGGGTTGGGGATCGCAGTTTGGTGTAGTTGTTCTGCAGAAGGCGCTACTGCCCGCCCCCCGCTGTGTTTCCCTTAGTCGCCTCTTACGACACCCACGGGAAGAGTTGGGGTGGTGAAATTCTATGCCGGCACCACACGGCCTAAGTATATGCTAATGGCGGTAAATTAGGAATAACATTTATCTAAAGATTTTTTCAGCCATAATCTCATAATCACTTACCTCAACCAAGTAAACAGCGCCTTCACATACAGATTGTCAACTTTAACCCATTGCACGACATTCTGCACGTTGGTCTGACAGGCCCAGTGGTAAACCAGTTTGAGTAGCACGCTGGGGGGGAAGGTAGCGCCTTCGAAGATCGAGCTCGAGAATACGGACACGAAACGTGTTGGGCAGCATTCCGAGATCCACACGTAACCGCCGGAGTAGGGGAACTTTGTGACGTCCGAGTACATGCCTGCCGGGGGTTTAATGGACTGTTATTTAAATATATAAATATAGCGAAATATGAGTGTTATATAAATAAATAATGCTGGACAATTCAAACAGTATTATCTAGCCCCAAGCTAAGGAGAGCTTGTGTTATGGGTACTAGATAACTAATGTACATTATAAGAGTAAATAGATAGATATTTTTTATTATAAATAGAAAACGACCAGAACACCCTGAACAAATATTTGTAGATTGTACAAATATTTATACCAAAGTGGGAATCAAACCCGCTTCATTTGAGTTCTTACTTAAGATAATATCTCAGAGTAACTGACATTATTTTATTTACAAGCCATGTGGTAGAGTATCATTAAAGTTCGGAAATAAACGGGTGATGTAACACAGGGTCTATTTATAATGCATAAACAATTCAGAGCACTGTATACTGTTTTTTCATAACCAATATAATTACTTCAATCACAATTATTAGGATGTTATTATACACTACTGAATTTTTCGACTATTCTGAATTTTATTATTATATATTAAACTAGCGGCCCGCCCCGGCTTCGCACGGGTATTAAACAAAAATTTCAGAAATTATACACAATAACACGATGGGTTTCACAGTTTTCATACGGATCCCTTACTTTTTCTAACAGCATTGGGATTTTTGACATTGACTCGACACTCCGTAACTGACACTGGCCGTAGAGAAAAAGCAAGCACAGTGCGCAACCTCTTTTTCTATTCTGACGTGCCTTTTTAGAAAAAGAGGTTGAATTTCAATAATAGAACCGTGCCCTGTATGCGCACGGT
The DNA here is from genome assembly GCA_963931895.1 of Eupithecia pulchellata. Taxonomy (NCBI): domain Eukaryota; kingdom Metazoa; phylum Arthropoda; class Insecta; order Lepidoptera; family Geometridae; genus Eupithecia; species Eupithecia pulchellata. The sequence continues at coordinate 1,897,598 of OZ007525.1, forward strand.
TCAAGTATTGAATTTTTCATGCGGATCCCTAACTTTTTTGAAAATATTATATAGCCTATGTTCATCACGGAAAATTAAGGATTCTAATGGTGAAAGAATTTTTCAAATCGGTCCAGTAGTTTCGGAGCCTATTCAATTCAAACAAACAAACAAACAAACAAACAAACAAACAAACATACAAACAAACAAACAATCAAATCTTTCCTCTTTATAATATTAGTATAGAAAACCCATTCTTTTTAATTTTTTATTTGTAACTGAACAGAAATTTTTATATTGTTAATTGTAAAATAAACATTTGCATACCTATGTTAGGTAGAATATAACTGCACATTATGATAAATTGAAGACCTACATTATAACATAATATTCTGGCAAATAAATATCTTTATACACAGAAGGTAAAGCTTATGCACTTCTGGTTTCTCCCAGTAGTCATTGTTACGACATCTGCAGGTTGAGTTGGATCGAGGGTTAGTTTCCGAATGCTGCGTACTGAAGGATAACTCACCAAGTTTCAACTTATTCCCTGGATGGATCAGACACCACTGCTCCGACCTGACCAGTCCGTTCTGTATCAGCCACTCGGTGAACTTCATGGGGGTATGCATCAGCACTGACTTCACCTTGCTGTCAAGAGATGAGCGATCGGAGGGCGGAGGCGCGTCCTTGGACCGAAGGTATGGACGGGCGACCACCACGAGGGATGGGAATGTTTTGCCTGAAAGTTACGTATAAATCTTCTGAAATATACAAATGAACCATGACGATTAACTGGGGAGCAAAGGGGCGGCCGGTATTTCAGGGCGGCGACTCAACAATTGACAAAACACTATCGGCAGATATTCGAAAATCGAATCCGAAATGTCGCCAGGTAGTGCTATTGCCAACATGAGTTTTAAACAAATTTTGTCAACCAAAACGCCAAGCTGTGTCGGCGTCACGTCGGGGATATAGAATTTTTAAGTCTTACTCTAGCCATGAGCATTGTGCATTGTACACAAATTCATATCAATCACAGAACACACTTAACTGCATGGTAATGAGAATGTTGGATTGAAGAAGTTAGACAAACCTTGCAACTTGTTGAATGACACCTCCCTGGAATCAGCGAGGTTCTTGTTGCTAGTAGCAGTAGTACTGGAACTGCCTCCATCATCTTTAGTGAGGTCCACAGTGGCGACAGTTTTGGCTGTGGTACCAGTCAATAAGCCTCCGATAGCTGTGGCTTCTGATGGACGCACATTTGTGACCACACTGTGAACGTCTGTTGGAGTAAAAAGTCTTATTATATTAGGCACAGTTATATATGCTCGTAATTTTGCACAACAACACAATATCAGCCTAAAGCAATTCACTGCTGCACTTAGACCTCCCCTGGTAAGTGCCTTAATCCCAATCAGAGCAACAGTTTTTTTTATGGTCTTCATTTAACCATTGTTCTGGGGATGGGGATAGGGCACAACTTTTTTCACAATGTCCGAGCCTGTCAATGGACATATAATTATACTAGCTTTTGCCCACAACTTTGTCTGCATAGAAGCCGAATGGTTTAAATAATATTTTAAATTGGTTTTTATCATTAATAATTTTGTTATATAACTTAAAAATGACATGAATAAATTGGATTTGGTTATATCAGATCCTATGTCCTTTTCTTAGTCAAGACAATGTCTGTGCCAAATTTCATCAAAGTGGGTTCTGTAGTTTAAGATGGTGTGTAAGTTGGATGGACCGAGTTACTATCGCATTTATAATATTATATACCTAGTAAAGATGCAAGCTAAGAAGGTAAAATAGGACAACTATATAAAGAAATTAGACCACACACTTACTCGATGGAGCCAAGGTCTTATCCTTAGTCTTGCCATCCTTTTCCTTGTGTTTATCTTTGTCCTTCTTCTTCTTCTTGTGACGAGCTTCAGGTGAGTACGACCTATCAGGTGATGGAGAATATTCTTTGTCCTCTTCACGGTTTTTACGTTCTGAAAGAAGCAAAACAGTAAATTTGGTCCATACCTTGAAATTTTTGTGGCAAAATATTGAATAAAATACTGACTACTTTTCTTGGTTGGTTTCTCCTTGGAAATAGACATAGACCTTGATCTAGACCTGATGATGTCTGCACTTTGCCGTTCTAGATCTTTGAGTACTGGCTGTCTGAAAGAGTAAAAGTATTATGAAGATTTCAAAATATTACTAAGAATTGAAACGTTGTAGTATGCTAAGCCTAGCTAAGGACTTCGTAAAATTGTTCTGTTATATACAGGAATCATCAAAAACCACTTACTTTCCGAGCAACTGATAGGCTGTGAACTGGTCACCATTGTACACGATCTGGCCACCTGTATCTTTAACCATCTCATCAAGCTTGTTCTGAATGCTCTTATATTCTTCATCAGCATACTTGTATGCCGCTAGCTGAGCCTCAGAGAGCTCTTCTTCCCAACATTCAAGCTCAAGTGTCGGAATGTCCGGCCCAAAGTACGACCGCTTGTAGAGATCAGCCTCGATGATCTCAGCTTGCGGAGCCACGGGATTGGCATCATCAAGAACGGCGACATCCTGAACGAATTTTGAAAACAACAAGGTTACCAATTATTTGAGCGGTGGCGGGCTGGTACGTAAACATATCACTGTATGAGCAATACTTACATCGGAATCTTCTTTCGGTTTCTTTAGCTTCATTGTTACAGCTTCAGACACAATGGTTCGCTACTTAAACTACTTTTTAGCACATCTTAGCCACTGAAAATAAGAATTAATGAAAAACACCGCAACCGCAAAGCCAAGCTTCCGCCATCACTTCATACCATAAACAACTTATTGTTTTGAATTTGTTCAGAGTTGGTTTGACACAGATACAAAAAGAGGGAAAGCTCAATTCCTATTGGTTTAAAAATAGTATGCTTGATACTTAGATTATAGAGGAATATAGATCTGGCATAAACATCTATACGAACTTGTTACGAACAGTTAGTTATAGAAGTGTGATGTATTTCGACAGCAGAGTTACTGACATATCGGCATCTCTTTTTGACTAATGAAGATAATCATGAGTAAAAAAGGACAACAGCAGTTTGATCATGACTGAAAATGGCAACATTGTTTTGGTGACGTCACAAAATACCTCACCCCTCACCCCCTGCGGCCGGTCGCCATGTTTAGTCTCCGTAAACAACAAGTACATCAGTTGTCATCCGGACTTGTTTTTATTCGAAAATGAAGGAAATTTAGAGGTAATAGGCGATAATTATGCTTTTTTATAGTGTGCAAACTTGGAGAATAATGCATTTTATAAGTGTATGTGCAGAGTGTTTGGCTGTCGCATGAAAATCAACAAAACACATCAAAATATAACGTTGCATGGGAAAGGTACGGAATTCATTCAAAATTTCTTACATTTTCTATTATTTTCAAACATTTTGCTGATTGTGGGAAAGTTTATAAAGATCCGCTTGCTTTTCTTTATTCATTTAATGTTTTACTATGAATATTATGTGATTTTAGGAGAAAATTATTCGTCATAGTAAATAGAGTTAGGGTTCGGTATTTTCAAAACATCGATTATCGATAACGAATTATTTCATCGACGCAGTACCAATAACACAAAAATAAAAATAAATCCTTTACAGCAGCGTCAGCAACTTTGAACCAAGCTAACCAAGATTCAAAGGTTTGGTGCCAGGGACAGAATTTTTGGTTGGGGTGGAGTTTACGGGACGCAGGACTTAGAAAATTTTCGACGAATTTTTTTATGTATATATAACATGTATTTTTACGTAAAGAGGGTCACTATGGGTGCAACTTTGGTTCAGGTGATCCACCCCAAAGTTCAATGACCTCGGCGCTAGAGGTCAAAGTATGTCGTTCAGTTTCAAGGCGAAAGACTTAGAAAAATTTCGAAAGATGTTTTTAGGCATATTATAACAAATGTTTTTTCTTGTGGCATCGTTAAGAAGGTCACTAGGGGTGCAACTTTGGTTCAGCGGTTTGACCCCAAAGTTCAATGACCTCGGTGCTAGAGGTCAAAGTGTGTCGTTAAATATGGATGCAGAAACAATATAAAAACTTTACAGAGCATTCCGGGAAGAGTTGATTAGATTCAATTTGAGTGGCGGATCCGACACAGAGTTCCCCGACTCCACGTGGTCTTGTGCGTGGAGCCCCTAGAGTGTATATAATAAGCCGGAGGCGCGAAGGAAGTGCAGCCTCCGCCAGCCGTAACAAGGGACAGGCACAGTGTGCCTGTCCCTTGTTACACAATGGCGGAGAGGCTGCACTTCCCGCAGCGCAGGAGCTATCGCGATCGCGATGCAATAAAAAAAAACATGAAGAAATACCCCGACACATAGAATTCCAAAAATACAAAAAGGTCTAACTTTGTATTTGAAACTGATTTATTTAACTTACCTGTATAGACTCCAGCTTAAACTAACGTTTTTACAATAAAGGTCAGTGACCTTGTGTTCGAAAATGATTGATTTAACTTTCCGGCGTCGACTCCAGCAAAAACCAACGTTTTTACAAAAAAGGTTAGTTTTTGATGGAATGGGCTTGATAGGTCAGTGATTGTCTAAGACTCTTCCACACACGCCATCAAGGTACAAGCTGCAGAAACTGGCAGTCCACACGAAACTTACCTTGGGCCGAGCGCGGCAACCTAAATAATTGTCTTATATGAATATATTAGTATTAGTACTGAATATAGAGGATATTCATTGAATTGAGTGCCAGCCAAAGCTTGGGGAAGTTGTAGTGTTAATATTAACTGAATTGAGCTGTACTGTACGTAGTAAATAGCGTTTTTTATTGAACTTGATGAAATCTATTGTAGTATCCCGTTTTTAGACGATAGGACGGAGGGTAATATAATGCTAATGACCCGTTACGGCCGTTACGGATCACCTAGGTATAGAAACTTAAATAAAACTGAACAGAGCTTAAAGATAGGTACTTATTCTTCTACTTACTAATATTCGAAAATTTAGAATTCAACTCCGTGCAACTCAATTACTTACTTATCGATATTCAATGTTAAAATACGCGCAACTCTACGGCAGGCCGCCATCTTTGTGCCAGACTAACTTTATGTATGCACGTAGGTATTTCAGGTCTATTTATATTCCTTCGTCTGAGGCTTGATAGTTTAAAATTGGCCTAAACTGACTGACAGACAAGCCATGACCAAAAAAAAAAGACAAAAACAAAAAATGACATTTCGAGAATTACTACGATAAATTGTGATGAAATTGTTTTAGCAAGTGTTGTGTTTTTATCCTTTTTACGGCTTTGGCAAGGATGGAAGCCGTCCCGAAATTGCCATTGATAAACTTTGAGCTAAAATCAAGTCCTGAGAATACTCATTTTGGCCCTAAATTGAAACAGGTAAGTAGGTCTCTAATCTCTGATATCTTCTTGAGAGAGTCTTTCTCCATCTCTTTGTCTACGTTTGACCTTTTCTTTTGATAGTATATTGCAGAGGCCTACAGAGAAGACCCTGAAAGCTATAGCAATGAGATACATCAGATGGAGAGCCTGCGGTCGGTGGCCGTTCGACCTACCATGGACGCGGATGGTCTCAGTGGCCTCAACAAATATTTCTGCCAGTTGCGATCCCTACAAAGTCGTTTTCCTATGGCTAAAGGTCAGCCAGCCGCCGTTTCGTTCTCCTGGTAAGTTAATCTCATTAGATATAACTACCAACAACTGTGAGAATTAATACCTATTGATTTTCGAATCAGCTGAATGGATGAATCATTGCCTTGTTGATATAAATTGTTTTGTAAATTTTCATCATGATTTTATCTGATACACACACATTTGAGATTGTTTGGATTAGTCTTCATTTATTTTGCCATTGTATATTTAATTTTTCATGTGATTATCTACAGCTTCTAAAATGCTGCATTAATTCCACTACAAATAAAACTCTTCTTTAATGCCTTTTTTTTCTTAGGAGAGACCTCTATGCAAACATGGCCTGTTCACTAGCTGACATAAGATTTGAAATGGCTTGCATACTATACAACATAGGGGCATTACATTCCTACCTTGGAGCTTCCGAGCCTCGTAATTCTGCTGACAGCCTCAAAGCTGCTTGTACCCATTATCAGAATGCCTCATGGGCATTTCAATACTTGAAAGAGCAGTACCCACAGCCACCTGGAGTCGATGTGTCCACGGAGATCATGAGATTGCTGCAGAAGATATGCTTTGCTCAGGCTCAGGAGTGTATCTTGGAGAAGAGTATTCAAGATACGAGGAAGCCTAGTGTAGTTGGTGAGTTTGACTGATGTATTGAATTTGATTGATTTCTTGCAACAGTCTGCAGTTAGCTCAATTGTTTCAAATGGTTACTAGTTCCAATATGGTTATTTCAGTGTGATTGTCTTTGTTGGTATAGATTTCAATGTGATTGATGAGAATCAGCCTTTATATAATATATTGTGTTAAGTATATCAGTTATCTAGTACCCATAACACAAGCTCTGCTTAGTTTGGGGCTAGATAATGTTGTGTGGTGAAAAAAATTAATGCTGGACAGGACATTAATTTTATTTATTTATATTTATTTGATTGATTGCTAATTGTAAAGTTGTCAATACTTTATCAATGAAAGTTTACAATGAGTATAACACAGATCTCTTTTTAATTATGGTATGAGATTCTTTAACTTCAGCATAATATTTTATCATCATCATCACCATCAAATCACTCTATTGACTATCATTGCACAGTACAGATCTCTTATATGGCAATACAATTGATCTTGTGCAAGCCTTATCCACTGTAATACATGACTAATGATTCTTGCACAGGTGCTGTAGCCACGCAAGTACTGCTATTCTACAAGAGTGCTCTGGCAGTGTTGGGTCCATCGGCAGGCGCTGACAGCATCCATGAGATTATCGGCACCAAGCTGTACAACTACTGGCACAGATATCTGTCCTTCAAGGCAGCATACATTGGCTGTATTGTGTGCTTGTATCAGGGTGAGTATCTGTTTGTATTTTTGTATTGTCTTATCAATCAACTGATAAGACTCAGGTTGGTCACTTTTAAGCTATTTAATATGAATCAGATGTAAGTCAAATTTGATCTGATTTTATGTTAAGCACAAAAGAAAGTGTTATTGGGATTTTTTGTTGTTTTATTTTTGCAACAGATAAGGATTTTATTCTTAAACTATAGTTGAGTAGCAACCGGTTGTTAGTCTAGACCTGTCCAACTCGACTCACAGATGTCGTAAGAGAACAACTAAGGGAAGGAAATGGCAGCAGCTTTATTCTGAATACATAACATTTTCACTGGAATATTGGTGAATGCCTGCTAAGCATGTTTACTATATGGCTAAACTGTGGTTTGGGGTAGGCAGACTCTGTAGTGGTGAATAAATACTAAAGATGAAACCTCAACAACATAATACCGTAGCCGACAGACACATTAAGGCTGGCTGCTATGATAATTTAGTTTTAATACCTAATCTTAATGTTTTCTTTGCATAAGTTTTATTTAAAAATATGTGTAGGTATATTGTCTGAAATAAATTTAGTTTTGATTAGATTAATTAAATTCTTTTTCTATTTTCACAAGGTATGAACGCAGAAGAACAACAGAAAATGGGCGAGCGCGTAGCTTTCTACCAGCTAGCAGTCGACCGATTGAACGATGCTCGGAAGCTTGCCAAGTACATCGAACCAGTTCAAGTAACGCAGGAAGCTCTGACCTTCACCAATGACGTCGTAGAAGGGAAGAGGAAGGCTGCTAAGAATGAGAATGAGTTCATTTATCACGAAGAGGTACCGGAGAAGGATTTGCTGGTTGAAATGAAGCCGGTTTGCTTGGTGAAGGCTTTGGCGATCAATTTTAATGATCCTGAGGTAAGCTGTTCAAGATTTATTTTGTGGTTCTTAAAAGTGGATAGGAGATTTCCTTAATGTATATTCTTGAAATTTTGTCATTTGGGTGCTTAAAGGGTCCTTAATATCCTTTGTTCACTCTCTGCTAGCTGGCAAGTTCGTTAACGGAACGTTTTTTCGCGGCTCAAAGTGCCGCCTACGTATTTGTACTTACTATCTAGACGCAGGAGCAAAACAATAAACGCTTTCAAGAATAAACTCGACCACTGGTTACGAGACAAAAATATCAAACTAAAAAAAGTGCAATGACAAAATTCAACACTGTATGATAAAGACACATCAGCCATAGGCTGCTCGTCTGTTAACAAATAAATAAATAATTTATCAAACTTATTAGATGCCTGCGACACATGAGGTTGTGGGTTCGATTCCCGCCTCGGGACAAATATTTGTAAGATCTGCAGATATTTGTTCAGGGTGTTCTGGTCGTTTTCTATGTATAATAAAAAATATCTGTCTATGTAATATTTTGTATTATGTATATCAGTCATCTAGTACCCATTACACAAGCGCTGCTTAGCCTGGAGCTAGATGATGCTGTGTGGGTTGTCTGACATTATTTATTTATTATCTTACTAGCGACACGCTTCGGCTTCGCACGGGTCCAATTCTAATACAAAAACGTTCCTGTTGAATCACTCTATCTATTTAAAAAAACCGCATCAAGATCCGTTAGGTACGTAGTTTTAAAGATTTAAGAATACATAGGTATATATATATATATAGGGACAGAGAAAGCGACTATTTTTTTTTAGTTGCTATTTCTTAACCCTCAACAACTTGAACAGGTATCCGGCCCAGACGTCTTCGCCCGCCTCGTCCCGATCTGCGCTCACGAAGCCTCTTCCCTCTACTCGGAGGAGAAAGCCAAGATACTCAGACAGATAGTGACGCAGGCCGAGTCTAAGAACACGGAACTAACAGAGTTCATGTCCTCACTGCAGTTGGATCAGCTAGAGGTGATCGACTCCGATCAGAAGTGAGTATTTTCTTCTATTTCTTATGTAAATCTAAATCACGATACTGGGTATAAGGTTTTATCAGAAAAAGTAGTGATACATTCTATGTTCATTCTACGATTTTGTGTAATTGTCCTGGGATCTGGATAGGTACATTATGTACAACGGCATCACTATCGAGTTTAATTATTTTATTATATACTAGCGGTCCGGCTTTGCACGGGTATTTAACAAAAATTTAATTTTTCATGCTGGACATAGGACCGATTTGAAAAATTCTTTCGCCATTCTATTTGGTCGTTTTCTATGTATAATAAAAAATATCTATGTATGTAATAATATTATATTATGTATATCAGTCATCTAGTACCCATAACACAAGCTCTCTGCTTAGCTTGGGGCTAGATGATGCTGTGTTGATTGTCTGGCATTATTTATTTATTCTCATGGTGAAATAATTTTTCAAATCGGTCCAGTAGTTTCGGAGCCTATTCAATTCAAACCAACAAACAATCAAATCTTTCCTCATTATAATATTTTGTTATATAAAAATTGCAGGATTCCCCAAGATATCGTAGACCGTTGCGCGGCAATGAACGCCAAGTCGGAGATAATACAGACGTTGGTAGACTCAATGAACAATCTCGCAGAAATCATCAGCGACGTCGAACATTCACTCGCTGAAGTTAAAAATCTTATTCAGGTATGTACCAACTTCGTACCCTAGAAAGTTATACAAAAAAAATTACCGGCATCAAAATCATTCGCACTGTTTCCTATGTTGAACAGTACCTAGTTCAACTAAAAAAGAACTATATAAATCAAACTGGTAGCTCTGCAGATATTCGAGGACAGTCACAAACAAATACATTATACACACTTTTGAAATTTGGCACACTTTTTTTTTGCGGCTGATATAGACACTACAAAACTGCGCAGTTCTGGCAATATTACATACATACGGGTCGAATTGACATTTTTGAAGTCTGTTATAAAGTTAAGTCTGAAAATATGACCTTTTATAAGTTGGAAAGCCATATTGAATGAACACAGAATGAAAGAAAACCTACATTGAATTAACATTATGATTATGTAGTCATAATAATTATGTTAATTCAATGTAGGTTTTCTTTAACCAATTGTTAAATAATAACAATGTGAATTGCTGTGAGTTGGTTAGCTATTACTAAATGTTTTTAATATTAAAACTAAACTTGTATCAGAAGAGATGACTCCCTGCGCTGGATAGCTCAAAGAGTTTGCAACACGTCAATCTTCATAATGTACCTAATTACTACCTACTCATATACCAGTCTAAACCTTATACTTGCCAAATCGCAATAATTGGCCATAATTTCGGATTTAACACTCACAGCTTATCATTAATACTTCCAGGAAGAAACAATGAAAGAGAAAGAGTACCAGAAGTCGATGGGTCATCGCCCCCCTTCCATCGTCCAAACCGAGCTGTCGCGGGAATACCACAAATACCACGAGGCACACACCCGCACTAACGAGAGCAACCAAGTGTTGCACAAAGCTATGACGCTGCACATAGCCAATCTGAAGCTGCTGTCTCAACCTTTGGATGAGCTGCAGAGCAAGATTCCGAGCATTGATAATATTGGTGAGGGTGTATTATTGGCATAATTTGCATATTATCCACTGATGGATATTAACCACTGGTGGATATTAACCACTGGTGGATATTATGCAATGGGTGTAAAATCCCGACGTTTTTGCCATCGTCGTTCCTGGGCTAGCCTGCTGCCTATATTGACGCTAAGTGACGTCAAAACCCCACATTTCTATGAACCATCGATCGGCACTTAGATTATACTAGTACGTTGAATGATTTTCCATTAGTCGTAAAATTAATGTTAATGACGAAAAAACTACAGTTTCTAATAATCTGCGTTCACGAATCATTAATTCTGCTCTTTAAAAGTAATAACGACCATGTCCCCTATGTATATTATTAAATATATGATAATAATAATGAATGTGATAGCTAAATACAACTGATATTACATTGAAAAAATAATATATTAATATTACAGAGGGCCTAGACCGCGAAACGATGTCAGAAATGCGCCGCGTAGTTGCCAAAGCGCGCGAGATGCAAACCCAGCGTGACTCACTCATACAATCTCTGCGTGAAGACATCACGAACGACGACATAACGTCACAACTCCTGGCTCGCAGCTCGGAGAACACTGAAGATATCTTCAAGGAGGAGTTGGAGAAGCATGGCCATAAGGTTAGTAACTGCATCTAGTTAAATTTTTACCACATCTTCTCTTTCCATCAGGTGAGATTGTGGTCAAACGGAGGTCTATCAGTTATAAAACAAAAAAAAAAAAACTTGATGGCGTTGGTAAATAAGGTGGATTTAGGTCTGTGTGTAAAGAGACGGGTTTCCTTACCAAACACCGATTTCCGATCAAAAATTTTTATTCTACTGCATTACATTTTGTAAAACTTTCACAAAACACAATCAATATATCTTCTTTGTCTATGGTTTAATTTAAGCGATGTGATCTACCTTGCCGTGCCTATGGAACCACACATGCATCAAATTAACATTTGACGACATCAACATCAACATTAGCTTGGGGCTAGATGATGCTGTTTGGATTGTCTGGCATTATTTATTATTTATTTATCAACATCAACATCAAACAACGGTGGGCAAAGGTCCGCCTGCGTCGCAGGCGCCCAAGCTTTTCTTTTAGCCCAAAGCTAAAAACCAAGAAAATCGTAAAACATATCAAATGACGATTCTTACTACACTGATAAAACCGTCCAAAACAGGAATACTAAGTATTTGTGTTTTGTTTCAAGGTGAAAATAATCGAGCAGAACCTAGTAGCTCAAGAGAATATAATCAACAAGCTGACGTCACTGTACGCCTCTTACGGAGAATCTAGGCGCATGCTTACCGATGTGCTCAGGAAACGAGAGGGACTTATCAATGGTAAGAAAAAAGAGAGAGATAAAAGAGTTTGAGAAACATGTTCAAGATTCTGAAGGTAAACGCGATTGCGAACATTAATCAGAATAAATATCTGAAGACATACAAGATATACATATACATACATCATCAACAACAACAACATCAGCCTATATCAGTCCACTGCTGGACATAGGCCTCCCCTAATGTGCGCCAAAGGTGGCGTTATTTCATTTGGGGGTTATTGCCCATAATCCCCACGCTGGGCATGCGGGTTGGGGATCGCAGTTCGGTGGAGCAGAGTTCTGCAGAGGGCGCTGCTGCCCGCCCCCCGGTGTGTTTCCCTTAGTCGCCTCTTACGACATCCACGGGAAGAGTGGGAGTGGTGAAATTCTATGCCGGCACCACACGGCATGTAATATATTTAACTTTATCCGGGAATATTATCCCCTAATGAAATAAAAAATTTACTGTCATTGGCTGAGATGAAATTAATAATGGAGGTTTTTTCACTTACGGCCTTTTCACTCTACAGCTCTTATCACCTCCTACGACGCATACGAAGAACTACTCGCGAAATCGCAGAAAGGTCTGGATTTCTATAAGAAGCTGCTTCACAACGTGAACCAACTGCTGACGAGATTGAAGGGCACTTGTCAGGTGCAAGAGGAGGAAAGGCAGCAGCTACTTGCTAAGAATAGCAAGCGTAAGTATATATCATGTTATTAAAAAATAGACTCAAGATATGGCTATCAGAGAGTTATTTTTAGTCTGTAGACGAGTTCTACGGTTTCCCTATTATTTATTAATTTAATTTATTTTATTTACATTACAAGAGTTCATGCTTTTTGCTTGTCATATAATAACACAAGCTCTGCTTAGCTTGGAGCTCGGTGATTCTGTGTGGATTGTCCAGCATTATTTATTTACTCAATAATTAAACGCTTTTCCATAAACGACGTATCAAAAACTCATTTGTAAATCTTATGTTTTGCTTTATTATACCCTTGAATAGCAATAAGCAAGTAATTAGAATCTACCTTATCCTCATGTCATTAAAACCTATTTTCCCACAGCATCAACACCAACGCCCTCTATGGCTCCAAGCTCCGCAGACGCCTCCGCGGCGCCGCTGCCCCCCGGCGGCGCGCCGAGGAAACTAAAGGACTACCTGCCTTATATGAAGACGAAGTCGAGAGGGGGCGCTCCACAAGGTAAACTTACCAACTTAAAAATTACTGAAGTATAGTACAGTATACAGTAATAACGGGATATTTACTATGATTTGAGTTTAATGTTTCCAATAATAAAAAAATAAACATGGTAAATATCCCGTTATCAATGACTTCAGTATTAATAACCATGATAGTTTCAAAAGGTTTAAAAAGTAGTATAGATAAATTGAGGCAAGCGGTTACCTACATTATTATGTTAGTATATGTGTAGAATTTACAGGAGTATAGAAAATTGCGCGTAGAGCCGCCATATTAGATTTTGACATTTTACGTACCTATGCTCTCATCTCATCACTCTTGTGATACAGACCAATCCAAGAAGCACCTCATTAGACAAATTGTGTGCAAACAGGTCTGGTAGGAGTTGAAGGGAACTTAAACCTTTCCTCCCCCCCTCCAACCCGTAAGGGGGTTCTAGGAAGTCCCTGCCCTTTCTAGAGCTCTGAGTTAGGCCATGAAAATTGTAACTTTCTATTGCAGCCATGGAGATGCCATCGGATGCATACTACGCCGAACAAATGTATCCTACATCTGTGCGGCCAACTCCTGTTGGCTCTGAAGGTAAATTTACCATATATTTTACTATTTTAAGTTTTTATTGGAGTCTACATACTCCACTGGCCTGTTGACACAGCCTGGCAGTATAAATAAATAATATGTTTAGACGACATTATTTTAAACCTTACTTATGAAGTTGCTGTAGTGGCCAACACTGTAAGACTATATTGAGAACGTTTTAAAAGTAAAATAATAAAACTTGAGGGTGGATGATGCTGTTTGGATTGTCTGGCATTATTTATTTATTGATTTACTAAAAGCAAACCAGTACATCTTAAAAATAAAAAAGCTTATTTTGCTCTTGGATACTTCCCTTACAGTTATATACGGGGCTATAGTCAGCAATGTCAGCAATGCCTTTTCTTATTTAACTCTTGTTACAGCAACGGATACAAAAATGCAACTACCGGACGGCGTAATGTCTCATATGCAAAACCCACAGGACCGCTACTACGCATCTGAAACTGACCCTTATGTCTCTCAGCATAACTACCCTTATGCCGCGTCAAGCAAAGCCGATAAACCAGAGGAAACCTATGGATACTCGTCTCCATACACTCCACAGCAATATTCCATGGTCGATCCGAGTCATAGCTATTCTAATTCCTTCTACTCCGCGACTCATAACAACAACACCAATGTGACTGACTCGCAAAGTTCCTATCCGAGCGCCGCAACGCCTAACCAATACGGCAATCCATCGAATAGCAACCCAAATCAATACGCCAATCAATCAACAAGCCAGGCAACTGTGAACTCTAACCCGTACTCTTATGATCCATATTCGCAAACCGGGCAGAATAATGTCGTTACACCAATCCCTGATGTTGTCCCTGCGTATAACACAGCAGATTTGAACTCTGGCTTCTCTCAAATGCACGTTTCTGCGCCGAAATCGGAGCCGGCTGCTAGCTTCGGGCAGGATTACACTCAGACGTACTTCAACGTACAGTACCCCCAAGTGACTAATCGAAACTATGCGACATACACGCCCTCTATGAATACCTCTACGAATCCTAATATGATTCAAACGCCCTCTGATTTTAGTTCGTTGAACTATCCATATAGTGATGGTATCGTCCAAGGAGTGAACAGCAATAGTTCTATGGGAAATAATGTGGGTAATCCTGCTTCAAATATGAGCAATGTATACAGTGATCAAAGTCAATATGGACAAATGTCAAACGCTCCAGGACAGGCCAATCAAAATGTCCACACACAGGCTCATCATAATGTAGCTAATTCCAACATGGTGAATCCTAATATGGCCAATATACAAGAGCAGATGACTAACCCAAACATGCAAGGGCAGATGACAAACCCTAACCTACAAGCGCAGATGTCTAACCACAACATGGCCAATCCAAATGTTCAGGGTCAAATGATCAACCCTAATATGCAGGGCCAAATAACTAATCCGAACATACAAGGGCACATGACCAACCCTAATATTCAAGGTCAGATGTCCAATCCCAACATGGTTAACCCTAACAGCCAAGCACAGACTGCGCCTTCCATAGCCAACTCGAGCATGGCAAATCCTGTGGTAAATCCATACGAAGCGGCTCAATACAACCAAACAAACATTCCAAACTCAAGCATTCCCAACGTCGCTAATCCTTACAGCACTGAACAATACATAAGCAGTTCCTACATCAACGTATCTGTAGGGTACCCCACCTATACAAACGCAGAGAGCACCGTGACTTCCACCACTAATACAAATCCACAAGCAAATTTCCCTGCAGCCGACCAAGCTTACACAAACACGTCTTTGGCTCATTTAGATGCCATAGACAAGCCCATTAAGTCACACGTAACGGGAGAAGCTCTATCCTCCCATTTGACCTTCAAGGCTTACCAAAACTATGGCGTACAAAGCGTACCAACTTCCCAAATGCAATCAAACGAACAGAACTATCAACCAACTAATGTATATGGGTACTCAGACCAGCCTAATGTCAACTACAGTCAGGGCTATCAAAATCATCCGGGTTATACGTTCAATAACGCATCGGGGGGTTACGACTACAGCTATGGCTCCCAAAACGCGTATGCCGCGACCACGTACGACGCCAATCTCGGGAATACCAACCTTCAGCAGACGGATAAAAATCCAAACTTGCCTGCGCAAAATGTTTACACCAGCGCAGGTACCCACGCGACTTTGCAATCGCCGTCAGGAACCCCACAACTCGATCAGAACGCAAGCAATAATCAAATCTATTACAATACTCCGTACGGCTATATTACCAACACGAATCAGGCGCAGGAAATGAATCCGAATGCCCAAGCCATGTCGACGAATTATGGAGCTAATATGAACCAATCTACATACATGCAGTCCGGGCAAGGCAATACAAATACGACCAGTACTAACCAAGGTGAGGTGGACTTACTGTCTTGATTAAAAATAATAATATTTTATATTTTACCTTCGTTTATTTTATACAATGCGACCTGACCATACTAAATATTGTGACGAAATTATTGTAGAATAAAGTAGTTTGAAAATAACAAAATCTTTTATTGAATTTTTCCGTTTCAGTGTCATCAACGACAGAGAATATTCAGGCGCCAAATTTTGAGCAAAACTCTTACCCAATTACCGATCAATCACAAGGCACAGATCAATCAGGGAATAATCAACTTTCGAATGATGTTCAGAACGTTCAAAATTCAGTGAACACTCACTCTAGGACAGGCTATAATCAGGCACAAGGTTTCAGTCAGGAGCAAGAAACAAAACCATCCATAAACCCAAATACAATAACTCATTCCCAACCAGCCAATGCGGTTTCTGTTCACACCGATGAAAATCTTCAAATCTCCCAAGAGGAACCTGAGATCCAACAGTACAGCAAACCGGCTTCAGAACCTGAAGTAAAACCAGAAACTGAAGAAACAATACCCGAGCCATCAGTATTCGATCTTCTATCAGACATTGATTTCACAGTGAAAACGAAAATACTCATGCCGGAAATCAAAGTGCCGCAAATCTCTGAAACGTCTATCAAGAAACCCCTCCCCAAACCAGAACCAGTGAAGAAACGAGTCAAAGAAGGGGTTTTCAAACGACCGCCAAAGAGAAAAATATTCAGTAATCCAAGTCTGATGAACGAGTTTACGCAAGAAGCGAAGAATTTGCAAACTATGGCGGAATCTTTGATAGCTAGAGACGGGGCAGTTTTGGAATCGAAATGGAAGGCATTGCAGGAATTACAAGTAAGTAACACAACAAATCTAAGTTCTACTGTCCTTTAATCTTGTTAAGTTTGGCTTTAGGCACGTGGTGGTAAACTACTAGTTTATATTAAACAATATCCTTCAGGGTGTTCTGGTCGTTTTCTATGTATAGAAAAAAAGTATTTTTTTGTAATATATTGTGTTAAGTATACCAGTCATCTAGTACCCATAACACGAGCTTAACTTGGGGCTATGTGGATTATTCAGCCTATTTATTTTTATTCCGCTGAAATAATGACCTCTGGGGGCGGTGGCGAAAGTCCGCCTGCGGTGCAGGAGGTTGCGGGTTCGATTCCCGCCTTTAAACAAACGTTTGTACGATCTGCAGATATTGTATATTGTCGATTTCTATGTTTAGTACAAAATATAAGTATTTATTATGATAATATATTGTCTTGTTTGGTACTAGTCATCTAGTACCAAACAAGCTTTGCATAGCTTGAGGCTTGATGATGCTGTGTTATGTTCAGAATTGGATCCGAGATAACTTATTCAAAAAGAAGTAATAACCAATGTTTTATTTACTTATTTACTAATGGTGGTGCTACAACGTAACTGCATATTAACCACAGCTTGCTGAACCAAAGTGATATATCAAAACTGTGCCTAAAGATCAAAGCCATAAAGTTCTATTTCAACTTCCAGAGTGCAGAAAACACGAAGAGAACCAAAACAATAGCTATGCAGCATACTTCTGGGAATATCGTGACAGAAGTAGTTCCGTATGATGACTCGAGACTGACTCTGAAATGCGACCCCGACGCGTATCTCAACGCTACTATGTATAAAGTAAGTTGTTAAGTAATTATGTACATTTAGTCACTAAAATGTGGTTCATAGAAGCGCCGTTTTTTCCCATCATTAGCAAAACCAAGTGTGTATGCGATAATTGAGCCGTGTGGTGCCGGCATAGAATTTCACCACCCCAACTCTTCCCGTGGGTGTCGTAAGAGGCGACTAAGGGAAACACACCGGGGGGCGGGCAGCAGCGCACTCTGTAGAACAACTCCATCGAACTGCGATCCCCAACCTGCATGCCCAGCGTGGGGATTATGGGCAATAACCCCCAAATGTTAACGCCATCTATGGCGCTCAGGGGAGGCCTATGTCCAGCAGTGGACTATTATAGGCTGGTGATGATGCGATAATTGTTCTGTTCACTAATATACCGGACGAGATACCCAAACTGAACGAAATCCGAATCCGGTGGAATTAATCGCTACCGGTCTGGGTAGCGAATACCGCATGTGCCTGAATAGGTCTATAGAATGGTTCATCTTGAAAAATAGGGATTTAATCTTCTGTAATAATATTATAAAGAGGAAAGATTTCCCTATTTGTTTGTTTGGAATGAATAGGCTAAGAAACGACTGGGCCGTTTTGTGAAATTCTTTCACCATTAGAATCCTACGTTATCCCTTATTAATATAAAGTATAGAAAAAAGTTAGGGATCCGAATGAACACCTTAAAAACGTAACCCAACGTGTGTGTATTTTTGACACACACGTTGGGTTATCATTTTTCAAAGTTTTTGCTGAATAGGAAAGCCAAAGCGGACCTCTAGTATCAAATAATAAATAAAACCTTTCTTGTAAATCAGCATTATGAATAAATTGTACTTCTGCATTTCTCTAAAGTTAATTTTGTTTCAGCATTTATCTTCGTGGTGCATTCCCCTCGTGATATCGGCAACACCTTCTGAACAGCAGCACCTTAATTTCTGGAGAGCAATCATTGAAAACAAGGTTACCTTCGTCGTCTGCCTTGAAAGCGAGATTGAGGTAAGAATCATAAAGTGTATTGCATATAATACCAATAATACTTAAATCAAATTCAGTCTTTTATGATACTACACACTCGCAAAGGTCTGTTCAGAACTACCTGATACCCGCCATTTAAATAATCGCTACCCAGTGCGTCAGCGATATCCGAATGGGTATGTTGTAATCCTACTTTAACTTAATAAAAATAAGAAGGCCAGGTAAAATTAGCGAATACCGCATAGGCCTGAACAGGTCTTTAGTTTTGCATTAAATTTCTGTAGATGAAAAGTATGTTACTTGAAATATTTTAATAAGGTTGAAAAATTTACCATTCCCCCTCTATCTCCGAAGGGTGCAGAGCGATCAATCAAAAATGGACTTGCCATTTGTAGATATAGATCTGTATTTTACAGGAAATATATAGAGAAGTCTGTTAAAAGAATAATTAAAAAAAAAATACAACAAGTGGGCGAATAATTATCAAAAATACCACTCAAACTAAAAAAAGTAAACTACTCCTTAATCTCTGAACTGTAACTGGTACCTGTTGTATTACTTTACATAATCGACAAAAGTTCGAAACCCTTGTCGCGAGACTTACACTAGCACTCGATAAATCTTGTTTTTTTTTCTACCACCATTGTGATAAACTGCTATGCGGGATGCCTGATGGAAAGCGGTAACCGCTACATAACACGCGCGTTACCCCTCAAATGACTCAGAAGATCCTTCTTAAAACCCCGTTTACCAATCTCTTAGAACTACCCTTAAAATATAGCGATTGCTTCCACAGATGCAAGGCAAGGTGTACTGGCCTACCGCGAAAGGCACGACCCTAGCCCTGGCTGGTGTGACGGTGCTGTTAGAAGACGTCAACTGTAACGTGCACTGGACTGAGAGGAAACTCAAGGTCACCGGCCGGGGTCCCGGATCCAATGTGCTTGCGGTCACGCATATACAGATCAACGTGTTTCCGGCCAAGTAAGTTGGTTTTAAGAGATTTTATGGATAGCTTAGATATTCTCAATCGTGGTGTGTCTGGAATCAAATAATTTATTAATCATTAAAGCTGTAGACAGAAGGACTGCATTTCAACTGTAATCCAACCTCAAATTGCAGTTCAGGTGCAGTTTGAATACAGTTGACACGACTGCAATTGAACTGCAACCGGACTGCGCGTTTGGCTTGCAGTTCTATTTCATTCGCGTTGTTTCTTTCGCGGTCAAACCAAATATAGAAGCAGTAGTAATAATAAGTAGTAATCCCGAAAGCTACATACATTTACAGACAATTGAAAAGCCTTAAACCTTACTTTGATTTTGAAGTGTGTCCTACCTCTGCTATGACCACTACCACAACCACGCTGTCAAGAGTGTAATGACTAAGCCTTACAAAAGATCACCTTTCTTCTAGAATCGTCTGTTCTCCTCTGCTCCTACTGGTGGATACTATGCTGAACTCGTCGGAAGTCGCGTGGATCCAGTGCCGTGCGGGAGGGGGACGGAGCGCGATCCTCTCTCTGCTCTGCATGCTTGTGTGCCAAGTGCGAGCGGGACAGGTTAACCTCTGCGGTCAGTACACATTATACATACTGATTATGTGCAGTTACTATAACATGACGTCCTCTGTGGCGCAGTAGGCGAAGTGTTGTGATCGTTTGCTAAGTATAATAAAAATATCAATTTATTTAATATATTGTATTATGCGGATAAAGATGAAAAATGGACAAAAATTGCATATATAAATCACAAATGTTTTGAATTGACTCTCTTTAAATGGACTGAAAAATACGTCTCAATTTTTTTTATCTCAATTACAATGTAAGCTAAGAAAAGTCCCAACTTTTATAATCACAGTCCATTTGGTCAATAAAAACTAATAATTAATATATTTGCAGAAATGCTCGAGAAAGGTTGTGTACACCTCTACAAGAAGAGATGTAATGTTTTGGAGGACAAGAAATACTTGGTGGATGCACACAGGGCGGCGCTTTTCTACGTCCAAGGAGTTTTGTTGTCTGGTATGTTCTAGAAGTTTTCTACCTTATCTTTTAAACTTATATGCGTCTATAGTTGAAATAATTATGTAATTTTGACTTTTAATATAGTGTAATTTTGAATTTTAACATAACGCATCCAGCCATATCCTGCAAATAGGATATGGCTGGATGCGTACTGTAAAAAAATTCTCCGAAAATGCGATCACTTATCGGAATAAACTTCTGTTGCTTTTTTGATGATTGACTAGCTTTTGGTCGCGGTTTAGTTCACGCAGATAACTTGATAAATCGGGATAATGTTGCTTTCTACGAGAATTTTGAGAATCGGTTGTAGTTTTAGATATGACACCCAACTCAAAAACAAACGTACAATTAATTTAGCTTATTTAACTAGATATTTTGTAGAAAAATACATAATAACTAAAAAATTTCGATTTCCCCGAGTGCGAAGGCTTACACACTAAAATAACAAAAATCTTTGATATTTTCTTAATTTTCACCCGTACTTTATCTCCCCAGGCACAACAAACTTCAACGGCGAATCTGTAACATCAACCTCTGGAGCGTCCATCCTGATGCCCGTCCCCCCTTCCCCGAACACACCCCCCAAGCAGAAGTTCTCCCGCGAATCCTTCGAGGAGATGAAACAATCCCCCGGCCTCAAGAGTGGGGATATGAAAGATCCCCTCAACTTCCTAGACCCGCTGTGGAGTTTGAAGAAGAAGTGAGAAGTGGTATATGACAGGAGTTTTGGATGTTTGTTGAAACGAGGTACAGAGAGCTGCCGAGATAATAGACGAAACAAATCTTGTAGTTACTAGACTTGGAAATTGGGCCAGAAATCGTAACAATGAAAATCGAAGTTTGTGATTAGTTGTAGAAATAATAAAAAGTAGTTTTTGCACGAAAACGAATCAGAAATTTTAGTTTTAGTGCCAAGGTATAGAATACCATGACCCTTTCGAAGCAGCTCACTGTATTCCGTTATTCGTCTCGGAAGGAAAATTTTAGATGGATTTATTGTAACGAAGTTTGACTGAATGCCCTATGTAAGAGCCTTTTCTATTTCACTGCGGAGCAAAGACTTTCTTGAACGTTCTCGATTCGCGAAATTGAACTTAAAATTAATAATTAATTGAATTAGAAAACAAATGAATTATTAATTGAAAGAGGAACGTATTCATGATTAATATTAAAATGGTGGATAATTTAATTCTTTATTGCACTATAAACGTAAAAGGCATAGGCGAGCTTAACCCTAAAAAGAGTTCTCTTCCAGCAAACCTTATTGTGAGAGAGAGGGATAAAGTTATAAACGTGGGCATGTAATTTAGCCATTTATAGTATAACATCAGTTTATAAGTTTGGATTAGTCTATGATATTGTGTGCGCGATGTATTTAATACATTGCGGTTATATTACTGCATGGACCTTGTTGCTAAATTTCACGACGCTTCTAGAAACTTTGCATAACGTGATTTGATAACAATGCTGTATACCGTAATTATTTTGAATGAGTATTAAAAACTTATTTGAATGTTTAATCTTTTTGGGTATTACACATTCTTTATCCTTTTCGTTCGATTAAAGTTTCCTGTTAAAAACAGAGGCGAAAGAAATAAATTTTACTTCTAAGCTTAATATCATTTGAATGTATTGTATTATTGAGACTGGGTTTGGATATATTACACAGTAGTAAAAATTTAAAATTTTGAATAAATGTATAAAAATAAGTTCTAGGGGTCTAGTGATATTTTTTACAATAACGCATTATTATTAATTTTAGGGAAATAATGGCTAATATTATTTTGTTAACTGTATGCGGAAATATGTGAGAACCTAAGTTTCGGTTGGGTCGAGCTGTGCTTTGTAGTGTTTGCGGCCGCTGAAAATGGTTGAGAAATTGTGACATTTTAGAAGGGCTGATAAAAAGCTCAGAAGACTATAGGATTAACGGCGAGCGGAGCGAGCCTCGAAATTTTTCAGTTTTTGTCGAAATGTTTAAATTTTTTACAGCTGCCCCTCGCCCTGCCCCTCCTTGGCGACGCCCTTGAAAGAGGAAATATCTGATTGTTTGTTTGAATTGAATAGGCTCCAAAACTACTGGACCGATTTGAAAAAAAATCACCAAGAAGCCTTATTTTTCCCTGATGAACATAGGCTATAGAACATTTTCAAAAAAAGTAAGGGGTTTACATGAAAAATTCAATATTTGTTAAATACCCAAGCTGGGGCAGACCGCTTGTGGGTTATAAAATGTACATTTCATTCATCGATCTACTTTAACAACTTATCGGTGACATGCAAATGAACTCTGCCAATCTTTACAATCAACACAAAGTTCTACCGCTACGTTATCCAACAAATCATACAGATATGCACACGTTGACGAGATTGTGCTAAACCAACCACAGTCCACACTTCGGTATCGGCTTTCGGGCGGCCTTGTGCGGTTGTAAGCGATACGATCACTGACTCATTGAAATATTGTGATAGCTGGGGAAATCTAAACAGGGTTTTTTTTCTGGCAACAACATTAATAAGTCAATATCCGCAACCGACTGAACCATTGCGGGGTTTAAAGGCTCCCAAATTCTAGTGACACACAGTAGTACGTAAGGTATGGTGTGATTCAGATTCAGATTCAATAACTTTATTACTTTAGGCTTACAAAATAAGCACTTAGACAAGTCAAATTTTATACAGTTAATTATTATAAAAAAGAAATAAATATGTTATTGATTTCTCTTCACTTAAATTTTTTGTCCACTAGTGGGTTATGCTCCCAATGCTCCCATCCTGGTCAGGGGGATAATTTATTGGTTCTTTAATTATAACATTCAACGCATACTATTATTTCAATATTGTATATTCAATCTTCATCATCATCTTCCTATTCAATTGAAATAATACTGTATTTAAATTATAATATAGAGTTTCTAGTTTTAATTTGTTTAAAATGTATCGCAATAGGTAAATCTCTAACTAAAAATGCCACAAAGTTTAATTGTGTAATTAACATGTTTTTGTTCACTACTATTGGTGCTGTTTTTAAATTTAATAACTATTTACCTACGCTTTGTTTTGTGTGCTAATTACTATTGATTGCATAATTAAAATATTACGACAGTAATCAAAACAACCTACTAAATCTCAAAACTGTTATTAAATTGAAATAATGCAGGTTAATGTAATTATTAATTAATCAAATTGGCACGTACTTTACTTACTAAGGTCAATCTAAGGTCGCCATGTCTGTCCATGCAGTTTACTTTATTAATTCTCCAGGTAACCGTCGTATTTTAATCATTAATTTAAATATCAATGTTATATGTTAATCAATTAAATTTAGATCTCAATTACGGTAGAAAGTAGACATCAACTACTGACCTATATTTATAATAACTTGTACCTATAGGTCAGTTATATAAAGTATCTATTTATAAGATTCGTATTATTGATATAAAATCGCCAGCTTACATTCCAAGCCTTTGAATTGAATGTTTATGTCGAATTAACAATAATGTGGGTAAAAGTTCACGCGATGTAGGTTGAAAGTGAATTTGAAGTAGAGAGGTTCTGAGGTCGCCAATGATGTCTCAGCTGAACGAATAAGATGCTTACTTGACGACTTAAGTGGCACATACCTACTGTATTAATCAAACATACTCTAAAAACATCACGTTTAAAAGATGTCGCTGTTATTTTATTTTCAAAATGAAGTATTTTATTTTAATTAAGTTCATTGATGGTGTTGCTGTTAGTTTATATTGTTTAATCTGTAATTCACTATCCATATATTTAAAGAAATGTAAGTATTTATAATGTAATAAAATATTGGACTGAAAACGCTGTTTCATTGACAGATAAATAATGCAAAGGCGAAATCTTATCACTCACTTTAAATCAGTGGTAATGAAAAAGAAATTGATAAGAAGCTAAATAGCAAGGTTATAATATTGTGAACAGCCTTATCTAAGGATTTAATGAAGAAGGAAGCTAGTTCCGGGGTTTGGGAGTGTTTGGGAGGCTGTATCGGCCGGGTCGAGTCTTCCGTAGCCCGAGAGCCGCCGTAGTATTGTTGTAGTCTCGGTTCGGCACCGGCAGTATTGCCGGAACCTCCTCCGAGCGCGCACGTATTACGCTGTCCGACAGAAAGCCGATCGCTCGCGCACGCGCGCGTAAAACCACCCACCCGCTCGCCAAAAGTGACAGTGACATTTCGAGGGGTCGCAACAATAACAATTTTATAAGGTCGTAATTATTAATTTGTGAAAAAATTTTCGTGTTGTGAGTGAAATATGGGTGGCCCCGTCCCGCCGTGAGTGCGATGATGCGCAAGGATAATGCGTCTGGGGGGGCGGAGTTCTCCCTGGATGGGGCTGAGTGCATCAATCTCGAGCAGATTCTCCAGGCCTTCAATTCGACCATCAGCGAGGAGCACGCGTGGGCCCTGTTCTACCAGGCGGCGCGATGCTTCCAGAAGTGCCTCGCCGAAGGGAACACTTGTTACTTGATCTCGGAGCCGAGACATGTGCTGCTCCACAAAGATGGGAGCGTCCACCCGAAGACACTGCAGCATCCAGGAGGCAAGTCATTATAAACCTTATCACGTTGATTTACATTCTATTTTCCGATACATGAGTTTATCACAGTGATTCAATTAGAAATGTTTACCTGCTATCAATTACGCGAATGTTATCACTCACGTTGTAAGAGAGTGGCTATCTTGGTAAGTAATGAAATGAATGACCAAAAGGCAAAAGAAAATAACAACTGTCGTAGGTACCTGCCTATTTTTATACCCGATAAGATTATGAGAATTTATCGCTATCCTTACCTTTGGCTATTAAGTATCTAATGGTAAATAATCATATTGTTGGAAATACCAAAACTGTTAACAACACCATTAAATCGTTTCAAAACAGCCGGTTTATACGTATCGCAATAAAAACAGTACCTAAATAACAATTAGAAAGTTACTCACATAAATATCATTTGGTCATTCAGCAAAAGCTCGACGCATCGCAGGAACCTACTTGATGTACCTATAAACACGTTTATTATTATTTTACCTACCTAAGTAACATGAGTCCGGCGCCAAGGTGAAACCTTAGAATTAACTTTATCAGCAGTTTAATCAATTTAGCGAGAATCATAGTTACGACTAGGTCAAGTGTTTTATCGATGTCTTGTATAAGTTTCATAGACGAAATTACTTAGTTACATTATTTATATGACACCAAAAGTCCGATGTACTTTACACGACTACTTTACAGTTCATCATAGGTATTTACCATTTCCTAAACAACATATAATTGAACATCAGAAAAGCGAGCACGGTTATGAAGGTGTACCTACAATTTTGAAGTACGTGTTGTGAATATTATTTGGAGACGAAGAAGGCTGCAGCGTCGTCTCTACTCGTATGATCGGCCTAAGTATTTCTCGATGAATGCTGAACTTCAATCCGATCTGCTTCTAAATTGATTCGTTTCTTCCTATGGTGAACAAATAAATTTGTGTGACCCTCAGATTATGTGCAAAGGTTCTACACAATCCATATTTGTTTCTACATTGACCTGCAAGTTGCTTTAGCTTGTGTTAACTTGCCTGTAGTTTTGCTACGTGGCGGAATTCTTAAAGTATAGAATAACATTCCATAGAAGGTTAGGAAGGTATTCTTATTTTTTAATCTTCCCTAAAATCTTCTTTGTAGCTTTCTTTGTTGCCGAACGATTTGTTTTAGCATCTTGAGCACCTGTTGTTACTACTGGTGTCGAAAATCTCGTGATGTCTCACTATTATCAAGCCTAGAAATATGGAATTAAAACTTCCTACAAAGAATTAATTTAACATCTATTTCTGTAACCTACCTAGAACGTTCGTTCTCTAATGAAATTGCTTTTGGTGGTCAGAAAACTCATTGTGTTCCTTTTACGGTTGCGATAATTAGTAACGCTGCCAGCAACATTCGGTGGACTGTAGGTGGACATCTCACGGTTACCTACACTCTGTAAAACTGCAAGTAAACAAAGTCAACTTGAGTCAAGGTTGATTTGTTACCTAAAAACGAACTGGCAAAACGTTGAATCATCCAGCAAAACGTTACTATGTCACTTCCGATATTGTGTAACGTACCTATAACTGAATGTTTGGATATACTTTGTCTATTGTACATTTTGATTGAGTTATTATTTCACTCACGCTGTGCAAGTTTCATCTGCATACCTGCTTTTTCATATATACGTTTTAACGTTTTACGTTTTTCTATCACAAGTTACATTAGTTCTCTGATTTCCGCCGAGGATGTCATTCCAGACCTTTCGTAGGGTAATTCAACATGCTGATCGTTATTTCCTTCGCATATCCGTTTTTAGACTCTCATCCTATCCTACTAATATTATAAACGCGAAAGTTTGTAAGTGTGGATGTTTGTTACTCTTTCACGCAAAAACTATTAAACGGATGTTGATGAAAATTGGTAAACAGATAGTTTATGACCTGGAATAACATTACGGGGTTTTTACCCCGGAAATCCACGGGTTCGGGTGAAACCGCGGGCACCCAGCTAGTGCTTTAAATATATTTAGGTTGGGGTGTTCTGTCTACCGTAGCAAAACAACCCCATAATGTGCTTTTGTAAGCACAACGAAAGAGAATCAATTTAGTGCAACCTCTAAGACACTACCATTCTTCTAGCTTTGATGAATGAGTACCTATTGCTTTTCATTCATCGCAAGCCATTTATTAGAATGGCCGATGTCTAATGCTTAGAACGTTCGAGTGGTAATCCTTTCTAGGAAAACTAGACAACATTCACACATGCAAAACAAGGAAACGGCACAACACTTGCATTTAAAACAACACTGTTATCTGTCCGCGTTGGTGTTTGGATGCGCTTCTGATAACAAATCTAGACAAGAAACCATGCCTAGAATGGAATAAATAAACTAACTTTAAGACTGTGGTTGGTATTTTACCAGAATCTTTGTTGGATGGTAGCGGTTATTACCATTAGTCATATCATAACATAAAGTATAAGTTGTGGGAATCTAAAAGGGATCCAGTGCCTACTTTACTATCTATTGCGTAATTCGACCTTGAGTAAACAACCCCTCTGCTGATAATGTTCTTCTCGAATTTATATCCACTATCCGGTCTTTTTTAGTTCTTCGTCTACTGCTATATTTACCGTCGTCAAATCTACAAGCTTATTGATTATTTTACATTCAGGCCATCGACGCTAGAAGGTCGTAACTTCAAGGCACCGTAGCGTATCGCTAGCGTAACGTAACCCGTCATTGACCTAATAATAGTAAAGAGATCTTGTATTCTCAGTTTTTGCTGGTATTCTTGATTGTACTGACTGTCAGGGTTTCTCTGTGGAGCGCGTGGGAAAGGGGTCTCGGTCCCGGAAGGTCTAATAAATGTAGTTATGACTGCGTGGAGAAATTCAGATATTGTTTCTGATTTACAATGGTGATGGGTAATTTTGTGATCAAGTGCGCTTGAATGGAAAATGGAAATGTGATAGCGTGTCTATTGCCGTTTATGGAAGTTTTTTTCTAGACTTTATACGCGTGGCCTAGATTTGTCTTCTGTTTGTTAAGTCAATCCGTAAATGTCCTCAGAACAGAAAAAACGTAAGGTCGTATAAGTAAATAGATTCTTATTTTTATTAATACCTCTGAGTTGCCAGTGAGGTAAGGACCTACCTAGTACCTACTTATTTATTCGGTTATTTTAGGAAAATCAGCCAACCACGACGAAAACGATTGACCGAACGAAAAAACCATTTAAGTGGTACTTCACTTACCTTAGGTGTATCTACTGACTGGTGCGTAGGTATCATTTTGGGTGTTAGTAGATATACCTAAAATGGTACAGTGAACTACAAAAATTTTGACACGGTCAAAGAATCGGTGCAATTCGAACATCGCTTTGCAAGATTTCAATTTCTGCAACTTTTTTTTAACTTTGTAGTCACTAAACCTTGAGATCGTTATTACTGACCTACCTAAAAGTGAGTGTGTTTTAAAAGCCTAAAACCGGATGCTTTATGGGAATTAACTCACTATAAACAGAGATGTCTAAACGATCAAGTAACTGTATTTATCGGTAGTTAAAGTTTCGGACTAGATATTTCCATTTAGGAACCGGTTATCGATTTTGACAAAAAAAGCCTGACCCTAAAGTAAACTTCAGTAGGTTAATTCAATTTTATAGGAACAGAAACGTTTAACTATTATTGTGCTCATTTCTGGACAGTTTATTTTCTATTCGATATATTTTATTGGTAGTAAATCATAAATTCCTTTGCCAGTAGCAAAAAACCCTGTGCGGTTTCTTTGTACCAGCGACTGAAACCAATTTACATAGGAATCCTTTAAAACGTCAATATAAATAGACTTCGCCTTCCAAGCACGGCTTCCGACAAAAAATGTGTCTACAATGGGAGCACTGATCTTGGGTAACTTTGAACCTTACTCCCACGAGATAGGTGTGGTATCTTTGTGTACCTGAGACAGTGTTCCTAGAAGAAGGTTCAACTCCTACTACAGGTAGTTTGTCCAAACGAGTGAATGACACCTCTCTGTTTATTTTCGCTGAGTAATGACAAAGTTGCCACTGTTATACATATTGAGATTACCCGAATAAATATTACGATACGAGTTCAAGTGATAAAATCTGAACGATGAATGAATGTTTCGTTTGATGGCTTTGTAAATAAACGGTGAGTAGCGGGTAGGTATCGTTATGAATGGGATGTACCTACTTATAATTTTTTTTATGTGGCGGGTAGCAATAATATTTCAGATCAGCTTGCAGTAAAAATATTTGCGTATTATCTGTTTTTATTTCCTATAAGCTGTTCTATAAAATTCTTATATTTTAGAATGTTTTTTTGGCCTCTATTCGTATTTTTAAGGACGGTTATTTAAAAAACCTTATTAATGAGTTTAAATGTCTTGTTGTTGAAAATGTTCAACAAATACGTAATCAACACGATGACGCTTGGATGTCCCACTCTTGCGCAGCTCAACCTCTGACCTGTCAATGGATTCTAGGTCGCCATTTCTGAATATAAATTTCACCGTCTCAACACTTACCTTGTAAATTACTATCCGCCATAGAAAGCATTGCTTTGTAATAAAGACATTATTCATGTTCCCTTTGTGAGTTGTTTCGTGGACTCACGAATTTCGTGACGTGACCCCACACGGGCGCTCGCCTCCCCTATTGACTTTACCTACACGATATCAATACTTTTTTTACTTGAAACAATGTAGATTTCAACCGGTCGGTTGAGATTATTGAAACAATAGCTGAGATCCTACCATGATACGGCTATGAATTGAAGTAATAAGCTTGATGTTATACCACTCTTAAGGTATGCAAGAATGGTTAGCTAGACTATAGAAAACAATCATCTTGGCATGCGTGACTGATGTTTACTTTTTATTATATTATATCTTCAGTGACGGCTACAATAACCCCTGATCTTTACTTAACTTCTGGGTAAAAGGTTTTTTTCTAGTTTATCTATAATCTGGACTTGAAAACCCTTACACGTTTGACACTTTTTCCTGAACAAAACTGAGCTCGCTGATTTAGTGACTCAGTTGTCTACGGCATCGTGTAAACTGGCTGAAAAGTCGGGAAAACTTGATAAACGCTAACGCAAACGCTCATGTATTTTAATCAGATCTAATCGAGTTATTTCTAAAACTTACCGGTTTTAAAAATGGAACCGTACCTTGGAACTCTAGATTCCAAATAACATCACCAAAATGCCCAGTAGGTATATGGTGCAACTTCAAAGATTCAGGTCATTATTTCACTGTCAGCATTGCAGTCGAAATGAATCAGTCCACCAGATTTCACTGCAACTACATCTGCCAACAACTCCGTGAAGATGCAATTTATTAAGACAATGCAATGCTTGGGGGATGCGATTGTTTTCAATGGTGCTTTGTGTGCTGTTACTTAACTTGTTGCTTTTGTTTGCTATCGTGGGATCTCCCGTTCGGCGCGAATCGGTCGAGAGGAATTTGAGAGTTGCTTGAATTTGCGCTTTTGTTTGCGGAAGAAACATTAGAATAGGTAGCTATATAATCTAGAACCAAATTTCAGGAGTTTTCATTTGGGATTGTCAGGATCTTAAAACTTTGCAGAACGCTTTTAAGATTTTCTCTTTATGTGCCTTGTTGAGCTTTGATTGAAGATTTTGGGGACCATTCTCTTTGTATTTCCTAAACAAGTTTTTGTGATGTATAGGTACTTTGAACTGAATAGGTACCTATATATATAAAAACAGTTATTTACGCGGTCTTATCTTCCCAATGAAAGCTTGTAATGTTAACAAAGATTTGAGACGTCCTCATCCCTTTCTCCCACCTCAACAAAGAACCAAAAATGTTCCAGGCTATCAGCGATAAACTGCACGATGGGTGGTAGGAGGGTTCCTATTGCTGTATCTATGGTTGTGGGGTGTTGGTCCTTGCTTTCCAAGGTCGATCGATAGGGAATGCGCGTCATAGCCAGCTGTGACGTCTGCTATACTGTACCCACTGTTAGAGTAGTAGGTTGTAGGCAAAAAGAGGCGCAGTTCACCTTACGCTAAAGAATGGATTTTATGAAGCGAGGGTTCTTCTTCTTCCATTAGAGAGTACTTTGTTCGTCAGACAAAAAACTAAGTGAAGAGAAAATCAATAACAGTTCAGCTTTTTTCTTATTATGTATCTAATAAGTTTTTGTATGATATTTGACTTGTCTTAGTGCTTATTTTGTAAGCCTAAAGAAATAAAGTAATAGAAATCTGAGTTCATGTCGGTTGAATTTAAAATAGGGAAGAATTGCATAGTAGATTTTATGTAAGTACCTAATATAGTATTTAGTTAGCTATTGGTAATATTTATTATTACTTAAGTATTTATTTATTTATTATTTGTTTTACTTATTCCTAATGTTACGTTAATATTTATTTTACCATATCATTGTTGCAGCCCCTTCTTTGCTTAAATTCACGTTATTCCTTCCATCCAAAGGTTGCCTGGTAGATATAACTTCTAAGCGACCAACCCGCCCTTGTACTTGTCACATATAATATCCTGTGTATTGTTACTTTTCTAGAGTTTCAATAAACTATTTTTTTATTGTATTGTACTTATTATTATCCGAAGTCGGACTTGTTTTTGACCTATAGTTTGTGTTCATCAGTCTAACCTAACTAACCAAGAGTTTCTGTGAAAGTGTTGAAGTAATTCCGTGATCCATTACTTTATTTTCCTATACCGTACTACGCAACGCAATAATATGATCATCATCATCATCATCATCACCAACCTATAATAGTCCACTGCTGGACATAGGCAATAAATAATATGATATACTTTGCAAATTGAGTGCTGCTATAAAAACATATAAAACTTGATAGTCCTGCCATTTCGGAAAGCTGATAAACTATTAGATTAGATACGATTAGGTAAGAGCTAGTTTTGAGTGTATACTGATTTTCTATTAGATGACCTCAGTATAGCGTACGAAGGTCCGCCTGCGGCGGCGTTAGAGGTTGCGGGTCCGATTCCCGGCTCGGGACAATTGTTCGTAAGATATGAAGATAGTGCAGTGCAGGGTATTCTGGGTGTTTTTATGTATAATCTATATTTGATAAAGAGGAAAAATAATCTCCAAAACTTTTGAACCATGGTTTTATGTGTACGAGTAACGAGTGAAAATTAATAAAATTAAATTTAAATAAAATCTCGTGCAAATACGGGGCGGACCGCTTATAAGAAATATCTATCCATACAGGATGGAAAACATTAGTGGTTAAATGCTTAAGATATATTGTTACTTGAATTTCCTTTATTTTTTAAAACGAAACAAAACTACATTCACAGATTTTCTAAATCTTCTTTCAAAAAATAAATACTGTACCTATTTTATTCTACTAATCGATAAGATCATGTTATCTAATGTAATATTTGTTCCCGGATAATGTAAGTGGTTTTTAGAAAATCTATAAATGCATGTAAAACATTAGTTTCTTTGAAAAATAGAGAGAGAGATGTTTCCTGTCATTTAAATTTAAAGTGGTTTTCCTACAGGGCCCATTGTTTTTACAACCTCTATAGGTGATGTATATATAATAAGATATCATATCTGTTATCTATTACCCATATCACAAGCTTTGCCTAGCTTTGGCACATATTATTTATTCTACTTGTGTAGACAGTAACAAGTAGCATACAGCATAATCTATTGATTATTTATCTTACTGACCTTACAATAAAGTTACCAACAACGGTTTGAAATCTACTCAGGTAAAAGATTTTTCGAATTCGGCACTCAATGAACTCCTATAGCAAATCTTATCATAAAAGCCACGTGACAACATACCTAAAATATAAAGTCGATTATCGCCCGCAGTGGTAATTCGCACCGCTATCTAAAATACGACCTTTGATTCAGATTATCGCCCCAAATTCGTCACAATGTTGAAAATAATTATGTAAACAAAGGACGCACGTTTTCCTAAATCAGGTTCCTATTTGACCAAAAAAACAATTTGAGAATATGTTCCGTAATAAATTGTTTGTTTCTGCTACTTACGAGTGCTATGCAATTACATAGGACTCACAACAGACCACATAAGTTCATGCTAAAGTAATCGCCGTAGATAAATATCCATTGTCATACAACTTAATAATATTAATGAAGTCAGGACGGTTAGCGTCGTAACGCAAGTGTCTGAACCCGAATTTATTTTAATACTTAGTGCCTGAACGGTTTTTTTCTCAATAGTTAGTAACAATTACAAAATTTCCTTAACATCTTTATGTTATATAAGTCGCTTCAATTATTTGCGGAACACAAGTAGTACTTGCCTATCCTAACAATTCGTAGGTACTTATTTTATTTACTTCATCATCATCAGCCTATAATAGTCCACTGCTGGACATAGGCCTCCCCTAGTAAGCGTGAGATGGCATTATTTACTTATATTCAAATAATTTATAATAACGGATTTTGCCTTATCGTCAGTCAGTTCGGTTACCTTTCAGTGGCATAACAAAACTCGCCAAACAATAATAATCCACTGGCTTAAGTATTCTTTTTACTTGCATTTCAGCAATGATTCGATACGTTTACAAAGCAATTGACGCTTTCAAACCGATATAGAAGCACATTGTGCTTCGGATTTCACTTTTACAATCATACTTATTTAAATCCCTTACTTTTACTTTCGGCTCTGTTCATATCAATTTCGCAGCCGCGGACGGAGCGATGGACCAAGGTGAACCATCATCATTCGGATCCGGATTTTACCCGCTTGGTATAAGGCAAAACCTAAACCTACCTATCCTAAAACATAAGCTAAGTATCTTCTAAGACGGACAGCTTATTAATATCATTTTCATGACCACGGGCCATATACTGAGTGACGGGGCCCTTTGAGAGGCATGCTGGGGCCGTAACCAACAACAGAGATTATTACTACTATTATTGCTTACATCTACAGGTGATCGGAATGTGGGCTTTTATTTCGACCAACGAATTAGCATCGCCATCCAACGTGGAAATACCGCCAGCAATCTAGGCACTCTGCTTTCTAGTGACGGCTTAGATTTTTAGGCAATAGATATAAGTGTAAATACTAGTTGTTATTGTTTTGTTCTGTTTTGAACAGTAATTTTCTTTATTATCTACTTTCATCAAATACCTACTATACCATGTACCATCAAATATCATTATTACCCGAAAAGTAGCTCATTATATTAATCCAATCGATTAAATAACAAAGCTAGTAGTTATTATTGATATTACTGGTACTTATTATTAATGTCATTCCTTCTGTACATTACCAACATGCTGCAATTCTATGAGGGCTTAGTATGCAAATTTTCTCCTAAAGATTAAGTATACTTACAACCTACCGAAGAGTAGGTATGTATAATTTTACCATGATTTATGCAGCCCATCTATTTGACCTGACCACTCGGTCATCATTGAGAAATGGCATTCCAGCCAATTTCGTAATAACATGATGGATACAATTATGTAAAATAATAGCAGTTATATCATGACATTGATTTTGATTTTGATTTTGATTTTTGATTTTGTTTGACGAATTGGGCGTAAACGGTGCACTTTCACAACAAATGTTTTTGTAGTGTTGAGCAAATTGATTATCATTCAAGATCATCTATGCTGTATATTATATATCATCCTGCATCGAAATAACACCCTGCAGAGCTTTTACGCTGTTTTGAAATGGTACGTTGAACCGTGCTTGCATTACGTAAGTATGGGTACAATATTTGTAATGTAATGATGCATTTATATAAATTGATGATCCGTGCTTTCTCAATACGCAACCGAATTAAAATGAGTGATGTTCTGAACGATAACAATGTCATTGAGCTGCGGTAGGTGCCGGTACTTGTGCTGGTAACGAGCGCATTTCCCATCACTAAAGACCACATACAATAAAAAATATATGTTGGTACCAATGCTGCCGCAAATGAGAATTCTATAGTGAATTATTGGATTCCATTCGCTGCGGTTCTTTTGAACGTTTAGAGATTCAAATACCTATTACGCCTTTCCTTTCTTCGGTCGCGGTGTGAATGCTTTCGTCGTAACATAACCTATTGTATCTCACTTTTTCGCTATCTCTTATTTAAGGTATTTACCCACAATTAGCGGTGTAATTATAAATATTTGCATTTAGAACGATAGTGATCATCAGAGATTAGTTTTTAATTCAAATTATGCTTTCTTCTATTGTTTAGTTACTCACAAAGTTACTCATACTATTTCTGTGTCTTATTTATGCATTTTTGAGAACTGGTTTCTAAATCTGGCGAACATAATAATTTAATGTAAATGTTTCGTAATATCCCAGTGTCTAGGGCGTACCTTCGATAATACTTATCTATTTTATTCATGGGAACTTGCCGACTAGAGTCGGGACTGCGATTAAAATTAATTACAATATTTTATGGACGTTGCTCCTCCCTATTTAAATAAGCTTATGTAAGATATCCCGCTTAACTTTCGTAAGGTTTTCACTTTGATGTTTCTCTCGTAAAATTACCTAATTAAATGAAAATAAGTTTTTCTCCGTTATAAATAGAAAATTACCGAGGCACATGCACCATCATTAACGTGTTTGTGATTACCTAATAACTATTGTATTTTTTTTTCATTTATGATCTATTATGTGACTTTATACCTAGGTTGAAGAATATCTAAGTTGATTATTGATTAGAGGTACTAAGAACAACTTGCATTCGATTTGATGGGAAGTGTCCAGATGATCTACATATGTATATGGCGCGGCGGGCGACGCAGGAGGTTGCGAGTTCGATTCCCGCCTTAGGAAAAATGTTTGTGCGATCTGAAATATTTCTTCCAGGTGTTCTGGGATTTTTATGTTTGATAAACAATATCTAACTACATAACACAATACTAAATTGTATTATGTAGTATATCAGTTATCTAGAACCTACCCATAAGACAAGCTCTGCTTAGCTTGGGGCTGATGCTGTCTGGATTGTCCAGAATTATTTATTTATTTATTCTATTAATTTAGACAGTAACAAGTAGGTACTACCAGCTAGAGCGCGCCTCTGGAACATACCTGATATACATACATATGTATATCTATCTACTAACTCCACAAAATTGCAGAAGCAATTCCAATTTCAAATCCATTTTCGCAATTTGACGAAATTGAGATGGCGGGTGTTGATAAAAAAGCCATAATCGTCGTCGGTCTAGTCAATCATTTACGGAGTCGACTGACCATGCTCCATTGCCCGTCCCATCACTAATGCAGTGGTTTCTTTGCCCATTATGCTAATATTATAAAGTGTAAAACTCTTGTGTATAAAAAAACTGACTGTAAAGAAAACTTTGTGTCCCTAATAATTGTTTTCAAATAAGCTTTGCAGGTACTTAGATTTTTAAGTGTAACCATAAGTTCAGTGTTATAGCTAAAATACCTGAATAAAGATTATTTTGGAAAGTTGATTCTCTGTCCCTAATTATTGTTTTCAAATAAGCTTTCCAGGTACTTAGATTTTAAGTGTAGTGTGTTACAGCCAAAAATACCTAAACATAATTATATTGTTTTGGAAAGTTGATTCTGTTCAGCGTTTTTTGACATTTCTGGGTTGTTCCTACTTTAATATGATTGTGACTTTTAGATTATTTATAAGATAAGATGAAATCACGATACTCACATCTACAGTCAGGGCGCTTTACTAGCTGTAAGAATAATAGATTCATGCTCTTTTATTTTGCTTGTACTTACGTACAAGAATTCTTAGCCGTGGGAAATCTCCTATAGGTGCAAATTTGAGCCACGACGAATCTCTGATCTCAGATAAACTTCATGGAAGATTAATCAGATAACTACAGTATAACAAGCGCCCATTGTGTAGATAAATTCGATTTAATCCTATATGTTGGCAAAAGCGGCACTTCCTTTTTCAAAATTTCCTGAAATGAACTTAGATTTAAAATATTAGAAAGTACAGAAGTAAAATGTAAATATAAAAAAAGGAATTTACGAAAAAGGTAGGTCGAATTACTTATTATGTGAGATAGCCTGGGATAAGATTAAAAAAGACAGACAATCGTAATGATTCCAGGCCCACATTTACATATATGCAACGAAAGTTACAAAGAATTTGCATTTACATTTTACATACCTTCATAGATAGATATTTATTTTACAATACGTACATAACTCTGAACATAACATAACTCTGATATTTATTTTTACTGATCGTAATAAGTACATTTGTGTCGAGGCGAAATAATCCAAAAGTTGTCGACAAAAGTTATTCAATAGAACTAAACATACTCGGTCCTTTTCATTAATACGTGCGGCTATTTTCCGATACCTTTTTGGCGCCCTGAGAATAATGGCAACTTTTTATAGATAATATTATATTAGATAAGTAACATTTAAAGATACTGTTCGGTTAGGTGTATAATTAAGAAATATAAATATGTAGGTAAACAGAATGCTGTGATACTATACTGTATTTAAATCATCCATGGCTCCCTTCTGTTCGCGAATGTACCTACCCTGTCACGTAATGATAAGATACATAAAATTCAAAAGTGGGTGGGCGAAATGACGTCTTTATTCCTATAAGCTGTAGCTTTAGAGTTCTTTATAGCTGCTTTGAGAGATTAATAGCAGAGCTTAGAGTAGGTTCTTGATACAATTTAATGAACACTTTTGGGATACTATGAAACTAAATGGATATTTATCCCAGGATATTCTGAGAAAAAATAACACTAATAGTTCTAAAAAAAATATGCGAGCATTGAAGTCGAAGTCGAAAGGCGTCTTTTGTTTTTTTGTCTATTGTTTAGACTGCCATTCATAGGCCTCCCTATGAATGGCAGACTAGCAAGCAAAGGAGGATATTAGGGAGTTTACAGACATGCATTCTTAGGTTTTTATAAATTATAGCTAGGTAAGAAAAATAGCCATATTTGATATAATTAGTTTGTACAGTATTAGCATGATGCATGATGATCGGTGGAGCACGGCACTGCATATTAAATGTCACTATTCTCGTTTGAATGCCTAGGCTTCAAAGCATGTGTCAGTTTCATAAGCGCGTGCGCAACATTCGCCGCTCAAGGCCAGTGCGCTGTCATTGGGTAGGTTTGTGATACAAATACAATAGCCATTGGTGTCAAGGACATTTGATTTACATGGATGGTATTCAATAATTGAAAACTAATTTTGAAGAAGCCATCGGCTATCTGCAAACCGCCTCCATCATAACTGGCAAGTGTTAATAATATTTAAAAGCTGTGGCTGGTCGGCACATCTCGGTTACCACGGTCATGGATGAATAATCAATCAAAAGCTCTATTTCTCAGATTCATTTCGGGAATCACACAAACTTCTTTTTTACCCTCATTAGGTGGGGTTAGTATAACACGGTCTCCACGGAAAACCAGCGCTATGGCCATCTACTCTACCGTAGCATATGCTGAGCGGAGTCCGATTATGTCAGTATTAGTTTAACAATTATTTTTATATGTATCTTTTTTTATTTCTGTTCTGACGAAATAATACTATATATATCTACTACTCAAAGAAAAATAAGAGCCGAGCCGCGCGGCCGCCACTGATTTTCCATTTTTTTAAAGGATTTTTTTGTATGTTTATATGTATTCTTCGTCCACTATAATCTTAAGAATTGCACGAACATAAAAGATCACTTAAACGACCTGTTCATCTTCAAATGATTTCTTCATCCATTCAATGCATGCGGAAGTTCTTCAGCCTAGTCTCAAAGAGCTTAGTCAGAAGAGTTTTCCTGTTTTCTCCATACGTCTCATTGCCTTCAAGTTGTAAACGGTATATTTAATTTTCAATGATACTGTAAACACGGAAACTGGAACGAAGAAAGCCGATGGTCGTGCGTCGAAACGTGATTTTGCAAAACGTTCAATAACGAAATTGGAAATGATTTTTGCCGGATCATGATGATTCGTGTCTTTGCCGGATTGTGAAAAGAAAACAAACAATTTGTACCTACGAAAGTTGAAGGTTAGGCATAATGTGTAAGTTAGATCATTAAAATTCAGTAGCTAGGTGTCTAAAGTTGAATTGTGATATACTTGAACAAGAACGTTTGTTTTATTTGTTTTATATTCATCATTGTCGGATCAATGTCTACTAACTCGAATTGTAACTGAACAATCAGTCAACTGCAATGCAACTATCTAAAAAAAGTTAGTAACTATATACTAACTTTATTTAAGTTCATTTCATTATACAATACATAATGTCCTTACAATAAATAAGAACAACAAAAAGAAGGAAGGTAAATAACGTGTTCACTAGAATACGAGTTGTTCTTATAGATATTTGCCTATGTTTCATTCTTTAATTATTTTTTGTTTGTCTTGAAAAGGCTCTAACTTTTCAAGACAAACAAACAAACAAAAAATAAAATCTTTCCTCTTTATAATATCTATTTAGTAATACATGCTTGCCATCGTTTTTCTTCATCTATCTGGAAATCGCATTCCCACTTAGAAAAGAAAACGGAGTGGGAGTAAACAGAGCACCTTGAAGTAATGCCGCATTAGCGATTTGTACGACCGAAGCATCAACATTAATAGCACTCCATCTCTTAAGCGTTGCCATTCATCCGCGGATTACCTCACCAGCTCGATTACAGTGCAACACAGTTAGGATACAATGTGCCTTGTTACATGCGCTCTGACAATGCAAATTGGTAATAATGCCCCTAATGGTAGAGCGACGTCAGAGGCGTCACAATACACTCCTTTCTCCTAACTGGAGCGTAGGTGGATGAACGGCCTTGATAGCCTGTGAGGTTGTGCGCACTGCGATGCGATAGCGAAGTGCGGCGATGATCCTTGAATCGCTTTTCTTGATACTTACACAACTTTTATTAAGTATTTTGAATTCTGATGGAAGTATCAAAACTCAGTGTTGTTTTTCATAGGTTGCCCTTTCCAAGCTTTCCTAAATTATACAGATGTTTAGCATTAGCAAATCAGCAATGGAACATTTTGGATTTTAAAATTAAACATTTTAAATAGTTACTACGCAAATAAGACTAACTTTAGCTCAAATTCGCCTAAGCTCGCTTAAGCCTAACATGTTTACAGCACCTTTAGATTACCTATGGGCTATCGTATTCGCATAGCACATCTTCCGCCGGTGCACAGCCGTTAGTAGGCGGACAGTTGACATTTTGATATGTTGCACATTCTATGGAGGATAGCGTGCACTTAGCTTTGTGCTTTGAGAGTATTCTAAAGATCACTTCAGTTTAGTAGGTACTGTTTGTCTGACTTAATTCCTGCTATTGATCCCACGCTGGTTAAAGGCATGAGAAATGGTAAACATCAAAAGCTTTTTAGATAGACGTCATTTAATAATATGTAATAACAATAATCATTTATTTGTGAAACAAACAATGGTTTATATTATTATATTACAAATTGCGGGTAGGTAAAACATAAGCAGTAATGAGTAAGTTCAGTCTAGGTAATAAGGTACTTATAACTAAATATTAGTTTACAGAGTTCATAGATTTAACTTAAATAAAATAATAATACTTACATACAATTTGTAAGTAGCGCTAGCTCCCACACGACTATTTGAAAAGATATTTTTGTTTTATGTTCTTATATCGTACAATTCAATAAACAGTTTTTTTCTAATTGTCCGCTTACTTACGTTATTATAATGTTAATATCTTTCGTAGAAATAAGAAACATTCCATAAAATCGTTTTAAGTTTTATGAAAACAATCTACAGCTAATACTTAATTTAATGGCTGCGGTACTATTAAAGAAACATTTAATTTCATGTAATTAACAAGATTTAATTAATAAGTTTTAATGAGATATGAATCTCGATGACAGAAACTTATATGGTTATTTATTTTATTAATATAAAGAGTGTATACACCGAGAATTTTAAGTACCAACCTATCTTAATTTTACTTGTTCATAAAAGATGATCAACAGCTTCTAGTTTACGACCGTACGTTATTAAACGTAAAAATAAGCAACATCATATAAAATTATGTTCTGACTAGGTAGGTACTAGCGGTCCGCCCCGGCTTCGCACGGGTGATTTATGTCATAATGTCCCTAGGAAGTCCGGCCCACTTCAAAAAATCTCCTTTCGTCTCATTTTGTGAATTTAACAAAAATTTCAAAAATTATACACAAACTAACACGTTGGGTTACATTATTGAAGTTTTCGTACGGATCCCTAACTTTTTCGAAAATATTCTATAGTCTATATAGTGATAGTGTATGATTATAATGGTGAAAATAGTTTTGAAATCGGCCTAGTGGTTTCGGGGCCTATTCAATTTAAATAAATTAACAAACAATCAAATCTTTCCTGTTTATAATATTAGTATAGAAAAATGGTTTTAGATCTTCGAATTAAAAAAAAATTACAATCTGTTAATTCCCAATCAATTTGGCGATTCAACAAAGAAGGGTCGGAACAGGTCCCGTTCTCCAAAGAAATGAGAATTCGTTATTTTGCTACCAAAATCAGCTTATCGGTGAATGATAAGAGAAATTCATTGCTGCTCAAATAAGTCTATATCTTAGAGAAATAACTTCTGGACGTCAGCAGGCCTCTGTTATCAAATTGATTAGTTCAATAGGGTGAACATGAAATTTATCGCGATATAAATATCAATTTTACAATCATTAAACAACTATCGGCTGCTATTGCAAATCATTATCGACAATTTGAAATATTTCGCTGCGAATTCAAATTGTTGTGACTATTACGAATTTTGTACAAATAAGTGAGTTTATACGAATTATTTTATCTTGGGGTCTTAGTTTACGCAGTTAAGTTTTTAGTGAACAGTAGTTGAGGTTTTGTAAAGGATATAGACAATACAATAATGTTTACGATAAAACTCTTGAACCTATCATGGTTATTATTAACACTAAAGTCATTGGAAAACTCCAAGCTCAAATCATGGTAAATATCCCGAATAAATGACTTTAGTACAATAATGTTTGTTTCGCTCTTGACTGTATATTTCTCGATGAAAACCAATCAGATGCTTTTATTATATAACCTATCTCATCTAAATAGCTTGATCTATTAGGTATGGTAAATGGCAATTGCGATCACTCATGCAACCACTTTGCGGCGAAATCACACCACAGACAGATAGTCGTTCAATCTACCCCATATTAGAATGAGAGCAAAAACCCACCGGACGTGTCTTATACACCATGCCATGGGGTACGGACGAGTTGCTTGCAAGCACCACAAGATTGATATCTGAGTGATCTTCAAGTGCAGGAGATGGCTGTAGAAACAGGTTTTTGTTAGCCAGGACAAGAAGATCTCATGAAAATGAATTGGGCTTATACAATTTTTGGCAACAAATATCAATATAAAACAAATACTTTTTGGGAATGTATTTTAACAAAATTTCGCGAATCGGGAATAGGTACCATAAATAATCCCTAATTAGGTTTAGATAAGGATCAGAATCTATGAAATTACAACAGAACATTAAAAAAAATGTAATCGGTGTCAAATTAAATTTTTCTTTGTCCCAATTAAAAATACTATTAGAATATTGTTGACTTTTGGTTATTGTTGACTGAACCTAATGAAGTGAGGAAATATCTGTAGGTACTGTTTCAATTTCTACAAGATCTGAGGACGTGCGCAGGCGGCATCTATTAGAAATTGATACATAACGAGCCAAACCGCATGCTGCATCTACCGACACTAAATATCGCACCGCAAGAACGGAAAAAGCTAACCATTGTTATGATGATGGGAATGGAACATCGTTATACACAATAATCTAGTCGTTTCCACCGATTCTCTTGGTTAAGGTACTATCGTTTGAAAACATCTAAGAGGGTTAGAAATTATAGCTTTAACAAGAGTCTCGGTACCTATGTAGTGGAACTTCAGAAGTCACTTGGAAATAAATTAAAGATCATAACACCCTATCAATACTTACCCTTGTTTACAAATTTGAGTTACATAGGCGTCATGCTATTCTCATGCATTTAGAAAAGTACTTGACTAACGAGCAAGCTATAAACTTATAAAAACATTTTATTTCACACCTTACTTCTTTATTGATGACCTCTGTGGCGCGGTGGACGAAGGTCCACCTGCGACGCAGGAGGTTGCGGGTTCGATTCCCGCCTCGGGACAAATATTTGTACGATCTGCAATTATTTGTTCAGGGAGTTCTGGTCGTTTAATATGTATAATAAAAAAATATCTATCTATGTACTCGTATAATATTATGTATATCAGTTATCTAGTACCCATAACACAAGCTCTGCTTAGCTTGGGGCTAGATAATGTTGTGTGGATTGTCCAGCATTAATATACTATAATATAATATTGCAATAAAACTAATACTCGTACTTTTACATTAAACCTAAAACTAGAGATGTTATGGCATGTGTGAGCTTAACCTTTAAAATATATTATATTCTATTCTGCATCATCAGCCTATATTCGCTGTTAATTCTAAAATAAACGTTTTCTACACATTTAAGCATAGCATTCTATAAGTCCTGAAGGCGTGTAACCCCTAACGTCCATCCCACAACGCTTAACGATGAGTTGAAACTTCAATTGTTGAGAATAGCTACGTAACGCAAAAAACTGCAAGAGGTTCGAAATGATACAGCAGTTGTCACTGCCAATGTCACTTTGAACATTAACTACCAAGTGGGTGGAAGATTACGGAAAGCCTTGGAGGGTAGCAAGTAGCAATAACCTTGGCTTGCGTAATCTCTCAACAAGATTATCCAATTATTGACGCAGCTGCCTCCGGCTCAGCCTGTTTAAGATGAACATGAATTGTGTTCTTGTTATATTATTATTTGGAGCTATTTATCTTGATAATTATGTGACGCAAGATGCATTTCTTAGTTCAAGTTCGTTACGGGCGTTACCTAATCTTTATCATCTGCTATGACCTTGTTTGCATGGTTGCTTCTGTGTTTACTATCTAGTGACAGTGATAGACGTGTTAGTTGATACCTTTCTTCCTAGACTTTCCATTGTCTTATCTGCCAAAACCTTGTGTTCGATTAAACATTCTCCGATGTTAAATTGCAAAAATCCTCCATTGTACTGTTGCGATCTTGAAGATTTTATTATTTTTCTTAGTTTGTTCGACAATTTCTTATTCTGTCCTAGTGCAATTTCTAGCATCTTTACCCTTATCCGGTCTATGTTCCGTAACGTCAAAGCCACTTGGTTTGATT
The DNA here is from genome assembly GCA_963931895.1 of Eupithecia pulchellata. Lineage (NCBI taxonomy): Eukaryota > Metazoa > Arthropoda > Insecta > Lepidoptera > Geometridae > Eupithecia > Eupithecia pulchellata. The sequence goes on from OZ007525.1 coordinate 1,942,059, forward strand.
TTTCGGATGACCGATCGGTACTTTGGTCATTGGATAATGATAGACTTGCGCCGTGTAGTGTGACGTTACCTCGACAGACCACTTGTTGATTCTGAAGTGTGCGGTCTGACTTGCGGTTGAAAGGTTACATTTTGTTGTCTTTGCTTTTCATTACTTAAAGACGGTTTTCGGTGACCAATTTTCTTTCAACTTATTATAATTTGATGAAGTAGCTGGCTTTTTTCAAATTGAACAGATTTATTCTGTTTTCTTCGCACGAGGCATTGTTTCTTATTTACTTTCCAGTTAAATGATCGTTATTTATCTAACACCTACATATTTGACTTCCTAGAATCAACTACAGTGTCTTAGTTCTTAGCAAATGTTTGTCAAACGACTGAACTTGCATTCTTAGAAAGAAACCACACAGATCTAGTTCTACCTACAAAGAAAACTGCCTACATGTATTAAAGTTATTGGCAGCAACATAGCTGCCACTTTGTTGATGATGAGATAATTGCTGTAGAAGGTAGATCCTTACAATGTAGAAGGTATTATACCCAATCAAAAATAGTTTAACTTCGTGTTTTTTGTGGCGAACAAAAGCAAAAGGCGCATGCCCACTGACCACATCAATGAAGAGCCGTCTGTTTTTGTGGTGTCAAATCAGCCGTGAAGCTTTGATGAGGCCGAGCTCAAGAGCCGTTTAACCTACTACTTAGTTAGGAATGACGATAATAACAAAAATCAATAAGTAGACAGTGTTTAATTTTTTTTTGTGTGTTTGCTAATAAACTTATATTCTTGTACTATTTCATGGTGTTCAGTTAAAAAAAAACTTCACAACTTTCAGTTTTTATTTAACATTTAATTTGTTATAATATTTTAGAAAAACTACAATTTTCAGACTGATTTATGCCTAGCACAAAAATATATTTTTCTCATAATAACTATAAGAGCGTTAATATTATATTATTTCTCATATTGACTATAAGAGCTTTAGTAAAATACCCTATGTTCGCGTTTCCTATAGCGAAAATAAATCTCATAGTACCCTCTCCAAAAATGAGCGCGTTGTTATCTTTTATATTAGTTTCGCGAATAAGCAAGAACATTCACATGTAACGCCTAGGATTCCATTATTTTTAATTATTATTATTATTAATTGTATGTTAATCACCTGCGTGCTGAGAAATTAGGGTTCTCATCTGCCGATCGCGAACCGGAAGAAATGTTGGATGACCCCTCATCAGATGAACTGATAACATTGTATGGTTGAGACTTGGGAGGAAGTCGGTGAAGAGTCAAGACATATCGTGGGAGTCGTGAGAGGGCTATCTCCTGTATGAAGGTCAACCAAGATGGAAGAGAGCTTTATATCTTGTAAATTTTCGAAAATAAATAATAGTGATAATAGTCATTTATTTATAATAATTATTACAAGTCGAATAAATACGTATGTATTATTTGAGAAACTATTTTAAGATTTTTCATATGTTCACTTATTTCAACCAAGGTGGAAGATAACTTGGTTTGTTGTAAATTTTCGAAAATAAATTAATACGTTTGTATTATTTGAGACAATATTTTAAGATTTTTCATATGTTCACTTATTTCAAACAAGAAACAAGATGGAAGAGAACTTGGTTTCTTGTAAATTTTGGAAAATAAATGAATACGTTTGTATTAAGTATTTGAGACAATATATGAACATTTTTCGTACGTTCACTTATTAAGCCCTAGAAAGTTTTCAATTACCAACATTTCGTGCAAGAAATACTCTAATTTTGAGGTTACTTCATAAACGACTGACCATTTTGTTATTTCTCGTGTGATAAAATTCCAATAACCTTTGTCTAACTCGTTCTCCACTTTCGTTTCACCTACGTGCTCCCCGTGGGGTCAATTTATATAATTTCACATTATATAATAAACCTTTTGGTCAGATCATGTCGCTTATGTTATGAGTTATGTATGATTGATTGCAAAAGAAAGATCATTGTTATGTATGCCATTTGCTTGAATGCCTGTCACAATAAGATAAACATAGATTTATGTGATTGATTCATTTAATGCATAGATAAAGTAAAGGCTATTTTCTACATTCATATCATTATCTCATAGATAACTTTTTATGCATTAGGTATATTCAGATTCAGATTCAATAACTTTATTTCTTTAGGGTTACAAAATAAGCACTTAGACATGTAGAGAGTGTTCCTAGATATTTTCGAATATTTTGTCTTAACTATATTTATCTCGTATCTTTTTCTTTGTTTCGGCATCTCTCCTTTAATTATCACCATATCATGAATCATTATATCTTTTTTAAGACGTAAAACATTATCATTGAAAATTGCGTATTTTCCAAAGTCTGATCGATCGTTATTCCGATCGTTCTAATAGATCAATATAATGGGTGTTCTGGTAGTTTTCTATGTATATGTATAATAAAAATATCTATTTATGTAATATTTTGTATTAAGTACCTAGAGGTATATCAGTCCAGTCATCTAGTAGACACCTCAGCTTAGCATGGGGCTAGATAATGCAGTGTGGATTATTCAGCATTAACTTATAATAATGGATTAATTCATATTTATTTAATCACAATTATTCTTGCATTTGTCTGTTGCACTATACCTCTAGTATTGTAAAAATAATAGAGTTGTTACATAAAATAATGATATAACTTAAAAACACACAAAATACTTATCAATCAGAAAAATGTGAATGTTATCACAAAATCTGACATAATGTAAGACAAGTGCTTTTTAACATTCGCTAAACATGAAAACCCCTAGACCTAAAGCATCATCAACTAGCTGCAGTGACATCAATACCAGCCCAACACCTGACCACTGCGTCACTATCATAATAAAGTCTTCATGGCAGCCTCAATTAACTGATAATTCTCAATTCTCGTTCCACTTCTGTTACTTTCCACGTAACGGTACCCAGCTTTGTCTCAGACCCAAGATCTCTAGATAAATGTGCAGCTGAGTTCGCTACGCATTAGGTTAAATAACGAAATTATTATTATTTCCTAAGTCATTTTGTTTGTACAACTAAGCATCCCCTTTTTGGAGAAAGATTAAAAAATCCTACTTAGTTTAAAAAATCATTTTTATGTGTGGTACCTACTCTTTGATGTCTAATGTCATCTATGTCGAAATCGTCAATCGAAATGCAATTATCTAGTAAATCTTGTAGTAGACGAAGATCACCACCCTAAAACCAACCATACTTGCCTTGATTTGTAACATTTTTATTTAATTATTACAAATTATTACGTTCTATAATCTTGACCCTGTTGTCATTACTGACTGAGCTTTCATATGTACGCTAATTTTCGTTTGCGCTATGTCTAGGGGAAAGCTTGCTCGTGCATTTGGCCCTTAGCTGCAGGTAGTAACTGTGCCATATTCTGTGTGTGATGAAGCCAAATATTAACGGTGAGGAGACATCTTCACTTTATACATTCGCTGACTATGGGAACGTTTGCTATGTTCTTGTCTCACTTTTACTTTTTATTTTATTTGATACTAGCGGCCTAGCGGTCCGTCCCGGCTTAGCATGGGTATTTAACAAAAAAATAATTTTTCATACGGAACCCTAATTTTTTGGAAATATTCTATAGTCTATGTTCATCACGGAAAATTTTGGGTTCAAATGGTGAAAGACTTTTTCCAAATTGTACAGTAGTTTCGGAGCCATTCAATTTAAACAAAAATCTTACCTCTTTATAATATTAGTACCTATAGATGGTCACTTAACTTATTGCCAATTTTGAGTATTAGTTCTGTTTACTGTCGATATTTTGACCTAAGAACACCACCTACTTACCAAATTATAAGTGTACCCATTTACATAATGTACTTAACGGTTTAGCTAAACAGCTGCAAATTTTGCATTAATGAATAATAAACTACGTGACATGTGTTTTTCGCAATTTTGTTTAAAAAAATCGTATTTGTCATGAAACATTCTATAGATCATATATTATCGTTACCTTTCCAGTCCTTGTTCTGTTGTCGTAGAGTTATAGCTTCCTAAACGCATGGCAACACCACGGTATATCCAACAACTCGATAAATCTAAATCATCGTATCTCAGATGTTTTGCCTACCGAGCCTAAAGCTCCCTTCTATGCGTGGTAACGGTTTCGCGATTATAATATTTCAGCGAGACCGCCCTCTTTGGGAAAGCGGGTTCCTTTCTAGACGTCTAGTTTGGATTTATCACTAGTGTAGACGGGCCCTTAGATGGTGAGCGAATTAGACTATCTATACTCGAGATTTTATCTTTGTAGTGACCTTCGCTTAGTTTCCAGTTACAGGATTTTGACCTAAGTCTGTGTTCATACCGATGTCATAGTCTACCTTAACCTAAATGTTACCTATCTGTTTATCTTATCCTGAGTGATGGACAGACAGACAACTAGTCTCTTAAACCATCGGATTCAGGTGGACATCTAGTTTCCATCAAGAAGAACAGAGCAGACGTTTAATAATGTACTCCTAAACAATAGATGTAATAAAGTACACATAAACTCCCGTCAAACTCAGGTATGTATAATGTTTATAAACACGGTTCCGGACCTAAGACTAGACTTCTCAATCAATCTTTCCTACAATAAGAATTTCAAATTATTTAAATTTTTTGTGAGCTTTTAATAAACATTATATTGGAGATCTTACCTTTTGGCAGGACTTTAAAATAATACGAGGATATCAGCTTACAGTTTGTATTGATTAAAATATATTGTACATCGAATAAATCTGTTTTTATGCTAGTTAATTATTTACATTGCAATACACGTAGGCGCCTCGCGCTGGTCGCGCTCCGAATGAACGACAACCCACCCGCATTCGAGTAGAAAAGGGCTTTTTGAAATACATCGATAAAGACGCAGACCAAGTAAATTAAAAGTTTCAATTATATCTGCTGTTTTTAGGCGAATCTAACTATTAAATCAGAGAATTGCTCGTAAAATGAGTCAAAATAGAGTAATTTGATTCGTTTAAACATATGTACTTGTATTACTGGGCGGCAGCGGCTGTGCGATTACGGTACAAAATCGCATTCAATGGATGCCGAGTCTTCCAAAACAAATTCTTAAAATTTCCGGCAAGGATGGAGCCGACCGACGACGAATCTGTCAACGTCAAAATATGACAAATGGGAAGCTCAATTGTTGAATTCAGAAACAGTATGTATATGTGTGTATGTTTTAGTGCCGACTCAACTAAAATCTCCCATTCCCATTCACTGGGAATGAGAGATTTTAGACACAGCGCGGGGCCGACCTTCGACGTCGATACCCAATGTTGGGCATAGGCCTCTTCTTTATCACGCTTAGGTACTCGATAATGTTCTAGGCTCAGATATGTTAATAAATTGTCAAGTTCTCCTACCACCTTATAGCATGAATTAAACTTCATTGCATAGGTACTCTACTTTAAATACTTTCCAATGCTTAATCTTCTTTAAAGAAAGGTCCAAACGATTGCAGGGCGTTCTGTAACTTATCAAAGATATTATCTTATCTTAGATATTTATCCCAATTGAGACCGAGCTACATTCACGCCTGTCTATTCATTTTGCCTCTCTATAAAGCTGTCAAACTAACTGTTGTTTGAAGACAGGTGGTAATTATGAGCTCTTTCGGTTGCCACTTTTTCAATGTCACTGCCAAGCTAGTGCTGGGTGATTTTGGTGAGAAGATAACATAACAATATGATCAATTAGCCCCATTTGGGGATGCTTCCGACTGGTATTGATATGAATCAGTTGAACTACCTTTAGATTGTATGTAAAAGTCTGCAGTCTCAATTATTTCAATACTGGTTATAATTTGGTTCTGTTATATAATTGTAATTTTCTTTGTTAATAAAGGTATTCTTAGGTATAATGGGTAGGTACGATTATTAATATTTATATATTATTCCCTATTAATAATAATAATATAATAATAATTTATTTATTGTTCAGATTACATAGATCCATAGATTAGTAAAGCCTATGTTAGTTATTATTTATTTAATTTTACATTTTAATTAATTAATATAGAGGTGGAGTGTTTGTATATCACTCCATTTAATTTATCGGCTATTGCTGCCAGGATGGTGTTGCGAACTCTACTAAGCAGAGAAGCTGCCTTCTTCCTCATACAGGCTGCAAAGCCGTCTACTCGAGCCTCCGCAAACATGCCGGAGGCACTGCAAAATGGCTTATGATTAACTAAACTCCTAAAACTGAAACTCCCCAAGTATAAGGGGATGTTGGTCTGAAAGATGTTTGGACGTTTTGGGTGAGGTTTCGGTGGGAAGCATGAGCGTGAGCGGATTTCAGACGACATTTATTTTGATCATACGTTCCAGAATATGAATTGACAGAAACGTTTTGGCGCTTTTGCTTCCTCCGACTGTGCATTTATCTTACATCTGATGATTATACGTAAATGGCCCAACCAGGGCTTTCCGTGATGAATATTATCATAAAGGTTTTGTGGCCTTGTAATGTGATAAAGTTCTGTTCAGTTTCAGTTACGGTTAGTTATTACTCGTATTACCTAAGTATGCTTAAGTTTAATTGAAACTGTGACTGAGAAATACGGTAGTACATAGTCATCATCATCACCAGCCTATAACAGTCCACTGCTGGACATAGGCCTAATGAGCGCCATAGATGGTATTATTCATCAGTTGGGGGTTATTGCCCATAATCCCCACGCTGGGCATGCGGGTTGAGGATCACAGTTCGGTGGAGTTGTTCTGCAGAGGGCGCTGCTGCCCGCCCCCTGGTGTATTTCCCTTAGTCGCCTCTTACAACACCCACAGGAAGAGTTGGGGTGGTGAAATTCTATGAATTATATTCCGGCACCACACGGTACATAGTACTTATACATATTTATTTCACACAATGGTTTTATTTGCGTGGCTATTACGTAGCTATTACTGTTATAATGAGGTCTCCAACAAAATTACTTCTTTACCATCATAATCATAGGGTTTTGTCTTGCGTGTCAAGTAGACGAGATTTTTAAAGCCTATTCTTGAGGAACAAAGAAAAAAATTACTTATATTTAACCTAGATGGTGTCAAATCATAGATATTAAATTCACTTTCACTATATAAGGAACGTTTTCTGATTCTTACGTCGATTCTAATAGTTATGCGTAATAGTGTTAAATTGATGTTCTTTACATGAGATGATTTTTGCAAAAAGTTTCACTTTCTAAGTCTACCTACAAGACGATATAAATAAACATTAGATAGATATCTCTAACATATCGTGTTAGACAAGCCACCTACACTTCAGAAGTGCAGTATTCTGACTCACGGAATAATAGCCAAGTATTCAGTCATCGGTCGCGAATGAGTTTCTCACGATCTTTCACACTTGACACTGAAACTTAAAGTAGGTAGGTAACGCGGCCGATTTACCGCGGACCCTTGAACTTTCGCTTCTTTAGATGTGTCCGCCTCTCCGATTTGCCTGGGTTATATGGCTGTACGCATGTAGCTCTAGGTCTACATATTAGCCTATGTATAGTCTAGTCGCCTAAACCTAGATTTAGGCGTCTGCGGTCAGCTGTACTGACGATGTCCCAAATACCCGTTTCAAGAATAATTTATAGTTGACCGCACTGTTATTGTTGTTAATCACGGAAACTTGCTTACCACACGTTTATCGATTATTCACTTTGGGACCGCAGGTTCAAGCCCAATTTTCGTCTACCCAGTTAGGAATTGAGCGTAGAGCATCAGAGCAGAGCTTTTGGTATCTAAATAAATAAATAAATCAAACATCTAGAAAACACCCAGGCCCATAACAAATAGGTATTTAGAGAAAACTTTACCTACGGCGAGAATCTATCAACAACATCTATGCAACCTTATGTCGCCAATTAAGCTTGTTTCTCCACTAGATCAAAAGTTTGTCCGTTTTACAGCATTAATGGAGAACATAATTTTTAAAAAACCTGCTTTTTTGTCACATTTTTCATTGTTAAACGTCGTGCCCGTCTTGTAAAAAGTTTCACAGTAACGCTGATTATTAAAAAGAAAACTTTCCGCCAACATTCACCAACCCATTTCTACCACGAAACGGCTAATTAAATACGACCATGATCCTCGCAGGGTCAAGCCCCCTGGAGCATGACGCCCCTAGTTCCCATGACGCCATCGACGCCATGGGAGCAGGTGCCTTTGTCTGGATCCTGCATTATTCATGGCATTGTCAGGGTTTACGCTCAGATGGTGTTGGGAGGAGCAATGACTCAGAATAATATACCGACGATCTTGAATGCCTGGCAATTTCGTATGCCTTGTTCTAGAAAAAGCTCTCAGGATTTAACAACTTTGAACAACTAAACCCTCTCACTCGATAACATTCAATTATAAATACTTACCCCCGAACACTCAAGCGCTCCAATCGAGATTTGTAGACAGTGTTCAATGAAATCGTTAGCTCCTCCTATTTTTATCTCAAACTAAACTATATCACGTATTTCATGTACATTATTTATTTATACTAATATCTAGAGGAAACTGTTTGTTCGTTTTAATTGAATAGGCTCTGGAACTACTGGACCGATTTGAAATTATCTTTCATCATTAGAATTCTACATTATCCCTGATCAACATAGCTATAATAATATTTTCAAAAAATTAAGGATCTGTATGAAAACTTCTATAATGTAATCCAACGTGTTAGTGTTAGTAAATACATATGTATAATTCTTGAAATTTCGTTAAATACTTGTGCGAAGCCGGGAGGAGGGGGGGGGACTGCTAGTTTTACTGTAAATTAAACTTTTTTACTAAAACTTTTTGTTTTATTAACAACACTAAAATAAACCACTGAACAAGCTCATATCATGTTTACCTAAACTAAATAAAATTAAAATACCAACAATGAGATATAACTCAATGGAAGTAAGTGTCCAACACGTCTATTGCCCGTAACTAATTAGATTTCACGGTGTAGCGAGCTTAAAGCTAAACAAACACTGAAGACCATAAATCGACCCGTTTGCCGATGAAAAGACTTGCTGTGGTTTAACAGAGGGTTTTAACTGCGGTTTATCTCGTTCATTCAACTTATTATTAGCAAAGGTTAAATAGAACGTAACTTTGCCTTGTTCAACTGCCAGCTAACAAATTAGGCCGAACTATCTTTGCGAAAGTATCTTCAATACAAAGCTCTTCTATTCCAACGCTTAAGATTTCAACTCCCGGATCATCAAAAATAGAACGTGCTTTAGTGTTTTGATTAATTTTGCAGATGTTTTAGTACTTATGTGGTCGTGATTAATTCAGATCGTAGCTCAAGTCTTAAGAATCCGAACGTAATAAAGCATTCACAAGATACAGTCGCTTCCAATGAGACGTCGACAGTTTAGGACCATGTCAAACAAAGAGGGCTTACTGACAGGCGGTCAAACAGGCTAGTTCTAAAGTGACATGGTTCCAAAGTGTATGAATACATCTCTTTGCAGGTGGTACTGGATCTTATATTCAGTTATGCCAATATTGGATAGGAGATAAAATACTCAGCGTCTTTGAAATAGGGCACGGTAGAGCGAGGACCTCAACGAAGATTGCAGTGTCTATCTTCGTCAAGATATATTGGTTGATATATTGTCTAGTTTATTTTATTTTCAAAATCCAGGTCTCTATAACTTCAAAGGTTAGAATTAGAATTAAAATATATTGCAAATATTTATTTATGGTGTGGTTGCTGTGTAGGTACATTCTTTAGATTTATGTTTCTGTTTCATTCGATATTATCAATAAATCTTCACCGCGCAAATTAGGAAAATATTTTCTTTTTAATAATTAAGTCTTTCAATATCCTCTGTGAAGAATGAACTGAAACAAATATTGTCTATTATTACGCGAAATGGTTACAAGTCAAAAATTCTCACAGAGGTATTCAATGAGATAGCGACGCACCGCATGCCACAAATGATCATCGATGTCCACTAAATTACAACAGCTTGGACCATTACGACTTACGAGCCATTGTTCAGAGTATTTTTACTTATCGAATCTTAAATTATGATGTTCGAAAGAATGATGGACTTTCCACTTTAGACTGTTAGTGAACCTGCTTTTATGACTTGTACCGATGTACAACTAAATGTAAATAAATAATTAATGCTGGCCAATCAGATAATCATACACAGCATCATCTAGCACCGACCTAAGCAGAGCTTGTGTCATGTCATGAGTACTAGATAACTGATATACTACACTTAATACAGTATATTACATATTCTTCGGCTACAGAAGTTCACGGAGCGATTTTATATAGGTATAAGATACTGCGATTAATCAAGTATGAGCTCGGCAATTAAACAAGTAATTATAATAGAGCTTATTGTAGATTATGGGCAATAACCCCCAAATAATGATGCCATCTATGGCGCTCATTAGGGGAGGCCTATGTCCAGCAGTGGACTATTATAGGCTGGTGATGTTGATGTTGTTATTGTAGATGGTAGTTAGATGCGATTGGTTTGTGTCAATAACCCTTATCATAGTCCTGACCCAGTCCGCGTAATTAAGCCCTACTTCTAGGTCCTTCTCTGTATAACCTGTAAATTTAAGTACAACTTCAACAATATTTCCAAGCAATCAACTGTCAAAAGTGGCTTTTAAGCCCGCCAGAACTGTAATAAGTGAAATTGGGTGGAGAGCACAATTGTAGTGATTAACTTTAATGTTACTTTCTTTGTTGTAACGTATGGTTAGTGGCTAAATCGTTTATACTGATAGTTTCGAAGTGGACATGCTATTAGGTTTGATGAATTATGTTGCTTTGTACTCGCTTGATCTGTTTGACGATATCAGTCTCAAGAGACCACTTTCTCGAGATGTCCACTGTGTTCAGCATGACAATACACATCAATGAACAACCAAGAGTATTGTCTTTAACTAGGGGTTTTGTTTTTGGTGCTTTAACATTTTGGGTTCTGAAATAGTTATTAGTTTAAAATCCTACTTATTTGAATGCTAAAGAGCATACCATTATATAATATTTATATGTATACAAATGTCACAAGGATTTACCTTGTGGAGTCTTTTATATTAAGCTATACATCTGTCAGATACCTTTAAGGAACATTAAAGCTTAATTCATTAAACTCTAAGAAAGTCTTAGTCAATATCAGTTATCTCCTACAAATTATACAAATCTGTAGGTAATTGAAACCAAACAGATAGATCAGAGGAACATTTCTCTATTTCTCTCAGTTGGTACGCAAAGCACTGTCATTTGATATCGCAAATTGACGCGAACGTTATACATGAATGTCCAGTATTATGAGCGCACTCAATCTTAGACATTGAGAACAAGTTTGCAGGTACGGCGCCTGCTCGCTTGGGAACTTGGGGTTTGATCTCTTGTTCTGCTCTTCCTAATACGTGATGTTTTCTAACTATTTGCTTGATTGTTCCTTTTTTCTCACACTCTTTTCAACTGTTGCCGTCTCACTGCAATATGAACCTTATTCCTTTTGTTACGTTTCAGTATATAAAAATTTACTTTTCGGTTTTATCTCTATTTATCTACTTCTTTGAAATAAATTCTTTGAAAACCTGTAAAAAGTGTGACTGCAACCTAACAGAGTATTGCGTGCGCGCAGGTTTGTACAGCGTGTGTCCTAATGGCAGCGGCGCACGGAAGTCTCGTCAAAAGTGAACTTGTCGACCTCACTAGCCCAAAATTATTGCTATTAATCGTAATATTGCAAACTCTGGAACTTTCTAAACCACAAAGTCAGTGGGCTTGTATGGATTGTGTTACTACTCTCATGAAGTGCTCTCATGGTGAAGGGTATTTTAATGCTCGTGAAATTATTTGAAGCATATTTTGGACCTCATACAGCTACAATATCCTATTGGCCTTCTCTATTAAGTTATTTGATTTTGCAATTCTTTTTCTAATGGAGTCACTGAACTCCACTAAAAATGGTAATGTGTTACTTAACTGATATTTAAATGGTTGTAGAGACGATTGCTAGAGATGAGCTTCTGTTGCAACATTTGTTTATTGTCTTGCCAAAGTGGTCGCGAAATTATGGTAGAGACAAATGTAGAGTTCCTATTGTGATAGTCGTCTTACTAAATTTGTGTCACGTCAAGCGATTGCCTATCCGCATAAGATTAATCGATTTACATATCGTTGAAATACAAAGATTACATTTAACTTTGAGCAAAAATAGTGTGGTAATAACGATTGATAAATATGAAAGAAAATAAATTATAGAGCAAACAATACTTAATTAAAAATCGTGTCGTAAGTCCTTTATTTCGGGAAACTCGTAGATGTCGTTTTTGGTATTTATATATTAGTATTATATCAGTCATCTAGTATCCACCACACAACATATGCTTAGCTTGTAACTAGAAGATGCTGTGTGGCCAGCATTATTTATTTATTCCAAACCTCATATCACTTAGACTTTTATCATCATCATCATCATCATCATCACCAGCCTATAATAGTCCACTGCTGGACATAGGCCTCCCCTAATGAGCGCCATAGATGGCATCATTATTATCATTATTATATATTAGACTTTTATACAAAAGTACAAACTCATACACAAGTTCTAGTTTGTTAAATTTTGTTTGCCCAATAATTATTCTCCAAACTTTTTGTGGGCGACATCACTTTCACTCGAAGTCCTTATTGATGTGACCACTCACGTTAATGCTCAGCGTTCGTTTTCGTTGAGACGCCGCGCCGCCGGCTAGCGTGGGATGAATCAAATGATGGTGACTTTTTATATCAACTTACATTTGTTTACTAAGCGATCTTTTTGTTGTCTTAACTTAACGTAGGATCTATGTCATTGTTTTATCCAGTTTCGCAATTTTTGCATATCATAGCCTATTTATTTGGTTCTCACTTGTAAGCAAAGGCTTTTCTCTCCACTTCTCGATCATTAACCACTTTTTAGGGTTTTGCCATCGGTTGCAAAACCCTTATGAAATCGCTTTGGGTCTGTTTTGTGTTTTGAATCCTTAATATCTCAGAAACTACTGCAGCTATTGACTTGAAATTTGAAATAATAATAAATTTTGTGCGCCCGCACATATTTATAGAAAAATAAATGAAAATAAATGAAAAATCAAAATGAAGATTTTCCATACAAATTTTGAAATCGAAATTTTAAATGGAACGTACAAAGTCGAAAGTGGTATCAAATGAAAGGTACTCGTTTGTGGATTTCAAAATAGTTTTTGAAATTTCGGTAAATTTCATACTTTTTAAAATATTTTGAAAATGGTCAAAAAAATGACCGTTCCCCCCCCCCTATCTCCGAAGATTGCAGAGCGAACGACGTGATATGTACCAAGTGTTTGTAGGTATTGATCTATATTTTATAGGAAAAATATAGAGAAATCTGTAAAAATAATACTTTTTGAAATATGGTCAAAAAAGGGCGGGAAAAATTTCTAAAGGGATGACTACCCCTCCGAGTTGGGTATCAAATGAAAGGTATTGGTTTGTACATTCCAATGCAGTTTTTGAAATTTCGATAGATTTTATACTTTTTGATATATTTTGAAAAAGGTCGAAAAATTGACCGGTACCCCCCCTCTATCTCCGAAGATTGCAGAACGATCGATTTGATATGTACCAAGTTTTTGTAGGTATTGATCTATATTTTACAGGAAAAATATAGAGAAATCTGTAAAAATAATACTTTTTGGAATATGGTCAAAAAAGGGCGGGAAAAATTTCTAAAGGGGTGACTACCCCACCGAGTTGGGTATCAAATGAAAGGTATCAGTTTATACATTTTAATGCAGTTTTTGAAATTTCGATAGGTTTTATACTTTTCGAAATATTTTGAAAAAGGTCGAAAATTTGACCGTTCCCCCCCCCTCTATCTCCGAAGATAGCAGAGTGATCTATATAAAATGTACTAAGCGTTTGTAGATATAGGTCTATATTTTACAGGAAAAATATAGAGAAGTCTGTAAAAACAATACTTTTCGAAATATGGTCAAAAAACGAATTTTCATACAATGGGGGCTATTTCATTGAGAGCAATATCAAATCAAAGGTATGGATTTCGACAATTCAAAACAGGTTTTAAAAATCGTCTAAGTTTCATACTTAGTGAAATACGTAGAAAAAAGTCGAAAAAATAATTGTAGGTACCAACCCACTTACCTACCCACTAATCTCTGTAGTAACTGTAATAGTAGGGTTCCACAGCGCCACGAAACCGTTGTTCTCAAAGTCCATACCCAATGTATTCCATGCGCTCGAAGAATGTTTAGATAATAAGATTATTGAATTCATGAATTCCACGGTGCTCCAAAAAAATATGAGAGAGTATCCTGGATAATCCACACAACATCATTTAGCGACAAGCTAAGCAAGCTTGTGTAATTCGTACTACTACGATATCTGTTATACTTAATAAAGTATATATAAGTATCACATTAGATGATTTATTTTTGTGTACGTAGAAAAAGACTAGAACACTCGAACAAATAATCTGCAGATCTTACAAATATTAGTCCCGAGGCGGGAATCAAACCGCAACCTCCTGCGTTGTAAGCCCACCGCGCTAACAGGTCGTCAATATACGTTCCTACCTAAACGACAAAAGTTCAAAACCCTCGGCGCGCGAGTTACACTCGCACTTGTCGTACTTGTTTTTAATCCATCAGGATTATGTGGACTTTTTTCACCGTTACGTTTCAGTCTGCGGCGTTTTTGTTATTTGTATCAATTTTTTTTTAACTGCGGTTTCATAATAATCATCGTGCGTGCCTAGCTTCCTGTCGATCACGTGCTATCGCTACCCATTATTAGTTGCTAGGCGTTTTTGTAGGTATAAACAGTATTACTGCGATAAATTAGCAATAAACTTTTGTGTTTATTTTACTGGCGATGATAACGTTTTTATGTTGCTTTCGGCTTTCAGCTAATTGGGTAGAATTGCCCTTGAATTCATAATGCTGACGTCCATTATAAGTATCTACCCTGTTTCATGCTACGAGAGCGAGGAGATAGAGATTCTATCGGCGTTTGCTAACATACTTATGCACTAATATAGCCTGTGGCTAGTCTTCGTTGAGATTGGCCGAAGTGGCCGAAAATTCGGCTAGGAGGAAATCATCACCTTCCAGGCAGGTTATTAAAGCTGGGCTTTCACTTCATCTCATATCGGTTTTTAATATAAATAAATTTGCTATAAGGTTTATGTGAGCGTTTTAAAGCTACTTTAATTAATAACCTCCTAATACAGTCCTAATCCTAAATTAAAGCAGCGCACTCAACAAATTCGCTTATAGTCTACGACTGATCGCGGAAGAAAGATGAATAAAAAAAATCTACTTACCGACCGATCCTATATTTCACTTAGTTTTTTCGATTTATTAATGTCTATTGTAATTTGTTAGGTACAAATAGTACTTAATTTTTTTTTCTTCTGGGTGTCGTTAACCTCTTCATAACCTTGAAAATTTCTACGTGATATGGTAGCACTAAGCACGTTAGATAGTAAGCGATGTTTTTATGCTATATAATCTAAAAGTAAATTAGAAAGGAACGTAAAAATAGGTATGGATGATATAAAATTAAACAGTTGGAAGTGTTGATTTAGTTTTTGAAATTATTCACAAGAAACCTAAACCATAGAGGCCAGTCTGCTGAAAGATAAACATCTCTAAAAATATCTGATCTATATTAACGATGTGAACACAATGAGACTGTCGTAAATTGAAGAAGTTTTCCAAGAATTATCATTACCAAGAAAAGAAACACCTGTTTCTCACAGCATTCGCAAAAAATCACACATCATCCGTTACCGAGACAATAGTCACAGTTATATCCCGCTGTTACGTTCTGTTACATTTGTAACTGATGTTGACGACTGTGATATAATTCTAATCATTGGTTTCCTTGATTTCGAGCATAAAATTATCTTCAAGCTCAATCCTTGATCACCATAGATGACTGTTAGGTTCATAAAGAACTTCGAGGCTTTCCATCAGGACTACAACATGGGTTTTTCATAAAGGGTCTTCTTAGACACTTAAAGGGTCGACATGACAACGCGCGTGTAGTGTCCCCAATGTTGCAGGCGTCCCAAGGCTGCGGTAACCGTTTATCATTAGGCGGGCCGTTATAAAAATCTGCTGTGTGTATTAAATATTTTCAACTTATGTACATCATCTGAATTATTAATACTCTTTTAAAGGGTATTTATTGTGTTTATTTACCTTTTTTTCCAACGTTTCGGTGTGGATTGTCCAGCTTGATTGATTAATTATTTATTTATATTTGCACTTTATAATGTCTTCTGCATTCATGTTCCTGTTTAAGTATTTTGTTTTTAAGCTGGTTTATATTACACAGAATCTGCTTGTTTAGCCAATTTAATAGCTCTATCTTTTCTATGCAATATTTTTTATTCCATATAGTCCTACACCGCGTTATTGCTTGATTTTGGCTATCTATCGGCTAACCTTATCGCCGTAGGTATAATTACGTGAAGCCTGCGCGTTACAATCAGTGTAACGCGTACTCCAGTGTTAAGCGGCACTCGGCGCCAGTCACTCTTTTAACGATTAGCTGTTAATTAGATTATGAGTAGGTAGCTGTAGCAATATGATCACCTTTCTGATATGGAAATGGTTCATATTTAATTTGACGACGAAGAGGTAGTTTTTTAGGTTAAGGGGCCGATTTGGTTTAATTCATTTCAAAGAAGTGTTTTGAAAAAAAATGTTGTAGGAACCTAGATAAATACTATTCTTATACAAATAATATCAGTACATGGTGAAAATATGCTCAAATTACAAATCATTTTGGTATTACGTTTGTATGGAAAATTCATCCGTGCCCAGAGCCTTAAAATATTAACGCATCGTCCTCCTAAACAGCAAAAATACAAACGTCCACTACTGAACACCGCTCTCTCAAACAAGGGTTCTTTAAACTGGAGGATCCTTTAGGAGCTCCTGAAGGCTAGGTCGAGTTAGGATGTGGAGGAAATTTGCACAGTCCTATAATTTGCAGTCAAATTAAAGTTAGTAGTGAAATGAAATACGATTGGACTCTGTTTTTGCTACTATATGCCACCATTCTATCTATTCGACTATTGTTTTTTTAACTTTTCTTATTTTATTATTATGTGAACTTATACCTTGAATAGATGAAGACAAAGAAGGCAGTAAAGCTATGTCCACACAATTTTCGAGGCGTAACCCATCGTGACTGAAATCTCATGAGAATGAAGTAATATCAGTCCAGCCCTTCAGAAGATTGATGTTTGCTAATCATTCGTTTGCTTATACTTATGAAGAAGCTCTTATGGACAGGAAATTGGTTAAAGTTCTTCTGCAAGTGGGGAAAATTCTGCAGTTCTTATGTGCGATTCGTTAAGATTTGCGTGATTAGTAATCTATGTAGTAATTACCGAGTACGAATTTCACTCCAATATATTCATAATCCACAGGAAATAAATCTTTAGCTCCTGGATAACAATTTTCTTAGCAATTATCATCTGACTACCCACATTAATCACGCGGCACATCAACGTCACCCGAACAGAGTAAATGTGCTAATCAAGAAGCGAGTCTATAATCATGGGCTGAAAGCGCGCTTTCCAGCGACTGGGGAAAGCCTCGCCCAGAGCCTGCAGGTACGCGATATTAATGCAGGGATCAGTATTGCAGTTCACTGGGCATAATGTAGGTAACGCTATACTACGAATTAAAAACAATTTCTTAAGCTAGGACTGACGAAGACCTTGGGGTCTTCCCACGGTTCCTAGCTGAAGAGGAAGACTGACAACTATCTAGGATCAGACGCAGGACGTAGGACGGATGCCTTCTTTTAAAAAGACTCAACACATCTAAAGAACTGATCAAATAAATTCATTAATGAGTTGAGAAAAATAATGAAGAAAAACTCCATTACAACCGCATTCATTGACTTGCAAATGTGAGCCTACTTAACAATATTGAGAACAAATGAGGTGGAACCTTCGTTATTAATGCTCCATTGGACTGCTAATCTGGTCGAATTCTTTGCGGTGAAGATTTAGCAAATATGCCGTATCAAATATGTAAAGTATCCTATAAAATTATGCAGAACTACTGATAACCAGTCTACTGTGCGGCAGGCCTGTATCCATCGTGTCTGTCACATTCACATATTAGCTTTCGAAGATTCCACTTATTGCATTAGAAAACATGATATTGCAGACTCCCCGTGCTCACACTTATGAGATCAATTTTCCAGTTTCATTTTAAATCTTATGAACCTGTAAATTTTATCGCTTTGAGATGTAGCTTTGAGTACTATATTTTAAATTGATCTATTTAGTAGATTATGGTCTATCTTATTTTGACGCTCGTCTTCTAGTAAGCCTTTGAGTTTGTTATTAGATGATCAGCAATCAGTTTCTTCTACCTTAAAAAGTGAACTAAAATTTCCTCATACCGCCGAATACAATAGTTTCTCACACCTTTGCTTGCCTTATCCAAAGTAACGGAAACGTGCAAAAGCAAATCAATTTGCGAAAGTGTTTTGTGGAATTTTGGGCGGGAATGTTTGCGAAACGTACGTTGTTAGGAATTCAATGCCAAATATACAGTATGTAGATAACTAATAAGTAGGTTCTGCTTTAAATAGAGAAATCCAAAAAAGTGATATTAGACAAACAAAAAACATTTCTGTATCTATTTATAACTCATATTATGCATAACAAGTACGCGAAAGTTTCAATTTATAAGGAAAGTATCAATTTTAATAAAAAACATAGATTTGGTGGTAGATTTCTTAATTATGATAAAGAAATTTGTTTCTTAGTTCTAGTTAAACATGCATTTAGTAAAAATAAAGATTGGGTTGTCCTTGCTGAATCTTTAAAGTCGTATCCATAAAAGAGAAAGTCAATTTATTGTAAGAGAATAACTCTAAATTTCAAAAAGAAAAAGCTACAATATATCTTTTTCCATGTGATAAAGAAGCTGAGCAAGCAAACCAATGCCTTCCTTCAGAAGATCAATAGAACCAAACGTCCTTGGAACCAATATATCAATGCAAACAAACAATGAAGCGTTTTCAGCTCGCACTGCTATCTTATCACGATTACTGCATGTGGGTCAGGTGACGAAAGTCGATGGCTATGACTTTAACTAGATCATTATGAGGTGGGTTAGTGATTGTGGTGACCTACATAAACATAATCATCGAGATGAAATAATGTCTAGTCAACCAAACCATCTTCAAAGATCTCGACTCTTGAAATAAAATAATATCATTTAGATTTAACGCCAAATAAATACTAAAACTAGTACCATTATCAAACAAATAAGTACAGTAAAGGGTAATGCCTAAACTTCAACAATACGTTTGTTTACAAGTTCGCTATTGCAATATTTAACGTCTAGTCGAAACAGTGTAGGCTTCTAATCGTTCACAGTTGTTATGTAAGCAGAACAGTTATGTTAGATTACGGTTTTCGGAAATGAAATCTTAAGAGCTTTGTTGATTCATAAAAATGCACAGTCAGTTAAACGAAAATTGGTAGTCAGTATGTTTGTAGATTAGTACAAATTAAAAACAAAGATCCTATGGGCTTCATTAATTCATTTGTTATTTTCATTTCCTGTGACTTATGTATAAATTTCGAATTATATATAATTAATTTGTGTCGGTGTGATATGGATTATTTTATCTGAAATAAATGAATAAAATACATTACCATTAAAAAGTTTTACCTGCATTTTGTTTTATTCATAAATCTTTTATGTCTAGTCCTGTTGTCTAGTTGAACAACCTAACAGATAATAAAGTTATCACAAGACAAATAAAATGCAGTAACTGTTTAATCTGGCACGCAACGTCTGATAAGAAGATTTTACACGCGTGTCTTAGTTTTGGTAAAATGCAGAAATTGTGACACACTGGCATAGTTAGATTTGAATTTATTTGAACATTGTCTTGATGAGTGTGTCCTAGAAAAATGGCGTGAAAGTAGCATTTTTGGAAATAATAGTAATGAAAGTTGCACCGTGACCTTCAAATAGTAGCGAATCTCCAATTTCCCGTTAGGTAATACAATTGGAGACAGTTTTATTATTTATATGTTGAATTTATTACTGAATTAAAAACGCTCAATTCTTCTATTTCTTCGGTTTATAATATTGCATTGGGATTAAAGCTTAAAGGAGTAGCTTGTGCGTACCTAGAATGAACTCTTAAAGTAGTTGTAAAGGCAAAACAATACAATAAATAATACAAACAAATGAGAACTAG
Source organism: Eupithecia pulchellata (assembly GCA_963931895.1). Lineage (NCBI taxonomy): Eukaryota > Metazoa > Arthropoda > Insecta > Lepidoptera > Geometridae > Eupithecia > Eupithecia pulchellata. The sequence continues at coordinate 1,962,348 of OZ007525.1, forward strand.
TAGGTATTTACAATTTAAACAATTGGGCTAACTGCAGACTGTTGTAAACAGTCTACAACTAATATAATACCAGTCCGAAGCGTCCCCATGACGCTATTAGCTGCATTGCCTCGCTTTATGGCAAAGCTGATGGGCTGCTCCCGAAACTCACTTAGCTCTCGGGTAACGCCTCGCATCTACCTTACCCCTTGGAACTTGGGTCTCGACTCCTAGAGGAGGACCTTGGGTCTAGTCAAAGCGTGCGCATTTACCCCTGGAGGAGTAAATGCGCAGGCTTTGTCGAAACCTGCATATATTTTAAAGTAGTAATCCAACTTGTATTAATCTCATTCTCAAAAAACATTGAATTAAATATAGTCAAATTATGTAACGTTTAGACTTGAATGTTGTAAATACGTGGGCGAATCTGCTAGCACTGCGCACTTTGAGTACTATGAGCAGATGCGATAACACTGTATATAAAATATACTAATCCTTCAAAGACCGAGAGACCGATATAAAGCAGAAAAGATTATAAAATGCTGGGAATTATGCATGTGTAACATGTGATAATATCATAACATGACTCTGTACTGATTTAAAGGAGATAGACTTTTTACGTGTATTTAGATGACTCATTGCGCAGTTTACGAACGAGTTTGCGTGAAGATGATGGTATACAATGTGCTTGAGTTCTTGTTTTGTTTTCATGGAATGACATATGCATCCTTGGATTGCAAAAAGTAAAATTAATATAATACTGAAAATCACAGCATCAAAGCATTAAAAAATGTAACTGATACTAAAACAAATAGTTTCATTCGTTCTTCGTCTCTCCTTACAATTAAAAAAATATCAAGAGGGTCAATGACGTAAGTTATTAGAATTTTTTTAGTAAATTATTTCGTTAATTAAGTCATGCAAAAAAAAAATACAGTAAAAAATCTCATCTATGCTGAAAGGAATAAAAAGAAAATAGTTTTAAATTATTACGTTATACTATTGTGATAAAAGTCTAGTGAAAAAAACCTGACGGTCGCCAGGCGACAATGCTATTGAATTGATGGTAATGATCCTACATTGAGTTAAATAATATTTTTAACATTTTGCAAAGAGCATTTTCAGCGTTATTAAATAAATTCCACCTTCACCCTAAACATACATAATTATATCACTTTACCTGAGCGGATTCAAGAATAGTTTTATAGGCTCTAGAGTCGCCCCAGAAAGTTTTGAATTAAGTAGGTGTATGTACCTGAACAAATATAGGTATGTAGATCGTCAAAATAAGGTTCGATGCGGGAATCTAAACCGCAATCTCCTGCCTGCCTCCTGCCTCTCGCCACAGAGGTCGTCATCAAACATTACCAGCTCCAAAAGTGTCTGAGTTGAAGTCTCAGTCCACTATCGTCTTAATTTCGGATCCATCGGTAACATTGTGGCTCGAAAAACATACATTAGCTAACATAAACAATTCGCTGAATAGATAACTGAACCAGATTATTATGTGTGGCAATAATGTATAGGCGTTAAAATAATGATATCATTTAGTGAAGGTCCAGCTAAATCTGGAAAGGTCACGGTCGTAAAAAGTCTTTGATAGAGCCATTTGTCATTCGTTTCATGCTTTACAGTTTTTGTTGGAGATTCGTGATTTTTATGTTTGAAAATACAGTTTGTAATTTGGGCGAACTAAACAAGACTTGCTAGAAGGAGAATCTTTTTTAGCTGTAGAGAATTATCAAAATTAAGACTTCAACGACTGGTCATTGAGTTTTTTTCTTCGAATAACTTTAATGATGGTAATTTGATATTCACGCTTCGATCTCAGAAAATACACAAATTATCGGCCGCAAAAAACACTACATCAAGATAACGAGGAGGCACTGAACTACAAATTGATGGAACGGTTATTTACATGGGTAAACGTTTTTTGCATAATCAAGGAAATCAGATGTGGAACTGTTTTTGAACAAATTATATTACTACACATCTACGGTCTGCAAATTTGGACCTTATCTCTTTGTACTAGACGTGTAGGTTTTGGTTTATCTAATGTGTGATGTGGTTACGCCAGGATGGGTCTGTCACGCGCTAAGGGTGAACGCTCTGGACAAATATTCGTCCCGTTAAGGCAAATCTTTGTTGGTACGGGCGAATGCGTCTCCTGAATGATGTGACTCATTGAAAATGTGCTGGTTTAGTGGGGCATCGTCAGGAATATGTGAACAATATGTTTTGTCTTCTATTTTTTGTGCGGCTTAGATTGCAAACTTTTTATACATGATGGTTTTAGCTTATTGCTTGAAGTACAGTTCGAGTGAGTATAAACTATAACAAGTGTATGCCTATTAATTTTTGACGTAAAATATAACATTTCTTATATGGACATAAATGAACTATACCCTCATAATAGTAACAATATTACTAAGCTCAATGAAATTTCACATCGTATCAACGACTCCCATTACTGCATCTTATCTCAAGTTACCTAAAAATAAAAATTATTAATTTCACCTCAATGACCTCATTATCTCGAGTGATTTATGATTCAAAATTTCGTAAGAAAGTAACTCATTCGCGCTCTTACAAAACAACTTGTGAATCCATCTGGTCATTGATAACTACTTCGAGCGAATCTTGAGTATATCCGTAATCTCTATTATGCATTACACTTGTTGTCTGTTCTCAATCACTTTTAACTAAGATTGCATGTTCTCACATTGCTTACTCCTTATCAGTTGCTAAAATTATCCTAAGATATGATTGTTTGTAGCTCCCGTGACCTTTGGATGTTGTACGTAATTATTAGGTAGGTATCTATTTATGTTGATGTATAATCACGGACTTCGCCACATCTAGTCTTGATATCACTCGGGAGACCTCGTTGTTTCTCTTTCAAATAGAATTAAGCAACATTATAATATTTAACCTATAATTAGTTTTAGAATCCAAGATGATTATGTACCTAAACAAAAGCATTAATTTTATGAATGAGATTTTGACAAAAACTGACGACAGTGATAGAAAACAACGACGTTAATGCAAAGTAAACACTAAAACCAAATTCACAAATTTCAGCAATCAATATTTCTTGTTTTTAAATGCTTTGTTTAAAAATAGTTTAATTTGGTTACAGAATCCTAGAGCCGAAGTAGCCTATAACTAAGCTGCTTTCTATGTATTCATTGATATCACTTGCTTATCTCCCAAGGGCGTGAACTGTTACACATAAGCTATTTATAAAGCCAATTACGTGTCTATAGAAATGATTATTTTTTCATGTATTCCCTACTTTTGTTTACCCTCATGCCTCCCTCATCCCCATCTCCTTTTATATATCTATCGAAAACTATTCGTTGAGCCAGTTCCATAATAATACTCAACAATTGAACATGAAAGCTAAGGGGAGTACTTACACCTCCCCGTGCGAAAAATATGTGCAAGCATAACAAAGAATTTTATAGGAATGCAGGTTAACGACCTCTTTGGCTCAGTGACATCTCCAGAGTCTTGCAGTAACTAGAGTATGGCGCTATTGGTGTGCAACGTACCACAGTGTAATCGAGATGCGTTTTAGGGCAGAAAAGAAATACCAGGTCAGGTACCCACTGAACATCTAGTAATCCGGATAGAAAGATCTAACAGACTGCAATGGTCCCCAAGATCTAGTATTGGAAAATAGGAGAAGAGCAGAGCCCAATGTCTGATGAAAAGAAGAGAGTGAAGTTAAGAATAATGTACTACTAACAAAGAGAGAGATAATATACACTCAGATAATTTATTCATGAACAAATTGGTGCATAACTTACCAGTGCTTTGATTGCCGCATTGAAGTTAGGTTTTTCTAAGCACAGAACAACCTCTAGCCCAATCTCATAGGCTATATTTTTTGGTAGCAATGTTTTGTATTTTTTTTGATTTCTGTTATGTATTTCTCTGTATAGATCATCTCTAGAGATTTTCCAATAAATGAAGAGATATAATTTGATCTGTATTATTTGCAATCGATTAAGTATTTTATCTTTTTTATTTCAGATGACAGTAGTCGAGAGGAGGTTACGTCAGAACAACAGGTAAGCTGTTATTTTAATCCGATTAATAAATTTGAATATAAAAAAATATTTGGAAAGATTTCGTGGGCGAAAATTGTACCATTTTTCGAATGATTCTACCTAAATATGAATGATGATGTAAATTCTTGAAGCGAAGTGCGAATTTAAGTTCCAAGCATATATAATTAAGGAGTAAATTAGCATTGGCCGTTTTTATCTCTCGCTATTGAACTTAAAACAATGCTGATTAGTTTTGACATTGGCTACTTAAATTGATTTAGCATATCGTTGAAATATTTTATCGACAATATAGAGGTAATAATAATATTTATCGAGAATTATTATTTACTAAATGATATTGATCAAGTAGAAAGGGAACTGCTAGGCTGTCATGCTAGGCATATCTTAATAAACTTGTACACTAGGTATAATAAACCAGACTTATAAAGCAATTTTTTATCTCTTTGCATACGTAATCATAGAGTGCGAAGAAGGTGCTCCGACAAGCGGATAAAAGCAATATCCATAAAAGCTCGACCGAGAAATAAAAGCGCGAAGGAAAAATTCGCAGTCGGCTGATATAACACGGAGCGACCAGTTCTCAAGGATGCGGGTTCAATCACATGTGAATGAAGGGATTCCTCTTAAGAGCTCCGTGACTTTTTGGTTCCATTTATAAAATAATATTTTATCTCACACTGTTTTTCTCACCAACTCGTATCTATGCACTAAGTACTTTAGTAGCGGAGGTACTTGAAACGTCAAAAGCAACTAAAGGAGAATGGTATGGACTTATTTTAAACTTGTTTTTATGCGTGATTTTTTTTTGAAATAAACGTTTCAGTTGACTACGCTGTGGAGACATTTGAGGTTAATATGATGTATTTACTTATCATCGTCATATTAACAGCCCAAAAAGGCCCACTGTTGGACATCACCATCCACCGTTAACTCATTTAAGAGAGAGCATAAAGTTTGACATTAACATCAAAAATAGTAATGATTAAAAACAACCTCTGCGTCCATTTTTCCTTGGAGCACTTTAGAACAGACCGAAGAAAAAAACAGCAACCAATGAGAAAGGACGTTAAATTAAACACTATTGATTTGCTACTGCACGCTTTACAAACTGTGCCATATTTCAAACTAGAGCCAGTCGGCTTGTTGGCAAGAGAATTGATCGGGAAAGTGAATGCAATCATATTGGATTGTGCGGATGCGGATGCTTTCATTGTCGGGGCACGGAATGTGAGACCTACGGAGAGACAGAATCAGTCTACAAATTCAATATGGAACAGTTCGAAGATAAAGTTTATTTAATATTGAAAATCTGTTGATATTAAGATTGGATCTCTAAAAAAATTTTCTATCTGATTAAAATTTCCGATCTCGAAGTATCCCAAAAAAGGTTTTCACCAGTTTGATTGGAAATAAAAACTTTTAGTAAGTTTTTCAATCACGGTAGGTCTACTTAAAATCGATTGACTCGGTCGAGATCAATAAGGTCCTAAAATTCGAAAGACTTACGCGGCACGTTTTTTTTTTGTATGATTACGAATTTATTTCGCTACACACTTTGCTAGAACTCGCAATGATGAAGAACTAAAACATCCAACAGTCTGCAATTAGCTCAATTGTTTAATTTTAAATACTAGTTCTTATTTGGTTATATAATAGATTTTTTTTTATAAAGGCTTTATCCAGTACCTAATAACTAAAAATGATTCATTCGATGACAAATCGTAATCAAACAAGAACTTCCCTAGGAACAGCGTTCCAGACGCAAGTTCTAATGAAGTAAGAAAAATTATATCAATTCATCAATACGACGGTTCAAATAGCTTTTTAATTCCTACAAAGTGCACGGGCATTGATCAAGAAGTCAGATGCCGGTGGATCTGCATAAGCCGGTGAAGCTAACGGGACGCGATAAAAATTTAAACGAGTATGGACCGATAATGACGTGTTTTATACAGACGGCTTTTACTGCATTTTAGTTGCTTGTCTTGTATCGAATACTTGCAGAAGAATATTACATCTACTTGATACTTGTTTTAGGACTGTTTTCCGCAACTGGTTTCAGATTTCCGATTTAAATAACTTTATTTCTTTAGGCTTACTAAATAAGCACGTCCACGAGTCAAATTTCATACAGACATTCAATTAATATAGAAAAAGAAAGGAATAAGTGTTTTTGCCTAAACTTTTGGTCCACTAGTAAAAAAAAGTAACCACTTAGTAGGATAGGAAAACAGTTCTAACCTTCTTTCCGCTCAGCGACTTGCTTAATATACTGTAAGAGTTCCCTACCAAGTAGATCCAATTAATGTTGTATGCGCCTTAATATCTAAAAACCTGATCCTGATAACATTTCATGCACTCGGAAGTTGTCAACTCGCTTGTATAATCTGACAGCTAATTGTGGCTTTGGCTATGAGATCGTTTTCGGTAAGCAGCCGAAGTAGGAGCGGATTTTTCACATACATCAATTAAATTGTTGCTCGAAGCAAAAGGTCTTTGAATGCTGTCAAAATCTGATATCGCTGTACAACGAAGTACAGGTTATTATTTGGTGCCTTACACAGAGTCAAAAAGACAAAGAGATTAATCCAAAACCATGACAGTTATAAGTCGTGAAAAGAGTCAGGCTCAGTTTATGGTGAAATTATTATTGAAATTAAAGCAGAACGCCCTATTAACAGAACGTCCTAAAAGCAAAATGGCATATTAGCATAACGTCCTAATAGCAACATATAATAGAGGGGTATCATATTAGTGAAAGCCGTACAATATCATCAATAAATATAAAAAAAGATGGTGCGACTTTTTGTCAAATCAAAAGATAAAAATAGTTCAGTTTTTGTTTTCTTAAATCGAGGTCCTTTCACGATCGTTCTCTAACTCTCATGGAATCAGATTTCGCCATCCTCTCCCATCTTAAAAACTCAGTACACCCTGTATTATAAATTGTAATACATTCTGTATTCAAAATGGTTTATAGTCATGTACAGGGTGTATTATAAATTGTAATACATTCTGTATTCAAAATGGTTTATAGTCATGTACAGGGTGTATTATAAATTGTAATACATTCTGTATTCAAAATGGTTTATAGTCATGTACAGGGTGTATTATAAATTATAATACATTCCGTATTCAAAATGGTTTATACTCATAGTTGTCTCTCAGATGCGTCTCAATTAGTGGAGATAGATGTCAAATCACCCATTCCCTTAAGAACATCCATAAATTATTCAGAGCCATCTTAGACACCGTTACTATTATATGAGCTTTATCTTGAAATTAACAGGCCCAGAGCACAGTATAAGATTAGTTAGCAAACAGTAGATTAGCTTATCAACATTAGTAAGAATGTTTGAACAGTGTTACTTCGTTGTGTTAAATTTTGTTATTGAAGTATCATGGTAATTGATCTATATTTTGAATTAGCTATTGGTAGCTTCATCATCATCATCATCAACAGCCTATGTTAGTGCAGAGCTGGACATAGTCGGCCTCCCTAATTACTAATGTCTTCAGGTTGTCACATCCAGCATCTGCCTGCAGGTTAATTATCACCTACCAATGATCAAGCATTGTACGTATGCATTGTTCTGATTGGAGATAAAAAGAGTCAGCACATCATTGTTTTTCTTACTGCTGGTTATATGTTTCTTTCTGTGCTCATAGTAAGTTTATAAATTGTGAACCTGTCTTTGACTTGTTTGCACATTAGCTAACACGCACCTCATTACTATTCTGTGCTTTGACACAGAAGCCTTATTAACAGATTAAACAAGTATTATGCTTAAAAGATAAAAATTGTCGTTTAAATTTGACACTCACTAAAGCTTCTATTAATGTTACGAATATAAAAGTAAGATTTACTTCGTTTATTATTATAACTTTTAGGCATTCACTGCCCAGCCTCAGGGTTGGTGCAATGCAACCGGGCACTGATGTGTCTATTTCGGTATGGGCGATGCCCGCTTTAGTTCCCAAAGTGTGAATACATAACACACTTCTGAATTCGTAGAAAATTCAGCTATGTAGAAAGCTCAAGAGAGACAAAGCTGAAGCTTATTCCCAGAGGCACATGGTTCTATTTTTTTGTATTTTCTAAGGGGTCCATGAAATATATTTCTTTCCTGGAAGAGATCTCTGGTGCAAATTGCAATGAGGCCACCCTTTAAACTTCTTCTGCTCTAAGTATGTCTGTTCTGTTTACATTATTATGTTCCTTTTTTACGTTAAATAAAATTTCGTTAAATAAAATTATTTTATTAATTATTTTATATTATTTTATAAAATTTCGTTAAATAAAATTATTTTATTTAACGAAATTTTATTTAACGTAAAAAAGGAACATAATAATGTAAACAGAACAGACATACTTAGAGCAGAAGAAGTTTAAAGGGTGGCCTCATTGCAATTTGCACCAGAGATCTCTTCCAGGCAACCTTGAGATGGACTTAACAAGAAAGAAGACTTTAGACAGTGGCACTAATCTACCTACAGTTAATACCTACTACAATACTTAACCTAAAAATATAAACGAGGGAGATGCTTAAGATGATTATATTCCTGAATTCATGCAAGTATTAATTTCACGAAAGCAAGTGACGAAGTGGCCTACTTTTGTGTCAGTGACCACGGGTCCCCACCACTCCGCCGCGCATGTCACGCCACGCAACTACTTTCACAGAGAAATATCGCGAAACTAGTGACGCGACAACAGAGGCGCTTAGCGGACGCGTGCGTCGCCGTTAGATCATACTCAACTTCTGCGTAACCTTGAACAAATTATGTCATTCAGAATGGCAAACTATCGTTGGCCAGCCGATAAAAATGTACAGTTCATAACCGAATACCAGCGAAACGAGTGTCTTTGGGATCCAAAGCACTATCAATACAAGAATAGAGGTGCCCGAGCAGCGGCCTACCAGAATATTATGGAAACCATGGAAATGGATAGTATAAAAGACGTGATTAGTAAGATACGAATACTCCGGAATACGTATAACAATGAATTGTTGAAGGCAAGAAAGATGAGTGCGGAAACGGATGAAGGGTACGTCTCTAAAATCCCATGGCTGTCTCATATGGATTTTTTGCAACAAATTGACACGAGGGACAACTTAAGTTATCCTATGAAGGTATGTTGTCTCTATTTATTTTCTCCTCCTTTCCTACCTATATTTTCTTTGTTGCTGTTTTATTATAAGCCATCGCATTGGTTAAAATACCTAGGCTGACGTACCTTCCAATTTTATGTTTGTAGAAAGAAGTTGGTAGTCTGCTCAGTTTTATGTTAGTGTGTTTTTATATAAAATTTATCAAATTTTTGTTTTTGAAAAATAATATTGTGTTGTTACAGACCCCAAACGTTAAGGAAGAAAACACAGTTTCAGAATATGATAGTCAAGAATACATTGTACCCTGTGATGATCAAACGTTCGAAGATCAGCGGGCTTTTGATGAACAACAAACTCACGATGATCAAGAAACCTTCCATCAACAGCAAACATTTAATGAACCAACTGTACAACCCATGTCAATGAGGAACAAAAGAAAAATAAAAGAGCCACTAATTGAAGCAGTGCATGAGTTAAAAAAAGTAGCAAAAAGTAGCTTAGCACAAAAAACTGATGAATTTGACCTTTTTGGGCAGATAGTAGCCGAGCAGCTAAGGCATCTTCCCCTGAGCACTGCTCTAGAAACCGAAGAAATTATTTTGTCCATCATAAGGAAGAAGCGAATCAACGCAATAAGGCCATCACTCGAATAAAATCTTTTATTGGATACCAGCACTATCACATTTATCAAGGAATAGCAGATCTCATAAATAACTTCATCGATTCTTTAATCTATTGCTTATCAAGTAACACTGAATATGTTTACCGTGTCATTATCGTACGCACACAATGACAACAAGATACTTCCTTGCACGAGAATATTAACGAACAATTTTTGCTGTGAATCGTCTAAATATACGTAAATGATTCCAACTTAACTGTAAGAAATAAAACATAACAAGTATAAGTGTAGGTATATACGATTTGTAATTGTTTTACTTTTCTATTGTCATTTTCTTTCTTAATAAAAGACTTGAAAACAGATTTTGTAATTTTTAAGGTAAATAAATATAGAATAAATGAAAAAGTTGATTTTCGAATAAAGAATGTCGAAGCTATAGAAGATTTGAATATTCGAAATGCGAAATACAAACAAGAAGTAGAACAAGGTCAAGAATTGGGACTCATGTGACTTTATTTGTACAATTACTATGTACTCTAAATTCAAGCGCTGGGAACTATCTTTTGGGAACCAAATTACGGACAATAATACCTACTAAATAGAGTTGAGCATAAATCACGACAAGGTTGCAGATCAGTCTTTGAGGATGGCAGAAACTTTGCCTCAATTTGCCATGAAATGAGTTCTAAATAAAAACATTTTGAAGAACGAAAAGTAAAGTTATATGGGCTGTTAGAATAAACAGTTGTTTCACCTTTTAATTTCCCAAGAGGCCAAACATCTGAGTTAGAAGTTTTACCTCTTAACGAGTTTCTTCCCTTGGAATACTTTCCTAGGCCATATGAGATTTAAGAATAAACTTATTTAAGACTAGATGACCCCGTAAACTTCGCATCAAACACAATTCACTAAATCTCAGTAATGAAAATCCCTTACCTAATAAATAAGTAATATATAGGAGTACCCATTATGGGTACTCCAGTCTCCAACACATTGATTACCTATTAACCGTAATATTCTAATAACGGTCGCAGCTTTTTCATTGAATATCGAATCAATACACCATGATTAAATCACACAAAAAATATTTATTACCTTGCTGTCTGTCCGTAATTGCATTGGATACTAGTGGTCCCATATTGATGGATCACACACATGTCACTTCCTATATGCTTGCGGAGCATAGCCAGCTTTATTTTCTAGAGTCAAGAGTTGATTATACCTTGCATCATAAAAACTATGTGTATAGTTTGAACTGCTTTGAAAGCGTGGAAACTTGGTAAAACCTACATTTCTAAGTGACTAACCCGCATTGCTGGAGAATCCTAATCGGCTCTCAGACTTTAAAAGCTTACTGCAAATGATAGGATCTTTATCACCTATACAGATGATTTTCATAAACAACCTTTTAATCTAAGCTGATTTGCCTTGCCATATCAAAGAAGTCAAGTCATCTAAGCTGATGATGATGAGTAGATAATCTATATCTATATAATGTTATAAAGATTAAAGATTAAATTGTTTGTTTGTTTGGATTGAATATGCTCCGAAACTTCTTTACCGATTTGAACAATTCTTTCACCATTAGAAAATACTTCCAATAGAACCCTATATTATCCTTGATGAACATAGAAATTTTTATTAAATACCCCTGCGAATCTTGGGCGGACCGCTAGTTTATATTACACAGTATTATACCTACTGCAAGTATGGAAGAAGTACAGTCATCGCCTGAAGCGCTGCTAGTTAGCTGATGTATCGATGGAAACAATCTAACTGTTCTCGAGATTACCTGGGATCTAGGGTCCCTATCAGGGGTAACGGTAGCCGCAACTCTGGGTTTTACTCTAATAGAGGTGATCAAAAGCTGCTGAGTGCTGATGACTAAATACAGAACCTAGATGCGATACATAATGATCAGATGGTTATGTCCCAATTATAACTGCAAACGCGAATGGTAACTGTTGAATATATTTCGATATTCTAGAGCAGACTTATCACTTTAATGAGGATGGATGTTTATTCGTTTCCATCGAATTAGATCACCCAGATTACGTACTATTTGTTTTGCCGGCTATCAAAAGAACTGTTTATTGAATTTGAAGTTAGCATTACAAAATTTTTATATTACTATACCAAAATTGTAGGTTCATTCACATTTGCCTTTGTATGGTATTCATCCATTATTTATCTATTGCAATGTCAAGCAAAATAGACTCCCATTCATCGATTTACTGTATATCTAGTTAGTCAACCTGCTGCTTCCTGACATGTCACCAATAATGTCCCTTATTTCGTATGGATTATAATATAATGCTGTTGACCGCAGGTGGCCACGACGGAATTACCGAGCTTGATTGCATATCATCATCTTATAATCGGTAACCCTTCCAATATTTGCCTCTCTCTCTCTTGGGCTTGGGGGTATTCAGGATTGCTAATCGTTAACCCGTCATCTTCAGCAGTGCAGGTCGGTTGTAACCGGTAGTTGTCTGATTTGTAGGTTCTCATATGAAAAATTTAAAGCTCGTACTCGACTAGATCAAGTTTCGTGATAAAAAAACAACTAACGTAAGATCTTATAATTTTAAACCTTATTAGCATATTTTAACGATCTGCGATTTGCGAAAATTGATAAGATATAAATAAAACTGCACAATACACAGGCAAATGTTTTGTATGTTGATAGATTCTAATCCTATCCTTATAAAACAGAAAAATATTTTTGTGGGTTGTTATTTAAATGCCGCGCTCATTGAAGGCCCTAAGGTGCTCAACCATTGGGGGCAGCAATTAAAGCCGTGGGATAGCTAGTTTCCACATTGTCGATTCTACTTGAATTTTAAAGCAATTTATGTATATTTCTCAAGTCTACATAATGCCACTGCTCGCTTAATATCTCGGGCATGTAGATAGGTCATAAAACATGTTGTGTGACGTTTTTTCCACCTTGATAGTTTTATAAGTCTGTAAATTCGTCTACTGTATAATATAAGATGCTCTTTGGGTTACATTGTTTTTTTTTTGAAAATGTTATAAATACTATGTTCATCAGGGATAATGTCAGATTCCAATGGTGAAGAATTTTTCGAATAGCTTCATTACTTTCTTATTCTTTTCAAAGAAATAAACAATCAAATCTTTCCTCTTTATATAGAAAAAGCTTCTTTAATGTTAAACAGAACGAGGCAAATGTTTTATTCCAAACGAATAACTTCACTCTACGTAAGTAAACACAAGACCTTAGCTCATTCGATTTCCTTGAGAAAACCTTGAACTCTGTACCTTTTATTATACAAAACGACCCAACTATATATGTGTAGATATGTCTCATTTACGAATATGGCCAAAACGTGGTCCATTTCAGAAAATAACATTGTTTGAGGTTGCCGGAAGCCATTAGGGACAGGAAATGGGATTCTTAGATACTTTTAACCATTGCCATCATCGTTAATAACAATGTCAAAGTTAATGTAAAACTATGATATCATTATGACGACATGACTACTGTAATTAAGCCTCAGCTCAGAAAAAACTAAATACAGTTGTGAAAGTTTTTGCATAAGGATTTTTTAAGAATAAGACCACGGACCTTAGAGATCTCGACAAAAATAATATTGCGTAGTAACGAAAGCTAAAAAAAATTAAGATATCTCATTGTAAGTCTTTATCATGATCAGCATCGTATTAACGTAGAACATGAACTAAAATATTGTTGAGTGTTGGATGGTGTGAGTGTGACGTAACATTTAAATGAAGCGACTGGTAGACACATTTTAAGTAAGTAACTAATACGTAATTCAATCTTAATTACCGCACCTGACATCTTGTTTTATGTAAAACTAAAGTCGAGGTGGCCCAGGAAATAGTGTCAATCGAAAGCTAGCGACGGCCGGGCAATTTCCTAGAACACCTTGTATTAATGAGAAGCACTTACAGCATCGATACATTCTAAGAAGTGAATATTGACGTTGTTAGCCCGACCCATAAAACATAAAACTCAATTTAAATAGATACCTACTTACTACTTAGGGGTAGTTACAAACATTATGAGCTATGTTGGTCGTAAATAATACAATTTCCTTATAATAAACCCACTTTTCTGTTATTGGCATTCCACGCGAGGTTACGAGAACATGCATCGTATTGGAACGCTGATTAGGCACTTCGCTTCAAACAATTCAGAACAATTCATGTCAACATTAAATAAATTAATAATGCCGGACAATCGATACAGCATCTAGACCCAAGCTAAGCAGAGCTTGTGTTATGGGTACTAGATGAAGCAAAAAATAAATAAAAATAAAAGAAAAAGAAAAAAAAAACTTCTTTAAACATTAAAGAGAAGATTTCGATATTGACGTTAGGTATGATACGACACATAATTTGCCTACTATTTAGAGTCGTAAACATAGAAGCGCAGAGAGTTTGCTTGTTGCATCATTTATTACGTTTGTCTCGAAAATGTTCTGGAAGGCTCTCCGAACTCTACATAATTTTCGTATAGTCTGCACCTCTAATGCCAGCCATATCAGACAAAACGCACTGCCCAAGACAGGTTTAAATTATTTATATACCTAATAAATACCTTATTTGAAGGAGCCGTTGGTAGTAATAGTTGATTGACAGTCTATCGGATTATCAGACAGATAAAATGTCAGTTAGCAAATAGATACACCTGCTATTATGCCACGAACCTATCCGATAGACTAAGACGAATGCAAATTACGAGAATTTCCCGAGATGTAAATTATCCGCTTTAATTTTATAAGAATAAAAAAGATAATTTTTTAAAATTTATTAATATTGAACCAACCTTCATTGACATAGCTAAATGAATTAGCATGCTAAAGTGACAGACGATCGGCCATATTTTCCGAAAAACTGACTGGCGGATGCAGCTTCTTCATTACAAATATATCATCCAAACTATCTCTTATTTATTTATTAATTTATCTGCCGAATGTCCAGCGACTTGTGGCAAAGAGCCCACATGTTAATCTTTCAAACAATCTACTTATAACATCAGGTTTTTTCTTAAAAGTGGAAACTTGTAATTGGCCTTCAGTGTAATATCATTTCATGCATGTTATCTTAAGCCACAACCTAATTATCAAATCATAGCTGTCAGTTTCCTGATATATAATTTTTTTTATATTTAGTGAGTTAAAAATTTATTTAACACAAATGTTATCGATTGCCTATCTGACATTTTCCTTAGCTACGATAGAAATGCCTTTAGTTCCCTTTTTGTCTATCTCATAGTTTTCTCTCTGATAATAAACGAGAATTTATCGGCGCTGCTCAGCAAGGAATTTTATCACAGGCCCTGTCTATATTTCCCTTAGTATCTCTGAAATCTTATTAATTAGGGAGATGTTTAGACTAAAAGGCCTCATGTGCTTATCCGCGATGCCGATGACCTTCAAGATACCTCATTGCTTGTGATTAACAGTAAATAGGTAAATAGAAAGTTTGTTTCTGGTATGAGGACCATTAGAAGGATCAATGGTCTGATAACTCAAGACAGGGTTCCTGCATATCAAAAACATAAGATAATACCTCGTTTTCAAGAGTGTGGTGCATCCTGTATGCATGGTGTCGTAAAGAAAGATATATGGAAAGAGAGTAGCTTTACTATTATTTTATCGCTCAAGTTTTACCATTGTTTTATTAAATCGATGGTTGCTGTTTTATGCAGTAGATACAACATTAGACCGTCCAACGTCAACCAAGATAATGTTTTAGATGGTGTAACTGGTGTAAGAGTAGACCGTTCGATAATAGTTTCGTACGTAGGTACGTGCTACACTATTGCGCCGAGCTATCGTACGTTGAACTTTCGCGGTAAAAAGCGAACGGCTAGCCTTGACCGTGCACGGCGTAGATTCGCTTAGCTAATCGGACGCGGTGCGCACGCGCCTATCGACGCGACTCGACGTCGGCATTCTTGCTTTTTGTACCTATGTTAAACAAATTAATGTTAGTCTCTTAAGGTGCGCCCAGATTAAGTAAGGTGAAAGCATTATAAAAATATTTAATAAAGCCTTGTCGGATACTTTGTATTCGAATTATAATAATGTTAGTAAATCCATACACTATAGTTACTCTGTGGTAAAACCTTCGATTAATGCCTAAACAATTAATTCTGAATTAGCTGACGATTTGCGCTGCTTCTGTGTCTGTGGTTTACATTTTTCTTTAGCTCAACTGTTTCCAGTAAATCGTCTTTTTGCTACAAGGGTATTCTGATAGGTACCCAAATATTTGACTGATGACCACTTTTCAGAAACGCCCATTATAAGATATTAAAAGATTTCAGTACTGCCAAACAAAGTTTTTTTATAAAAAAAAAAATATTTTGTTTTTATGTTCCATGCCACACTCAAGGTGATTAATTATTGGTTATGATATCAAAAGAGTTTCATAGGTAACAAAATTACCTTTCAAATTATATACCTGCCAAAATGACTAGATTTTTGTTCAGAAATTGTAAAAAATTGTTTCTATTATTATTATTAAATATTATTTAATTTCCTAATAGGTACTAATATTTTTCGACCGCTTTTTTCATATCTCAATAATATATTTTAAATTATTTTCTCATACATTAAATAAGAAAAAAATACCTATTATTACATTTAAATTCCATAAATGAATGGTCGACCGTTCTGTTTATCTAAAATTGGAACAATGATGATTAATAGTGGGCGGATGCGACAATAAAAGCAATGTTTCGTGATATAAAATCCAGATTTGTGTTTTAAAATTAAGATATTATAACACCGATGTTTTGCCTTTGCCAGCACATAATAGAGAAAGAATAGAATAATACAATAATATATATTTATTAGCTCACAAGACAGAAAGTAACGACAACAGAAAAAAAATATAGAAGACAACAAGACTCCAACATATCCATTACTTAGGTTAGGACGGAGATGGTGACGTCTTTAAAACAATTTACACACACAACATCAGTAGGCCAAGCACGGGGATTGTTGTATAAGGTAGAATAGACAATAATGACATCGCATCGCCATTCGCCATACATTGCGTACATTATTGAAGTTGAAGAAATTAATTTCAAAAATATACGCATTCGATGACAAAGTGACGGAATTTTTCTCTATTCTACCTTAGACAAGAAAGCCCGTGCTTGCCCTACAGGGATCTAAACTATACTTCCCCTTAGAAAACCAATTAATTTGAAAGGCCCTACAAATCCTAGGCGTTAAGAACTGCTATAGCAAATCAAATCAGTTGAAGTAGGGATTGTAAGTAATAGCCGGGGTCGGGTTTCGTGCCAGTGACACCGTGAACCTGACGGCCGCTCACTACACGCTGTATCTAGGCAAAGCTGCAGGGCATCGGGGAACTAATGGACAGAATCTGAGCGGCGGAACCAACACATATTGATACCATAAATGGGAATGTCACGTGTTTGTCTGTTTTGACAACTAAACGGTTGAACGGGTCTGCAAGGATAGATTGTATATAAAACCAGAATTCATTCTCAAAAAGCATTGATATTAAAACTTGTGTTACTCGGGATGATGTAAGGATTCTAACGATCGATGGCCCATACATCCAAATCTGTTCTTACAGTAATTGTTAAGTCAATAGGTTAGATAGATAGATAGATAGAGATCCAGGGTGCAAAGCACTTTAGGCGCGAGTTGCTAAGGGTTAAATATACTCTCTATAACACATAATGTACATCTTCATGTACATACATGGAGCCTGATAATTTTGCACTCTATTTTAGGAAGTCGTGGTAGTTACCTACTGAATAAGCCGCGGGCCAACGCTATGTAGTACTTATCTAGTACCATAATGTAACACTGCTTCAGTCTTCTGCACCGCACGCGTTGAAGGCTCCTATTGGTGCTTAGGAACCACAACTTTATAACCAGTCCTCATCGGCACTCAAACGTTCCAAGCTGAACTCCCAAACGAGGCAAGTTTGGCCAAATTCGCCACGCGATTTGAGATGGAATCACGTTATACTGCCTCGAATGCTGATGACATCAAATCAATGATCGAATGCTGATGTCGAAGTGACATCAGCATTCGATCATTGATTTGAGATCAGCGTTCATTTGAGCTTCGTAAAAACTTGTATTTATAGTTTACTATATCTCTGAATTATCAATAAAATCTACCAGTGTCAGCCATGTCGGGCAAAGATCCTCAGATAAATGGCAACAAGCACAATCCGAAGATTTATATGCGAGCACCCGGCTAGCACACTTGCACACATTTTCTTGTAAGGACGATCGATTTTATTGCTCATTTGGCTCGCTGAATCAGTCGGAACGACCTCGGCTTAGCACGGTTGCCGATTGAGGGTGTTTCATGTAGAACGGCTGGTTGATAGAGATAATATATACTTTCACGAGGTTCATTACACTTTTTATTAAAAAGTCTTTATTTAAACCGCTATCATCTGGTTTTGCGCTCATCATCGCTATCTACAGCCGCATTTTACCCACTGCTGGGTATGGGCCTCCTAAAGTGACATCCACTATTACGACAACCTTCAAAAAATAAATGGTAGCTAGTTCTAAGTTTATATCCTCCCAGTTTCAAGGCAGGTTGTTATTTTGTACGCGTGAACTTAATATGAGGATCCCCATGCTACATAATATAATCCACATAGACCAGGCCGAAATAAAATCTTATAATCATCACCAAACCTGTGCACAGTACCGGCCCATCAAATGTCCATAAAAATCATAAAATCTACAAATAGCTACCAAACTTAGTGAAAATAATTCGATTCTTGGGTGACCAATGCTATTTTTTACATAATAAATTAGACAAACTGACGTAATCATTAAAACTACATTTTATTTATATGTCAATTTTAAATTGTTGCTGTCGTGTTGCCTTAATTCTATTAAAATCATGTACCTACTGGTGCCTTATTCTCTATGAAATGTGCCCAAACCGTGTGACGTCACAATGTATTCTAAATATGATTTTGTTCGATTCTACGCCGCCGCCGCCGCCCCGCTGTCTTGTCATATCTGTGCAACGCGTTGGGATTGGTAATAGTGAATAGAGGCCCTGCTTTATAATTTTTTTAATGACTTTGACTCGTCAAGTGTGTGGTTACTAATTATAGTACACTCACATATTTTTACGAAAAACGGTCTCGTTTCTTTTATTTACGCCCAACTGCGATCACATTGTGAAACCTACTTACTTGGACATAATTAGATGTGGTGCTGGAGAAGAATGCTTGGGTTATCTAGGACCGAGTTTGCCACACGAATATGCAAAGTTCTTTGAGCGCGGAAGATCACAAATGCGTTGAACCGACCAAATTATATCCGCAGTAGGCGATCCCTTACTCGAGTGCAGTCGAAAGACAAAAAATATAGAAAGATGCGAGACATCGTGAGGCGAGACACAACAGCCACTCAACAAGAACGAACATAATGACCATGACTGCTCTGACAAGAATGATATGAAGAAGAAGAAGAAGCTAATATAACTGCCTACTTACTACTTTAGTTCAGCGACCAAAAGTTGATTTCGGACTCCGACACAAGACGTCAGAAGGGATCTCGGATAAATGTCGGAGTGTTCGCGGCTAAACCAATGTGATGACAACAAATTCTCTCAGAGAGTAATAAATTACATGTACATTTTCAATATCTTTTAAAGGAGATGGGCGGTTAGGGTGTCGCAAAAAGGGTCCCACACTTAGAAAAATTTTCATCGATTTTGTATGGAGCTGGGACTTAGAAAAATTTTAATATATTTTTTTATATATATATAACATATATTTTTTCTTATGCCATCGTAAAGAGGGTCACTAGGGGTGCAACTTTGGTTCAGCTGATTGACCCCAAAGTTCAATGACCTCGGCGCTAGAGTTCAAACTGTGTCCGATACAGATACAGATACCGATACAGAGCATTCCGATAAGAGTTGATTAGGTTCAATTTGAGTGGCGGATCCGACACAGAGTACCCCGACTCCACGTGGTCTTGTGCGTGGCGCCCCTAGAGTGTATATAATAAGCCGGAGGCGCGAAGGGACGCACTTCCCGCAGCGCCGGAGCTATCGCGAACGCGATTCTTTACACTCGTCGTCGGGGACAGTTAGGCATCGATCAAATTTTTTCTATGTCTCAGCCCCATACAAAATCGATGAAAATTTTTCTAAGTCTAAAATAAATATTTTTTTTAGTTTTTCCTGAAAATTTCGGAATCTCTTTTGTAACTATTACAATATTACTAATTTAAAAAAAAAAAAAAAAAAAAAATGTATGGGACCCTTTTTGCGACACCCCGACCAGATGGGCTCTTAAGCTTACAACGATGATGATATTGTACCAGCTGTTCCTACACTGACTGTAGATGCTGCATCTCGTTTGTAACGGTTCTCGCCGCGCCCTGCCCTGCGTTGATAAGAGTTTTTATGCCACCAGCTTGTCGGCGCGACTATTCATGTTTTGTAGGTGTTTGAAGACCGGTCAACGATACAAGATCCATGTTCAAAGGTATTTCAATTACCTTAAGGAGATTGGTTAGATGATTTTGCTCGTTTGGTATCAATCAACCAATCTTCAGCTATCAAGCTGAAGTGGGTAGCTGTTAAAGGTTTTGTAAGGATTGGAATGATCTTGCAATAATCCATCGAGTATTTGCTCTAGCTCGCCTACATTACATAATTTGACGCGACAAACAGTTTCCTTTTGTTTATTGACCTAATGATAAAAATTGGTGGTATATTGGGTAAGTCAAGTATTTACATTTGTTTAATTATCGATATCTTAGTAAGTAGTTAGGATAATTTCTCGCCAGTCTAAAGTGCTTTATTTCCTTTAGACCTTACAGGACTCTTGGACTACTTGGCTACTATTGGAAGGTAATGTACCAAAAGCTGCATTATATTTAAAAAAAAAACAAAAAAATATTTGCATAATTATGCTTATTTTAATAGGCAGTTTGACAAGTTTTACGATGACCTCTGTTTTAATTTGTTATTATAATATTATTTTAACTACGTTGTTATTATATAGGTATTTATATAGGTCATTAGAGTAGATCAAACGCAAAACAGATCCATTTAAAACAGGTTCAAAGAGGCCCAATCGTTGCGGTGGATAAATTTATGTCGTTTGAATACTAAACTTTTTATATATATCTTTTGAGACGTACGTATGATAGGTAATTAATTTAACAAAAAGTTAATAATGAGGCACCACTGTGAATAATCACATCCTCATCCGTATCATATTTTCCCACAGTAGGGATTCTGGCATTCAAAATACAAATTTTTGCAACGGAAGAGATTTCTATTCGACTTGTTCGTTCACACTTTCGATTTTTGGGTAACTGGTTTCAGGACTTGAAAAAGTGACTGAAATGCTGTTATATGTCTACATACTAAATATTACTTTATTATTTGTTAATAGGAGTCTAACTATTCTATACTTTAAAATAAATTCCAAAAATGTTTCATCATCATCATCATCATCACCAGCCTATAATAGTCCACTGCTGGACATAGGCCTCCCCTAATGAGCGCCATAGATGGCATCATTATGGGTTCGTGGCTTAGGCCCCCAGTGGTGGACGCACCTGTGGTCGACGCCCCCGGTCAGTTTATTTTAATCCGAATATTTTTTTTATCAAATGTACTTGCAGGCATAAAAGGCATAAGCTTTTAATATATTATATCATAACCATAACTATTTTTATTAGAAATGTTTTTATTTTGTACTAGCTTGTACCCGCGGTTTTGCCCGCGTGGAATATTCCCAAGGGAGCATTCAACCCAAGTCAGCTCATACCCTGTCTGTATACCAAATTTCATCAAAATCCGTTCAGTAGTTTTAGACGGACAAACATCTAAACAAACAAACTTGTAATTTTAAACTTTTTAATAATAATTATTAAAAATAATCTACTATGAAAAATATAAATAAAGACACATGAACTAAAATTGTCTACTAACAACAGAAAACAACCAAAATCATCTTATTTACTTCGTTAATAATTACCCAAGTAGCAAAATAGATCCTATAACAGTCTTCAAGACTACATTTCAACAATAAAAAAAAAATAAAAAACAAACTTTAATATCAGTTTTCAAGTTCGAAAGTGTTCAGTTCAAAACCGTGAACATAATGTTTGGATTTATCAATGAAAAGATTACATTAAAAAAATATTTTACACGGAAAACCAAAACCATATTCTTCTGCTAAATCTGTCAACGAAAATTTGATTGCTGCGTGCGCCGCATGTCAGGATGTTTGGAACGTAGCCTTCTGTTCAAATTCTGTTTTAGAGGCCAGTACGTTGTTAATCTTCAATAAATAAAATATCTAAATGTCTAAAGGACAAGTAACCGTCAGGCCGTTTACCAACGTCACGCAACAGACCAATCGCAAAAATCCATTCAGTAGTTTTTACGTGAAAGAGTAACAAACATTCATCTCATCTTTCATCTCTACATCTATCCCTACTTTCAAACTTTTGCAGTTATAACATTAGTAGGATTAAAGACAGAAGTATTTTATTGGTAAAGTACAATTACTTAAAACTATCTAAAAAAAAATCTCTAAAACGGTATGTAAGATACACTTTTGGCATTTACTGTACTAAGTGCAAAAGTGCAAATAATAATAATAATACAATTAATAGAATCGGGGGCGTCAACCACAGGTGCGTCGACCACTGGGGGCCTAAGCCACGAACCCTTATGGGTTCGTGGCTTAGGCCCCCAGTGGTGGACGCACCTGTGGTCGACGCCCCCGGTCAGTTTATTTTAATCCGAATATTTTTTTTATCAAATGTACTTGCAGGCATAAAAGGCATAAGCTTTTAATATATTATATCATAACCATAACTATTTTTATTAGAAATGTTTTTATTTTGTACTAGCTTGTACCCGCGGTTTTGCCCGCGTGGAATATTCCCAAGGGAGCATTCAACCCAAGTCAGCTCATACCCTGTCTGTATACCAAATTTCATCAAAATCCGTTCAGTAGTTTTAGACGGACAAACATCTAAACAAACAAACTTGTAATTTTAAACTTTTTAATAATAATTATTAAAAATAATCTACTATGAAAAATATAAATAAAGACACATGAACTAAAATTGTCTACTAACAACAGAAAACAACCAAAATCATCTTATTTACTTCGTTAATAATTACCCAAGTAGCAAAATAGATCCTATAACAGTCTTCAAGACTACATTTCAACAATAAAAAAAAAATAAAAAACAAACTTTAATATCAGTTTTCAAGTTCGAAAGTGTTCAGTTCAAAACCGTGAACATAATGTTTGGATTTATCAATGAAAAGATTACATTAAAAAAATATTTTACACGGAAAACCAAAACCATATTCTTCTGCTAAATCTGTCAACGAAAATTTGATTGCTGCGTGCGCCGCATGTCAGGATGTTTGGAACGTAGCCTTCTGTTCAAATTCTGTTTTAGAGGCCAGTACGTTGTTAATCTTCAATAAATAAAATATCTAAATGTCTAAAGGACAAGTAACCGTCAGGCCGTTTACCAACGTCACGCAACAGACCAATCGCAAAAATCCATTCAGTAGTTTTTACGTGAAAGAGTAACAAACATTCATCTCATCTTTCATCTCTACATCTATCCCTACTTTCAAACTTTTGCAGTTATAACATTAGTAGGATTAAAGACAGAAGTATTTTATTGGTAAAGTACAATTACTTAAAACTATCTAAAAAAAAATCTCTAAAACGGTATGTAAGATACACTTTTGGCATTTACTGTACTAAGTGCAAAAGTGCAAATAATAATAATAATACAATTAATAGAATCGGGGGCGTCAACCACAGGTGCGTCGACCACTGGGGGCCTAAGCCACGAACCCATCATTATTTGGGGGTTAAAAATGTTTAATTTCAATTTATTTCTATACTTGGAATTTATCCTCCTATTACTTTTAGAATTTTATTTTATTTTTTCATATGAATGTGATGTGCTAGGATTGTTTCGAAATAAATGATAATAGATTACTTGACAATAGACAGATAGAATTATACACGTGCCTACGCAAACGACATGCTATTGGCTAGAAACTTTCAAGCAATCCAAACGTGATGTAATCCAACACAAACGTACTGAAAACGGATCATCTGAACACGCACACGCATCGTCTGCGGCAAGCGCCTCGTGACTACTACCACGAGCAGATCCGATGACAGCTCGACCGCAGCAACTGTTTCCTATAACGTTATTGATTCCTGCTATTTCCTGATCATCAACTGATCACGTGATATTCTCGATGCAAACTCGTTTGTCATCAGGCTCATGCATGCGACAACCACAGCATGTAAACAATAGTACCTATCTGGACTGTATTATATCTTTCTTCGAAACATGCTTACTACACAAACGACATTGTGCTTTTTCTAAATTCTATTTTATAGTTCTAAAATAATCTATGTTATTTTAAAATACGAAAAAAAATATCTTTAATATCACCGAACAATTCTCTTCTAAAATCAAATTAAAAGTTACGAGCTCCATCAAATAACATACATTTATCTACCCATTCCTTCCAACCTCTATATTTTCGAGGACTGCCCTCACCAATGGACTCTAGATATGTAAGGGACCCTCCTGGCTAATCATACGTTTTATCTAAGCCCTGATCCTTTTCCCATCCCACGGTTTAGATTACCCCGTTCTAAATCAATCACAGGCATCGACGTATTCGCTCTAGCTAATGTTATACCGATATGAATAACGTCATATCGTCTAATGACGTCAAACGTCAATCACAAAGGTGGGGTAAGTTTCACACAGGACTAGATAAGTTTATTGTTTGGTTTCGTGAAAATCAAAATGAAATCCACGAATCGTCATCGACAAGATTTCTCCAATGTCAAATATTATTTGAATATAGTTAAAATATTTTAAACATTGTCGAATATATGTATTTGTTTAAATATTGCAGTCTGGTCTAATCCTTTGTCTATATTTTGATAGCATTTCATGTATTCAGATATTTGTCAATTCTATTTGAGAAACTTAAAATACAAGTCAAGACTTAAAATTCAATGAACTTAATAACCATTATATAAGGGGCCTAATACCTAATATTATTAGGGGAGGCCTATGACCAGCAGTGGTAGTGTTGGATTTTCTCTGAATCAGTCACGTTTGCAATCTCAGTCTCCAGTGTCCACATGCGGCTGTAGGCTTTTGGCAAACCGGTTGCACGACCGTTAAAGTCCGTTTATTGGATTCAAACTCGCACACAGGTGCTAACGAACCGAAATTGATGGCTGTTTGAAAAGTTTTTGCAACTATTTGAGCGTTGCGTTAAGAACTTGTTCATAGAAATAGTATACATTATAGATTTACATAATAGTTGCGGATATTTCTAAACAAGTTATAAATTCTGAATTCATGACACCTTTTCATGATTTCTACTAAGACTTCCATCATTGTCATTTTATCTTACTCTATCATCGTATGGACACTCTTTTACATTTTCAACAATCCGGTGCAGCACATATAGTACCTATATATATATACATAAAGTCATCGTTTGTTGTTAGAAAGGACAAAATGATTTGACCTCAATTTCTGAAATAAAATGTGTATTGGGAATTGTATGACCCAAAAAATGTGTTATTTGTACCGGATACTTACTAACTCTTGTGATAATTTAATTCTATCAACTCAATTTAATACCTGTTCAAACAGCTAATTCAATAAGCCAGTCATTAAATTGTACATTCTCTAACAAGGCATCAATCATCCAAACAAACACACGCCTCTCATTCACATTACTGTGATAATGCTCAAATATTGAATCACAATGAGCTACAAGTGTTAGTTTGTTCATTCTATTTGGTGTCAATAACGGTACTCAATTTTACTAACTATAAAAATATCGTAGTTTGATGAATTAATAAGGGATGTTGAGCGTGTTAACGACCCTTATTTGTTTTGGTAGAACACTAAGGACAATGCGGTTCTAGACGCGCGCGGAGCGATTCTTCAAACACAAGTAAGAATCGTAGATAACCCGTCCACATACGTAATCAACGTTAAATATTTTAACTCAAAGCACGATTTTACTCGTACTATAAAAGGAATATCCGAAATCAAAAGATAGGTTTTAATTTTATTCTAGAAATGAATGTTGTCTACAAAGCTTTCGATTTAAGTATCAATAATTCTTCCTTTCCAATAGAATAAAAAAAACATTATGAACTTTCGCGTTTTTTAGCATAAAGTTATTACTTAAATGTTAGATAATCTCTTTATAGATAATCTGTGATAATTTTTGCTATGAGAATATTTTATTTGATTTTAAATTTAGTTGATTTTTCATATTTGTTCTCAGACTCCGAAAAATTCTTCAATAAACTGTGAACCATAAATAGAACGGGTGTGTGTTTTGAAGTTAAAGACTTAATCCATAATGATCTACCTAGGGGTTGCATTATCCGCAAAATTTTCGTATCCGGATAATTCGGATAGTAGTGAGCCTTACTATCCGGATATCCGGATATTTCGGATAATTCGGATAATTGAAAAATATACATAAAAATTAAATTACAACAAGGAAAATGGGTTTTTAAAGTATAAGTATTTATTAATTTATACATAAAAAACGTTAGGCATGGTGACAGTAACTAAAAATCACTAAAATTATTTATTTGTTTAGTAAAACTTGGGTCATGGCATCATTATGTGGGGGTTATTGCCCATAATCCCCACTAGTTATCACCAATAATCCATCTATGGCGCTCATTAGGGGAGGCCTATGTCCAGCAGTGGACTATTATAGGCTGGTGATGGGTGGATGGATGGGTCATGGAATACAAAACACGCATTTATTTTTTATTAATAGAGAGATTGATATTTATTTTAATAAAATAAAACTACGAAATACGGCAATCTGCCATGATAGGCTGAACACCAATCAGAGCAAATGACGTCATCTCTGAGTTGACTATACAAGCATCTTGTTTCGTAAGCAGCACTGGTTATCTGTATTATTTACGATTCAACTTTGTTTTCACCGAGTTAGGTCTATTGGTTTTATTAAATCGAAAGTGAAATAACCATGTCACGATGGAACAAGGATTCACTAAGGTTTTATGCGGACTTGTGACACCGATCCCATCAAATGATATTCCATAAATTCTCCATATCATTTGGCAACTGAAATTTGAATAAAATACATAATAAGATAACGCGAGACGAAACCTAACCTCAAAAAAGTTTATTTATTATTATTAAATTTAGACCTCAAACAAGATCATTATACCACATACTATTTTAAAATTCCTGCAAAACAAAATAAAAACTTACGTCAAAGTGATCTTCACAAAAATAAAGGTACAGACAGAAGCATTAATTGGTAACCCCCTCACAGAATATGTCATAGTTATCATTCAGTAGCATGTAGGTTCAAACCCGTGAAGATTTATATATTCATTTTAATTTACATTATTTTTTATTTTTGTTTTTTATAAAGTTTGTTTAATTGTTTAAATAAAAAACAAATGTTTTTTACAACACCTACATTTCTTTTATCAGGAGTAACGATACTGAAATTTCGAGCCTGTATCACATGTAACTATGGTGTAGTGGTTAGTGTAACCGAGATTCTGTCACCGCACATCGTAATGATCGTCATCGAATCCTTGCAGTGGATGTTTTTGTTTTTTAACTACTACTTAATTTTAGTAATGTAATGACATTTATTTATGTGTAATAGTGAAGTTTTTGTCTATTAGTATGAATTTAAAGTAATTTATAAAATAAAACAATAATAATAATTTCAGGTAAACAATTACGTTTATTTGTTTCAAAAATTTGCCTACACAAACAACAACACAAAAAATTTAATTAATGTTTTATTTTATTATTTAGCCTACCTACTTACAAATAGCTTCCTATCCTGAAAAATAATATTCCATTTTCGATTTAGTGCTCGAGAATACACATGTTTTCATTAGATTTTCGTTTACTTTGCTAATCTAATGAATTAAACAATTTGGATCTCGTGTAAATCATGGAATACTAAATAATCAGGTAGTATTGAAAATAAATGAGGTCAAATGGAGTTTTTCTGACAATGTTAAAAGGTAAAATTACATTAGGGTTTAGTAGGTAGTGATATTTATCGTCCTTTATATTTAGTGATACTTATCGCTTAATAGCTTAAAGGCTAACGGATCGGATCTCAATTTAAAACCATTTGGCCCCACATATTTTCTATCGGATTTAGGTCCGAACTTTTAGATGTCCAAGAAATAACAGTAATGCCTTGTAGAGATGAACAACCCTTGAGAAACCATCCGCGTACGATGCACTGCACAATTATCATGGACAAAATAAATTTGGGCTTCTGGATACGCGATCCGCGTAGTAACCTTCAACACTTTCAAGCTCGTCATTCATGCGCCCAGTTATTTTTACTATTTCTCCAGGACCCATAGAGGATATCCATCACCAAAACCTAAAAAGAAAAAAAAAGTCAACTGTTATAATGTTAATTTAGTTTGTGTAAATACTAGCTTTTTTCTGTTAAAAATAGGTAAGTATCATTATTATGATGAAATAATCATAGATAAAGGTGTTCGAATTTGTTGAGAATTATCAGTATTATCACTTACCTAAAGTTATTCATGCCCTACGATGGAGTTCAGCAGACAGTCCTATTTTTGCTGCTCGATAATTGTGTAAGTATATCAGCTGCATGCAAATGCCTTCTGTTGATGTTGATATCAAATATTGTTGAGCAGTAGAACGAGTGGATGCAAAAGGCGAACTAGTCTGAATGTCAACAATATTATTGTGGCGACTTCACTGATTTGTAATACACTCCTGTTGTTTATCTGCCATTGCTTCTTACATTCACATCCCCACATTACACTTAAGCGCACGGTTTTTATCTGTAAGACAACAAATCAATACTTAAATGTAGTTAAAGATAACAAGATTTTACTAAAAAAATATGTATTTGTTTCGTAATGATTATGACACAAGAATAATAAGTTGATAACTTACCGTAATTCAAAGCTAACGAGCAATCTCCTGATTACTCATTTGCTGTTATTCGAATAGCACCGCGATCTTAGTTCTCACAAAATTCTTAATTTGCATAATTTCCTTCAATATTCTTCAATTCATTTATGATTCAAACCAGTAAGTCAAGACTAGAATTGAGTATGGCTAGTGACCTTTTCATTATTCACCAAGATTATATTTAAATCTACCCTAAAATACTTCTTTTTTTTTCTTATCCAGTGTAAAGAGATCTCATAAATAAAAATCCGCTGTCGAACACTAATAACATAAAATTTCGACGCTCTGATAACTGGTTCGTTGGTTTAGTTGGTTGGTGCGTGCATTACTTGTCATGTGAGCGATTGGATGTCTGGTTCGATTCCCACTGGGTGTTACGTTTTTGTTTCTTAGTATTTGAGTAAAAGATTTGTAAATCGTACAGTGATTTGCAATGTAAACTTTAGCTATTAGGGGGGTTACCAATTAATGCTTCTGTCTGTACTAGGCAATATCGCTGTTGAATCCCGCCTTGCAAGTTTAAGCCACTTGTCCCGTATGGTTTTCTTATGCGGAACGAACACAAATAACTTATTAGGAGTTTTTATTGATGTATTCTTATACTGAGGGACCGCACACCACTTGTACACTTTCTAATTCATATTTAATAACACAAAATAACAAAATTATTCAATGAACGCCTAGTGTTTACGTTTAGTTTACTCAGACGTGACGTCACAAGCGACGCCATGACACGGACAAGCGTTTTGGTGCGAATTTTAAATTATAAGACTAAATTGTTAGTATTTTCCTACTAAACCTTTAATTTCTGCAGAAAAATGTTATTCATTGTAAATAAAAGGTACCTATGTATTTCCGAATATAATAGAACAGTTTTTCAAAATCTGTCATCATGCCTATTCGCAAAGAAACTGAACAACATAGAGATTAAAAATAAGAGTATCGATCAAATGGGTTGAAAACCTAAAATATCTATGAAATAAAAACGGTTTACTTCTTTCCATCGAACTTATTTTTTAACATAAATACGAATCCTTCCTCCGTAACGTAACGTAAATCAACTTCCTGTTTTATTAGATAGGTACTCTAAAATGATTTAAACAAAGAAACAACACAGTCATGAGATCAAACTTACAAGTGTACACACACAAGTTTATGTTATATATCAATCAAATTAAATAAACATCTCTTTCCATCGAACCTCGGTCTGTGTCGGTGTCGTCGAATCACTGACCAACCAGTGTCAACGATAGTGTTGCGATTGCGCGCTACCTCTAGTGTAGGTCTTGCTTGTTTATAGCTTCAGATTCAGAAACACGCACGAATTAATATAAGTTTATTTTAACAACACAAAGTATTGTATGCATTAAATATGTATAACATTTCTAAAATGCTGGATGCGTTGTAGTGTTGTGTCGTGAATTAGAAAAATCAACTGTAGGTAACTATCCGTATTATTCGTATTATCCGGATAAAGGAGCTCCCATTATCCGGATAATAATTTTAGCGGATATCCGGATAATTCGGATATCCGGATATCCGGATTGCAATCCCTAGTCTACCATAATCTTCTATACTTTCGCCAAGGTCCTGTTTCATACTTAGCCACAATTTTCGGCTGTTACGAAGTGAATATTCCGCCAAATGGATTGAAAAAAGCGGACTAGTATTCAACGGAAAACATCTATCACATTTAAAATTCGCTGATGACCGGTTAACCCATCGCAGTCGCCGTCAAGGAAGCAACTTAAGAAAATGCTAATTGTACTTGATAGAAGCAAGCAGCGAAGCAGGGTTTGTTATGAACACAAAAAACTAAAGCCATGAACAATGGTTACAAATTATCTATTTGCAAAAATAAACAACACGATATTCTATGCGTACTAAGTAATACCTTAGTTAAAGTCTGAGTAAAACTTCGAAAGAAATGAACAGAATCGTAGGAATTAACACAATATTGGAGTCTAATGGACATGATGAAAAATAGAGAAATCAACATGCAAGATTTAAAAGTAAAAGTAGTCGCTAAACATGGGCAGGGAACACCACTATAAACAAGTACGACAAGTGCGAGTGTAACTCGCGCGCCGAGGGTTTTGAACTTTTGTCGTTTAGGTAGGTACGTATATTGACGACCTGTTAGCGCGGTGGGCTTACAACGCAGGAGGTTGCGGTTTGATTCCCGCCTCGGGACTAATATTTGTAAGATCTGCAGATTATTTGTTCGAGTGTTCTAGTCCTTTTCTACGTACACAAAAATAAATCATCTAATGTGATACTTATATATACTTTATTAAGTATAACAGATATCATAGTAGTACGAATTACACAAGCTTGCTTAGCTTGTCGCTAAATGATATTGTGTGGATTATCCAGAATACATTACTCTTCTCATATTTTTTTGGAGCACGGTGGAATTCATGAATTCAATAATCTTATTATCTAAATATTCTTCGAGCGCAGTGGAATACATTGGGTATGGACTTTAAAATTTTGAGAACAACGGTTTCGTGGCGCTGTGGAACCCTACTATTACAGTTACTACAGAGATTAGTGGGTAGGTAAGTGGGTTGGTACCTACAATTATTTTTTCGACTTTTTTCTACGTATTTCACTAAGTATGAAACTTAGACGATTTTTAAAACCTGTTTTGAATTGTCGAAATCCATACCTTTGATTTGATATTGCTCTCAATGAAATAGCCCCCATTGTATGAAAATTCGTTTTTTGACCATATTTCAAAAAGTATTATATTTACAGACTTCTCTATATTTTTCCTGTAAAATATAGACCTATATCTACAAACGCTTAGTACATTTTATATATATCACTCTGCTATCTTCGGAGATAGAGGGGGGGGAACGGTCAAATTTTCGACCTTTTTCAAATTATTTCGAAAAGTATAAAACCTATCGAAATTCCAAAATATGCATTAAAATGTACAAACTGATACCTTTCATTTGATACCCAACTCGGTGGGGTAGTCACCCCTTTAGAAATTTTTCCCGCCCTTTTTTGACCATATTTCAAAAAGTATTATTTTAACAGATTTCTCTATATTTTTCCTGTAAAATATAGATCAATACCTACAAAAACTTGGTACATATCAAATCGATCGTTCTGCAATCTTCGGAGATAGAGGGGGGGTACCGGTCAATTTTTCGACCTTTTTCAAAATATATCAAAAAGTATAAAATCTATCGAAATTTCAAAAACTGCATTGGAATATACAAACCAATACCTTTCATTTGATACCCAACTCGGGGGGGTAGTCACCCCTTTAGAAATTTTTCCCGCCCTTTTTTGACCATATTTCAAAAACTATTATTTTTACAGACTTCTCTATATTTTTCCTATAAAATATAGATTAATACCTACAAACACTTGGTACATATCACGTCGATCGCTCTGCAATCTTCGGAGATAGGGGGGGGGGAACGGTCATTTTTTTGACCATTTTCAAAATATTTTAAAAAGTATTAAATCTACCGAAATTTCAAAAACTATTTTGAAATCTACAAACAAGTACCTTTCATTTGATACCACTTTCGACTTTGTACGTTCCATTTAAAATTTCAATTTCAAAATTTGTATGGAAAATCTTCATTTTGATTTTTCATTTATTTTCATTTATTTTTCTATAAATATGTGCGGGCGCACAAAATGTATTATTATTTCAAATTTCAAGTCAATAGCTGCAGTAGTTTCTGAGATATTAAGGATTCAAAACACAAAACAGACCCAAAGCGATTTCATGAGGGTTTTGCAACCGATGGCAAAACCCTAAAAAGTACAAAATGCCAAACCACGAGACGAAAAAAAAAATACGAATGAATCAGATAGGCCACTTTAACAAAAAAAGGGATACAACAGTAAACTGAGGTGGAAATTGCATGAGCATAAAATCAGACGAAGAGAAAAATGCTCAAAAACTACAAAGTTCTGATTTACAGGAAACGATATAAAGGCCGCAGCAGGCACATGTTACTAGAGTTCCTGATTGTGTCGAGTGGCAGATTATTGCATATTGTAGGCAAATACATATAGACGCGATTTGAATGTATCTTTATGAAATTTTCTACATGTCTAAACGAAACATATCAAAACGTTGAATCTTTGCGTTGAGTATGTAAATAAAAATATCCTGCTTACGAGATGCTCACTCACTGAATACCAGTTCAGGAATCCATCTTCCTGCTTTCTATTGCAAATGCCACGGCTAGTGTGTCGGTAAGAATTTTGTTGGCAATGCATTTTACACGTCTCACAACTATTCACGTTTCATCCCAAAAGGTTACCAATAATTTAAATACTTTCCATCACTTTGCATTGTAAAGGTGAGTGTTCACTTTCTAAGTGCATCTTAGCTTTACCGCAGTTAGATAGGACATTTACATTTAGTAGCTGTGGTAAGGCAAGACTACTGTTCTATCAGAACAGTAAGCTAAACAGAAGCTAAGTTTCTCCAATACAACCTTCTTCATCATCCACTGCTGGGTACATACCTATTCCTTTTGCCAGCCTCCCCTTTCCTATGTTTCTCGAATCCGAGTATGGTCTGAGACTTCGGCGATGGCGTCATCCCGTATTGTACGTTTCCTTAAATTCAACTGTTCAACCTTATAACTCTCTTTCTATCTTTTCAGCATGTATCTACTCCTAGTCTCTGCAGATTATAGATCCACCCTAATGAGCGGTTCTGTCTATTCTTATGTCAAATTGAATCTCTTACTCCCAAAGCTTCTCTTCTGTTTCTTCGCATACTGTGCATAGCAGCATCTTTGTTTACGTTTGCTTATCACAATGTATGGGAAGTGGTTCAGAAGATGTGCTTGCGCGTGCATTGTTGACGGTTACCATTCGATTCGTCGTGATTTGAAACGGTAGCTGTTACCATCTTCTGACTACTTTCGATTGTTCAGTTAATGGAAATGGTGTTTCATGGTTGTTTTAAATCTTATTTGGCGTGTCTAACTTCTGTTACTTTACCTATTGTTATTGGTTTTTGTTTTGTTTATTTGTGTTCGTCTGATCAATGGAGCGAGAGTAGCAATTCAAACTGTCTGTGATCTAAAAAAAATATTAAATTTTTTTACTGATACCTTTTTTACCTTTCGACCTTAGATAGGTTCTGATAGCTTTATAACACCGCAACATCCATTACGCTGATGAGTTCTAAGTTATTAAATGGACAGTATTGCTTCTTGCTTTATATAATGCTGTTTATCAACTGAACCGCACAATAATTTTACAAGTTAAAGTTTTCTCTGCCTCATCTCACTTCAGTATTACTGTTGATTTTCTTGAAACACTAGTTATGTTATTTGTTTATAATACTTAGATATCTTTTAAGTACCTATCTTTTTATTTCGTCACCTAGTTCTTAACTTGGTTTCCTTTTTCTTCTGTGGCAGCTTAACTTATTTTTTTTAAGCGGCTATCCGCTATGCCAATCCGCAAAGCCTTATCAGAAGTTATACGTATGGTTTTAACTTTCCTTAGTTTAGTATTCTACTTTACGCTTCATAGTTAATGAGTTTTCTAAAAACTTAGCAATTTAATGTACATGTTTAATGGGGCCCTCATTAAACATGTCGTTACACAATATAACCATATGCCTACCGTTAATACCTTGCCGTACATAGCTATCATCGGAATTTTATGGCCTAATTAATGAGGAAATATTGTGTGCACCTTGCAATCTATAGCTGGGCAAGGGCTGTTATCGGATTGGCAATCTGATTAGAATATTCAGATACCCAACGGCCGTTACAAAGTCATCTAAGTATTGAGTAAAAGCATTAAAAAAATCTAGTCCAGCTTTTTTAATGTCTTCCTCTGAACACTTAATATGGCCTTTTGAAAATTGCTACTTAAAACAATTTCGAACTACTTACAAAGTCAAGGTCCAAAGCAACTTGGTAATAAATAAAGGAGCATGTGCCAACATTGTCATAAATTGCATACCTGGCTCGGAATAACTTAAAGTGACAATATCCACATTATAATGCCCAGTATTTTGCACTATAGGTCACCGAAAATTACAGGCCTATTACCGCAGCGGCCTTTTGTACTGCATTGATGAATTACATTGTTAACCTTGGACAGCAACTGCAGTGGAACGCTGTGAACCTATAATTTACAGTACAATTCAGTATGTGACAAAATGATGAAAATGAGCCAAGACATATTAATGCATACTGTATGCATT
The DNA here is from genome assembly GCA_963931895.1 of Eupithecia pulchellata. Taxonomy (NCBI): domain Eukaryota; kingdom Metazoa; phylum Arthropoda; class Insecta; order Lepidoptera; family Geometridae; genus Eupithecia; species Eupithecia pulchellata. The sequence goes on from OZ007525.1 coordinate 1,997,417, forward strand.
AGATATGTATAGAAGAAGATATCGTCTACACATATGACTAAAGTATCGTTCCCATGTGATTCCGGGGCTATCGAATGATAACTTAAAGTATTAATTCGGTCACGAGGCTCAATAGAACAGCTGCAGTCAGCTGATCAGTCGTGCAACCCATCAGCTGATCGCAGCTGTTTTTGCCGCGTGCCAACAGGCCCTAAGTGCTACATACTCACTTGCACTTCTTGCTCACAATTGCACCACGGCAGGTGTTGGCATTCCATTGTCGGCACCTGCCGCTGTTATAAATATCCCAAGAATGTTCTTGCCACCGTACCTTGGTGGTCTGTTGATGTGCTTTTTGTGCTCGTTAGAAGCGCGTGGGTCGAAGAAACTGATGGTAAGGCAGTTCATTATGAGATCAGTAATCACTATCCTTCTAATGGGTTATATTATAGATTTCATCAAAAGCTTGAATCACTCTCTAGCTAGCTAGGCTAGCTCTCGTTACCTCCTATGTCTAGAATATTTTCGATCTAACAGAAAATGGAATAAAGCGCACGCTCGAACTACATATTTTGTGTTTTCAGTATACTTTCGCTCGCACTAGCATCTATAGGATCAATTTTGTAATTAATTTCAATGCATAACCAATTCGGAAATGTTCTATCGTCCAGAAACCTTTCTCCAAATGCCAACCATTCGATGTTAATTAAAGCTTAATTCAGTTGCATTGTTATCAAGCTATCTGTTATTCGCAGACTGGCCCTCTCCGTTTATGGAGTCCAATTAGCTGGTGGCTCTTATTGGTTGCTAAGGGCTTTATACTCTCGCTTGTACCGTAAGCATGGACATTATTCAAGTGATGTGTTACATTGTGCCATGTCTTTGTAAGAATTCCTTTTTTATCACCGTAAGATATTAACAGTTCGAGAGATCTTTCAATGATCTTTGTACAAAAATATTCAGATGTTGGAATTTCGCATTACCATGATTAATGTACTGCTAGCCTGCTACTAAAGTTATCGACATAGCTTATTTATGATTAGCAAACTAAGATGGCAGTGGGCCGGTGCAGGGTAAACGTGTTCTTGAGTGGAGACCGCGACTCGGCAAACGTAACGTAAGGCCGCCCATTGTTACACGCAATCTGTATTTGTCGTTTTCTTTTCTGTACCTCCGTTTTATTTGGTGTGCAATAAAGAATATTTATATTTTATTGTATTATTATATTGTAGAGGACGCCCTCCGGCCAAGTGGGATGATGACCTGTGAAAGGCTGTAGGCAGACGCTGGATTCAACAAGCTGAAGACGGGGCGATATGACGCTCATTAGCAGAGGCCTATATCCAGCTGTGGACTAACGTGGGCTGATGATGACGATGTCCTGCTCGATATATACTCTTTTATTTGCATTATCATTTTTATAGCCATATATTAACCACTTTAGGGTACATATTTATGTGCCTCTCAAGTTTTGTAAAATAACATAGGTCCTTCGCAGCCAGTGCTGCCAAATGCGGGGACTATGCTAAAGGGCTACATGATTACATCCTTTTCCAAAATCAGAGTTGATCAGATTCTTAGCCAGGCCCGGAATTTTTTAAACAACATGGAAAGGAGTAGATTTTCTATAGATTCAGATCAATAACTTTATTTCTTTAGGCTTACAAAACAAGCACTTAGACAAGTCAAATTTCAAACAGATAATTATTAAAATAAGAAATAATTTGTTATTGATTTCTCTTCACTTCAATTTTTTGTCCACTAGTGGAAGAAGTGAAAAAGAAACCACTAGTACATTCATATATAACTTATGTGTCTAATACAATTTTTGTTTTGTCTATCTAAATCTAGTTTAATATTATTTAGATACATGTCAATAGTTATTTAAATTGGTACCAAAAAATAACTATAGATCCTGCCAATTTCCACCTATCATCGAAAAGTATGCTAATCAGCCAGCATTAGTAGGTACGCTACGCTACAGGCTGCGCTCGCGCCGCGGCGTCGTCTCCTTTCCCATCTAATTACACTTTCCTTCCGCGAGCTTGTCAATTAACAATTACAAGTGCCTAGCGTAGGCATTCCTTCGCTAACCATACCGTTACTGACTATTGAGTGCTGATTGACGAGACGTGATTGCTCATTGATGTTTCCTTGAAGGGTAGCCCTGCGAAATACTTGGTAGTAAAATTATCCTGGAAAATCAAATGCAAAGATCTCGGTCTTTTACAGATCGGACTCAGTCTCGATACGTTTAGAAAATTGGAAATAGTTGCTATTAGACCTAGTTCGATCCATATCTCGTGTTTCCGTTAACTAATGCTATTTTGTTTGTTTCAGGTTGGTAAACATTCTTATGTGTTCTTCCGGAATAAGTCGTAAGTTTAACACAGTTGCATGACGATAGAATTGCTGAAATTTTTCACATGTCATAGCTTAGAGTAATTGGATTATATCCAAGTACACTAAAGTTTTTGCAAATTGTATTAACGCTTTTCTTGGGTGAAAATTACCATAATAAGATAAGGAGATTCAAATTGTTGATCAGAGTGAGCGAAGCGATTGAATATCTCAGCTACTTGAGTGATTCGGCTGTATGGTTAAAAAGGTAGTACTTTCGAGCATAACTATCCAAACCTTGATTAAAAAAGTTGGCGTGAAATTTGATTGTGTACAGACAAGAAGTGAAATTTACTGGAAAGTTACGCCAAATCCGTCGAGGGGTTTTTGAGATAGGAGGGTCCAAAGGAGGTTCAAATTAATCAATTAACCAATTATAGCGAAGAGATTGTATAGATCAATATACTGGTCAACTTAATCTTCAGCTAGAGCCAAGGAACGGTACCGCTGTTTATTTTGCAGTAAAATTTTCTTGAAACTGAGCGAACGATGGGCGTACCCGGTAAATAATCACTAAACATCCGGCGCAACTCCTCCCCTCAAGCCAGGGTATTAGTCCTGGCTATGGTCTGCTATTGTTTTGGTGTAAAGTTTTATATAATGATCGGTTGTGCAAACGCTAGCACGGTTTGTCGAAGACAGGTACAGTCGATGCTATAAGTTGAACAAGAGATAGAATAATAGAACAGCGTACCTAAATTTTCGTGACTCTAACGGACTTTAGGCCTATGACCATATTCCGGGTTTTTTGTCGTAGATTGTATTTTACAAAAAAACTATTCAAAATTTAAAACAACTAGCCATTAATTAGCACGAAACTTAATTGGCAGCCTGAATCTATTTTTTTACTGTATTTCATTATATTTGGCAATTTAAGGCTATTGCAAAACCCCTAGTGGCACAATAATATTGTACTAAACCAACGAAATTACAATTTGCATACGAGATAAGCAACGAAAGCTTATAAAAATTATTGGACCATAAAATATTGCGCTTAGCGACTGATAATCTCACACGTTAACGCTAATAACTTACGTTAATCTATGTTATAAGTAACGTAAGCAACGCAAGGTAATCGTTGCCGTAATACACTATTTACACATTCTTTATAACGCTTTTACTTCTATGAAAATCGTTTCGCAGAAACTCATTGTATTTGAAAGAGTGCTTTCTCTATTAGAACGGTTGTTTATCGGAGACAAAAGTAGAGGGTAAGTGGAGACTATTAACTGCATTTCTACTCTATGTCGTTTATTTAAAAATAATATTTTAAGATGATATTTTTTATTGTTTGTAAGTAAATAATTTTAATTTGTTTTAATTCTAAAATCATGCGACTAACAAGCAGCATTAAGGATGCGTGATCAGTAAAAACAGTAAAGGAAAACAGTGTTTATAATATGTAACGAATTCTATAGAATAACGAATTTCATAGATTAAGAAAACAAAACAGTTAACGATCCTTAATTTGCTCTTAACTTATAGCAACCCTAACGCGTCATGGTTATTAATCTACAGAATGCGATAGATAGACGAAAAAAAGGAAACATTCCTTAGAAACTACCCGTATCAAATTAAATTACACCTATACGATAGAAATGACGGCGTGGGAATTGTATTTCTTATTGTGAAGCGACCATGACCACGGTTCAGCCTTTGGATCATTAATTACTTGGTTTCGACAACTTTTATTCGGACCAAATAGCTTCGTTTGCAAAAATAAAACTCAATTTGGTTTATGACATCGGCTTTCTTTTCACTCTCTTGCGAAATCAGCTGGGATGAATGTTTGAAACTTGTTATTTTTAAGATTCCTGTAGAACATGTTCATAAAAATTTGAGAATTGAGTATTAAAATTCTATATCCCTTGAGCTCTCCCCGCAAATCACCTGTTAAAATTCTCCGTTATTTAATGCTTGTGAATTTTGAGAAGAAAACGAGATTTGTTTACATATTAAAGACTATGATTACGAGTCTTCTAATGGAAAATGAAACAGTAGGTACGCGATAAATACTCGTATACTCTTTAATATTTTGAGAAGCAATCAGGTGGCTATTTGCATAAAAATAATTAATTATCACGTACCTATTCTGCATGTCTGGGTCACTGGCCAACGTCTGCTCATTTGGATTGGCTTTTCCAGTTTATTAGTACTCAGCTTTAATAGATTCGCCGCGATTTGCGCAAAGAGGTGTTAGAGTTATGCACATTTGAGAACGATCACAGGTTGATGCATGTTTTTATAACTTGTGGTTCATGATTCTTAAAATATAGCTTATATAATATATAAGCTATATTTTAAGAATCATGAACATAATATATGTAAAATGTTTTTTTTATATATTATATATTATATTATATATTATATGTAAAAAAAACATTTCTTTACTCAAAACAAACAAAAAACATGTTTATAATATTTCTCTTCTTTATAATCTTACTTTGAGATTTTTATCCATTCTTTCGAATGGCGTCATACAACGTGATTTTTCACATTGGAGTCGGTTCGATTCCCAGAAAAACCCTGTATATTTTTACAGGGCATCCAGACTATGGTCTTAAGACCACTTGTAAGGTACTATAGCTAAAGGGAAATTTTATTTTTATTTTTTTTATTTTTATTTATTCAGGACAACAAACAATTACACTCATAACTTACTATGAACATATTTAAACTTAAGTAGTCTTACTCTAAGTATAATCAGCACCGTTGTCCACGAATTATTACAATTACATAGTACCTAGGGAAAACGGATAGGTGTTTATAAGTACAATGAACAATATCTCCTTACAAAAAAGAAAACTTATATAAGTCCAATCAGTAGGTACATCACAAACAGCAGTTTATGTGCCTAAGAATGAAACGTGAATGTTCATTATTATTATTGATTCCTTCCCATAAAAAGCTATTTGGTAAATAATAAATAACAATAGCATAGGTAGCACCTACAAGCAATATTGAATGGAATCAGTGCTGACCCTCGACGCAGACTGCGCCTAACAGTACCTTATTTTGTCACAAAACAAAGAGGTAAGTACAATACCAGTATATTTTAAATTAGATTTAACAACATGGTTTAATCATATGTGATCAACATTAATATGTAGATTACTTCTTTTCTGAATTGGCCAGAAGTACTTGCGAATAAATCGATGCTAGTAAAATGTTTGTTGAATAATGTCATTAATCTATTTAGAGGGGCACGCTTGTCAGCGTTTTTTACAAGGAATAGGTGCGAACAGGTTTTGTTTACGAACTTCTCGATTACAAGAGCGCTATGGTATATGTATGAATAACTGATTCATTAGTGTATTACAGTCAAAATTAGATTGGCAAATTTTATACAATATTGTTATATAATAATAATAGTGTAGTCCTCTCGTGTTTAATGTATGCATACTGTATTTATTTAGAAGGATCTTTAGATGACTCAGAACGAAAACAGCGATCAATTCATAGACTGCAAGAATTAACGTGGGACTGTCTCCAGCTGTGTAAATTAAATTTTGTGTTAGGTAGAAAACCAGGCGGGGTAGTGAGATGATTTAGGTGGACGTAGAGGAATTACATGATCTAAAAACCGCAAAAATATAAAAAAATAAAAATCAATGGAAACACTGAATATCTATCTAACTATACCTAGGTGAACCGGAAGTATTCACAGTTTTGTACAACATATTTAGAGAAACGTTAACAGAAAAAGGCGGGTGTAAAATATGAAAGAAATTAAACATTTCATATTCTTCTTGTTGCAAAAGATCAACTGATGGGATTTGACATGCAGTTTCTGAATGCTAAGTCAAAACCGATTTACTCGCAACTAGCTTTTTCATGCTTATTTAACAGGAACCGCATAATTTACTCCTCGAACTTGGCGCTTCATATTGGCTGTCTTCCAGCTGTCTTGTCACTTTGTGCCACACATTTGATTGCAGCTACGTGCCTCGTATTACCTTACCTTTATTGTTTTAATGCAGTGTTGTTTACCCTGTACTAGAAAATTTTGCTTTCAATGCAGTGTTTTATGACATTTTGTGAAGTATAAATCATGTCTGAAACTTAATGTTGTTTTGATTTATTAATTTTACTAGTGTGTCGAGTAACATTTGAATGTCATGTGATCGTTATCGGAAATATCTTTATCTTGTTTGTTCTTTGATGATACCTCGTACATTTTCGGGATATATTGCTTAGGTATTACATTTATTATTCATGAGATATTAGCATTTTCGATACCTACTTTATCCATCACTTAGGAAATTATGAGACTGTCAAAAATTTGATGGAAACTTTCCGATAATAAGCGCATTTCTAATGTCTGCTGAATATCGAACACCCGGGATTTCTCTGTTGCTCACACTTCAGTCCATGTTGGAAGGTGCGACAGGCCAGTGATGCTCTCACCTCAGGCATCCACGAGGCATCTGACGAACTGGGTCAGTTGGTCACCACCTCTGTCCGTTTAATTCTACCTGCGGAGTGGGAAGGAAGTAAGGAATTGTGAGTGCTTGGAGAAATCACCTTTTTCTGAAGCATTAGAGAGATTAAATGCAATTATTGGATAGTTTGCTTAAGTGGCCAGGCTTTCGTGAACTGCTTCTGATTTATAAACGTGGTAATTTGATCCAAAGAGGTTCGATTTGCAAATCCACCGATGATATTTTATACTTTTTCTTCTAACGTGTTGATCGTTTTCAGTAATACCTAATTCTTATTATTTTATTAAGTGTCAGGGAATCTAGGAATCTGTTGCATTTTAGCAAGTTCATTCCATACCACGAAGAATGCTACGTTAAACTGTGTACCGTTTGTTGCGACCTCTCAAACACGTGTTAGCAGGAAGCAACAGTACCGCCACTGATGCTGTGCCAGTGGCTATGAATATTATGTAATCTGGTGTATGTATGTAATCATCGTAAGGTTTTATGATAGCTGCTGTTTGTGTTTTATCAAGTCAGGTACTTATGCTGTTATGTTTACTGAGAGAAGTTAAAGCCTGTTTGGCAGTTTACTGTACGCAGCATTGTCCTTTTCCTCGTGGGTTGTAATGCATTTTGTGACTTCAGAGTTAGTTGCCTTGATATCAAATAATTGAAGGCTGCTTTAGTTTTTCGTATTGCATAAAATGAAGCAGTGCTTAGTAATTTTAATCAAAATTAAATATATTCCTTTGTTTAAATTTTAAGAACTTTTAAGTGATACAACAGAGCAGAAGGTTCGGTCGGTAACCTATAACTTACTTAGATAGAAAGATAAATAAACATTTTATTTGATTCACAAACATAGGCAGCATACAAACTAACATACTATTAAAAATAAAACTAATACACTAACAAATAAACTTATACAAAAAACAAAAAACTTAAACTTAACTGAAGTTGATTCAAACATTTGCTTTAGGTATGTCTATGTCCTTTAGGGCAAAGAGTTAAATTGTTTGCCATGTGATCAATTATAACAATTAGTTCTGTATGTCTGTACATGGTTGAATCAGATCCAGGCATGACCCTGCAAGTTTGCCGCGGAAACAATGTCAATAACCTATGACATCGCATGTTTTGCATGTTACCATGGTTTTGATTTCACTATCGATTTCACTTAATTTTAGGGATGCAGGCCATTTTACACAGTAATGATCAATTTTTTTCGGTTTTTTAACCACCATCAACAAAACTGTTTTCTCCATACAATATTTTTTTAAAGTTTTTTTATAAAAGCAAACATTTTGGGTTCCCGGATCGATTTCGAAACCCTTATGATATCGCTGTTTTCTGTCCCGTTGAAAACAGATCTTATCTTTGATATCGACTACAACTACTGTAGTTATGAACTTGATCATCATCATCATCAGCCTATGTTAGTCCACTGCTGGACATAGGCGTCCCCTAATGAGCGCCATAGCTCCCTGTCTTCGGCTTGTCGTATCCAGCATCTACCAGCAGTCTTTCGCAGATCGTCATCCCACCTGGCAGGAGGGCGTCCTACACTACCTACGCTTACCGAGTCGCGGTCTCCGCTGAACTTGATATTTTTAATAATAATACATTTTGTGCGCCCACAAATTTCAAGAAAAATAGGATAAAAAATAAAAAAAAATTCAAAATGAATGTGAACTACAAAAATGATTGCTGTATCAAAACATAATTTGTGACATCTCGAAACAGGTTTTGAAATTTCGTAGGTGTTTTTTTTTATAATATTTGAAAAAAGAAACTGCAGGGGTCAGAAGTTATTCCTATCTCCAATGCCATCTGGCCCACATTGTGTCGGGAGCTCAATGAGATGGCTCTCCATGGTGGTGAGCAGTCACAGTCCACTGCATCTCCGAGCCTTGTGCATTTCCTCTGCTGTACACGCGATGTACTTGATTTCATTCATTTACTGTGTCAATGGCTCATTGTTGCTTCTATTTACATATGCATTATGATGACACACCTGATAAATATTGGTGATGGTATATTTATCAAACTGTATCGTCAATACTTACAGTATCTTCATCAATTGGTTATATCCAATTGGGTATAATTGACCCATTTCTAGCTGACAATATTTTTTCATTGTTTGGGTAGAATCTAGTTTTTTTTTTTTTTTTTTTTTTTATTTATTTATTCTTGAAAATCTTATTCTAGTTATTAAATATTAACATTCGTTAAGCCCTTGAGGATTTGACTCGAATGTTACATTCCTCTGGTTACATACTTTACGTTTTTATTATGTGAGTGATAAAACAAAATTTTTGTGTCTTAAACTACTAAGGTACCTAATTGATATAAACAGATAAAGAGTAAGAATAGTTATTGAATAAACGCAGCCCGAAGTGTGCAGCATATCGATGCAGTGTTCGGGCTTTCTCGGACGGCCGAGCCTCCCGAAGTTCCCCGACACTGCAGAATGCGCCGACTTCGTTCTGGTACAGGGTGCACAAACACTAATTTCAATAAAATATTTTTAATTTTTAAGTTCTTTTTTTTTTATGAATTGTCATTTGTAAAAAAGTAGTTATATAAGTAAATTTGTTTTAAATAAGGATAAATTGCTAGTTTTATTGGTTCTTAATTTTGTGTACATAGTAGTTTTTTAATAAATATCTAATATTTTTATGTGTTAATTTATCTTTAGTAGTTATAGGGATGTTGTTTATTAATCTAGGAACTATATAGTCCACTTTTCTTTTTCCGTACACATTTTTGGCGTCTATTGTTTCAAGCTTTTTAAGTGCTACTTGTCTTGTATTTATATGATGACTTTTATAATTTGTGCAATTGAAGTAGTTTTCAACTAGTAACGCTAGCTCAACTCTCTCGTAGACAGATAATACGTTGCATTCCTTCAAAAGATTTTCATAATTTTTGCTGTGTTTTTCTTTTAGGTTTTTCGGTACTATAGCTTTTAATAGTCTTATTTGAAGGTTATAGATTTTTTCAAGATATGATTTAAATGTGCGGCCGTAGCTGCTTAGTGCATATAGTATGATACTCTCAGCGAGTGTTTTATATAATGTTAATAAAATGTTATAAGGAATCTTATATCTGAGTATAAAGAATTTTGCCAAAATTGCCCTTAACTTATTGCATACGTTATCTACATGCCTACCCCAGTTGAACCGGTTATCTATTGTTAAACCCAGGTAAGTTACTTCTTCGACAAGTTCTATAGGTTCGCATCTACAGTCTATTGAACTCTTTTTGTGCAAGCAGCTATGGTTATGAGCCAGTAATCTTATGTTTTTATTAAGGTTACTTTTATTTTGTCGCGAACATACATGTAAAAGTTTAGTTTTTTGCGGGTTAATAACAAGCCCAACATCATGTGACCATTTATTTAGATTGGTTAGGTCTTGTTGTAATCTGTCCATGGCTACATCCAGGTCTTTGTTTTCCGCAACCAAACATGTATCATCTGCGTATTGGAACACCTTGCAATGTTCGATTACGTTCTCCAGGTCATTGACATACGTCAAATAATGTAGTGGACCAAGAACGGAACCCTGTGCAGTCCCCTGCGTTACCCGAACTTTGTCACTCAGACTTGAACCTACCCTGACACAGTAGGACCTATTTGTAAGATATTCCTCACACCACGAAAGTAACGGTCCTCTGATACCGCTGCATTCTAGCTTCTGTTTAAGTACCTCGTGCTTTAGAGTATCAAAAGCCTTCGTATAATCAACAAATACCATCACAACATGTTTTTTGTTGTTAAGACATTCGTTAACGTAGTCAGTGAAGTGCGAGAGAAGTTCTGAAGTACTTTTTTTAGCTTGAAACCCGTATTGTTGATTGGAGAGTATGTTGTTATCTCTATAAAAGTTATGAATTTCATTGCAGATATACTTCTCCATAATCTTGTCTAAGATAGGTAAGATCGTTATCGGTCTATAATTATTATAATCATCTTGAGCGCCTTTTTTATGTATGGGTCTAACAATGCCTGTCTTGAGTTCGTCGGGGTATATTCCTGTCGCAATGCTCGTATTAATTAGCTTAGCTATAGTGGAAGACATTTTCTCTGATAAGCTTTTTATATCTATGGGACGTAAATAGTCTATTCCAGGAGATTTATTTTGATTAAATTTTTTGATTATTTTATGAATATCTTTGGGTTTGGCTTTTTTTAGTCGCATTGACATCTGTGTACATTTTGTGTAGTTTTCTAACTTGAGTAGTTGAAAGGGGCATGTAGGTATAATTGTTTTAACTGCATCATCAAATCCGTAAGCAAAATTGTTCGCTATTTCCTTTTCTGATTGGCAGCTATTTTTAAATGCCTTTAGTATAATTTCGTCCAGTGAGTGCTGGGTTCGGCCTGTCATGTTGTTTAAAATAGTCCAAAGCTTTTTCATATTTCCTTTATTATTATTTATTTCATTTTTATGGTACAAATTTTTATTCCTTTCTATCATTTTGTTAGTTTGATTTCTTAGTTTATTGTATTCTAATTTAAGTATTTTATTTGTGGGATCTTTTTTAAGTTTGATAAATAATGCATCTCGTAAATTGCTCCTATTAATTATCTCTTTATTTATCCAAGGTTTAAAGTTTCTGAATGAGTTATTGATTTTAGTTGTATATTTAGATTTAGTATAACAGCTTAGTATACTCGATTTTATGTAGTTGTAAATATCGCTAGGATTCGACATACGTTCTGCCGCATCCCATTTAATATCGTTTAATTCTTTACTCAAAACTTTTGAATTATAACGTGTAATTAGTTTTGGCACACCCTGTCTTTGTCTGCCTGTTCTTGCCGAAGCAAGTATGACGCGATGATCGGCCAGTACAGTGCCGATCGCTGCGCAGTTTATATCTTGTGAGCGGGATCTTATAAATATGTGGTCAATACAAGTTTTCGACATTTCATCATTACGTGATTCAATTCTGGTATAATCATTGATCCCGCACACAAGACCATACTCGTACATCAGGTTTAAGTACTGCTCTTGGATGTTATTACATGTTTTCAGATCGATATTTATGTCGCCCAGTAACCAAAGATCGTTCCTGGGATAACAACTTATTGTACTACGTAACTCTTTTAAAAATAGTGTTTTACTTGACGAAGGCGGTCTATAAATTGCACACAAATCCATCTCATCGCTACCGCATAGGCTAAGTTTTCCTAATATCGATTCAAAAGAGATTGTAGTAATTTTGTATTCAGTGAATTGATGCTTGGACAAACTGTAGATAATAATTCCCCCTCCTTTACGGCCACGACGTAGTTTTGTATGCATGTTATAGCCAGGTAAGTGAAATAATGAGCTCACACAGTCAGATATGCCTACCTCCGTTAGAATAATGACATCAATTATTTCGCTACTAGTACAAACGAGGTGTTCTAGTTTACTAAAGTTTTTAACGATTGATCGTATGTTGACGTGCACTACTGTTACCTTATTTTTATACTGGGGTAACTGATGAAAATAGTCCGATACATTATTACAATTAAGGATTTCCCAAGTGTTACTTGACGGATCATCCATGGTTTGTGAATTTTAACTTGTGAATAATGTAGGCAGTTTATGAGTATTATTGCATAAGATGTTTGATGTCTGACTCACTACGAATTATTGTGATTTTATCATTATCACTTTTGCGGACCATCACTTTTGAGTCTTTACACCAGATATACTTGTAGGTGTCCTTTAGCTTTTGCTTGGCAGCCCATAGCAGGCCCTTGAAATGAGAAGTTAAGGCCCTGAATACGAGGACCTTAGTGTTTTTTTCTTTTTCGGGCACGTTAGTGACGACGTCGGTGGCTGTAGGTTTTACGCTGCGCGCTGCTGATACCCACTCAGTTGTGTTTTCTTCTTTGTAGAGTTTAACTAGGAGAGCTCCTGGCCTTCCATATTTTACTGGCAGGCGCTTTACTGTGCTAATATTCTCGGCATTTACCTTGAGTTTATAGGCCAGTTTTTTGGCGATATCGGTTAGACTTTCTCCCTCAGTTGAGGGTAGGCCTTGTACTTCTACGACTTTGTTTAACTTTTTCTGTTCTTCTTCATTTACGCGTTGCTCAAGAGCTTGCATTCTTAGTTCAAGGTGCCTATTCTGATGAAGAAGGTCAGTGTTCTTCTTCTCTAGATCCTTAATTTTACTCTTAAAGGTCTCCATTAATTCAAGGCAGTCATCTACCTTGCCACAGCAAAACTGGATTGCTTTATTAGTCTCTTTCATCTCTCTCTTCAGCAATTTATCCATTTCCACAGTAATCTCTGACAGGAACTTCTTCTGGTCAAACGGGTAGTTGCTAAAGGGGGTCCCAAAAGTCTCCTCTTCGTCTTCCGCATCGTCGTCGGGTACAATGAGCGAAGAGCCTCTTCTTATCGATTTTTGGGAGCAATTAGTGCAGGTCCACTCTAGGTTTTCGGCTGAACGCACTACATTTAGCTGTTTGTTGGACAAGTCAGTGCACGAAGTAGTTGCATGCACTATACACCCACATTTATTACATTCCAGCCCGGGATTCTTTTTGGTTACGGTTTTGTTACAATGAGTACACTTAGACATCGTGATCGCGACAGAACAACGAACTCTCGCTAGCTACGCGCGTGCACAGTTCAGTGGTCGGGAGAGGAATGAAAGTTCGTAACAACAATGTAAGTACCAGTAAGTACATTGTTGTTAATTTGTATTTCGTTATAGATCTTCTTCTGTTTTATTTTTATTATTCTGTTTTACTAAAATTTTTATGAACTAACTATTTTTACATAGGGATTGGTTAGTTGGGTTACAATGTTAAAATTTTCATACTTATCTCTACCATTTTTCAAAATATTTTATAGCCTACGTCATCGAGTCGTACTTGATGGCATGTGTTCATTGAGGATGAGGTTGGAAGAAGATTCTAACGGTGAAAGAATCTTTTAAATCGTTCCAGTAGTTTCGGAGCCTATTTATTAAAACGAACCAACAAACAAGCAGTAAAATCTTTCCTGTTTTTAATATTAGTATAGATAAATAATTGACATGCGACAACCTTAATAACACTTCTCTGCTAATAAACTCATTCTCAGTGCTAATATGTTCCGCATGATTTGGTCACAATTAGTCATTATCTAAAGAACGTCTTATTCTCTTATTTTCTAAGAACACCTTTTCCTAAAGCAACACGACGCGACGACGTCTAAAACAAAAAGATGTTTCTTTTGTTTAGTATACGTCACTCTCTCTCTGTTTTCAAACACCGTCATATTCAAAAGTACCTACATCTTTCATATCTTTTGTTACACCTATATTATTAAATATGCCCTCACTTTCTATTTTAATGTTATCATCAAATCTAAAGAATATTCGCGCATAATCGAATAAATGTTCGAATCAATCACGTATCGACGCCGCGCCATGACCACGCATAACTCGAACCTGACATTGAAACAAGAAACAAGTGAAATTCTTGATCTCTCATCTTCACTATGCGTCAATGAATTGACAGGACGTTGCTGGCGAAACACAAATACATAAGATATCTAAACTGCCTTGCAATTTGTGTTGGTGGAATTGAGTCCCATGAACTCGTAAACAACTTAAATCAAAAGCTTCGTGGAAAGTTAGTATTTTTTTTTATCACTTATATTAACGGGTACTGTTCTAATTTAGTTTTAAGTAAACCTGATCGCCATGTTCTTTGCTCTCTCTCTCTCTTATCAAATTACTACTTTCTGCCCGAGGCCTTGCTAGCGTTTTTTTCTGTGTAAGCATTTTAAAGCTATTTCTATCGAGTAAGATCTACTGATTCATGGTATTATTATGCATCATGTCTGATTTCAGTATTAGGACGACACCTATGCATGGTTTTAGCACGATCTGCTTAAATATATCTATAGCAATGGCGTAAAGAGGTGACTATAATCTACTAAATATCCTTCTAAACTTCAGCATTGGGATGTATAGGCAGTTCCTAATTTTTTTCTTACATTTCAACTTTGCCAGTAACTTACCCACTTCTTCCGCTCGCCTGCAAACAAACTCAATCACTTTCATCTGCCCATTTTTTGTGAGCTTCTTAATGAACAACATAAAAAGATATTTGCATCTATGTGGCACATCTTTTTTATGCCAACACATTTTGGGCGCCTTGTAAAAATTCTTAAGGATTGTTGGTTAGTGATAGCTGTCATCGCGATCATCGATGAAAGTTGTAGGTACTGGAAGTTGTAGGTATTTACAGTAGGTTTGATAAATGCGGTTCAGTTCTCAATATTTTATTTCTAGGTCTTGTTAGTAAAGCAAGATCATCATTTCCGCAATCCGTGGATTGTTTGATATACTTAGGTCTCATCTTCTACATGCCAGTTTTTTTGGTCCTGTGTGATCTTCATCCAGACATATTCCGACTTAAATCTTTTCTAAAAAACAATCTTTACTTTATCGTGCTCAAATTTAAAAAATTCAAGATTCGAGACGTCTTCAATGTCTACTATCAAGTTTTTTATTTATTTGCTAACACCATCAATATGTTTACAAAATAGTCTTCACTATACTATTTTTGTCAGTTTATATTGTAAATATGGAGGAAGCATTAAACATAGTGTTACAAAAGCGGCTGCTATGATGATGATATTTTAAACCAAGAGCTAATCTCAAACGTATAGCTCTCCCTGGCAAACAATCATAAAACCTGTTCTCCCGTCATACAGTCTCTGCACCATCAATCATGCGCGAGCGCAGCCTGCCGGTGTATTTTATTACTCATCGGGCCTATTTGCGCTGGGCGGGTTTTTAGCGGGCGCGCGTAATTAGCTTTGGTAATTGGACTACTGTGCTTTAAGTGGTGCAGATTTTTCAGGAAGGGCAAGTTGTATTCCAAACCTTTATTATTGTGGCTGGATGCCTTGTGGCCTTGTGACTGCATGAGTCGCAGAAGAGCAAATAGCCGTGTTATAGGGAGCTTTCGTGTGTATATCCAGCGGTGGAAGTAATATGGCTGAGATGATGATTTTAAGTACAAAACACAATTAAGAGAGTTTGTGATTGATCTTGAAAGTGTCCACTACAAACCCGATATTTGACAATAGGTCCAAATAACTTGACGTGGTTTTGGAATCCCAATGGTAATTTCTTAAATAATTCTCACACTATCTTATTATTGAATAATAACTTAAGGCTCAAGAAAATTGTTATCAGGAAATGACGAACACCAGTAGCTAGATGATACTGGGAATAGATCTCGTAAGCAATAAATGCTGATGCAGCAATAAAGACCCAGCACTCCCGGAAGCACCGACAACGGGTTATGCAATCGTCCTATCACAAACATGACTATTACGTTCCCACCACTTGATATGTAGATAAAGACCATTGTGCTGACAGATCTTATTTTAAAACGCGAAAGTTTAATTATCAACGCCAATTTGGAATAAACACCTTCTCTATCTGTATGCAGATATGGTCGAGAATCGTAGGTTAATTTTTTATCGATATAGAAGAAAGCAAACGTAACATTACGAATTCGCTTTGTAAGTGAACTTTCTTCGGCTATTGTGGCTAAATCATGAGGTAATTAATATGGACACACCTTGGGTGATGAAGGTGGTGTGTGCACACTGGTGATATTGTATTGTCGAGATTTCAGTTTCGTTCAAGGCACAATCAAAATTCTTATTTCTCATCTCTTTCGTCCCATCGAATTTTGTCTTTGACTATTAATGACCAAAAGGAAGAATTAAAAGCTACATTGTTTTTATAAACAGTAAATACTATTTAAAGAATTTTCATTATCTGATCATGACATCTAGATCTAAAGCTCTAGATTTAAAGGTTCGTTTTCCATGCTACGTGTATATTATATACATTTATATGTTAACGATATTCTTATCTTCATAAGGGCATTTCATGTTTTACTTTTACATAAGGTTCGCTCTATATGCTCTTTAAATTAGAGCTCCCACATTTTCGAAAGGCTATCAGGAGATTTTAACGATTCACTTACTTCAAACTATATGCATTTACCCTTAGCTGTCGTGGCTAATTCCTAATTAGAATCGAAAGTGTTGCGATGTCGATTAATCGATAGCAAAGGTTACTTGCCAATTCATTGTTGTGCACTGCGGCCAAAGACCTCGTGCCGATATTACAGTGCGCGCCTCGGGCCACACGTGTTTGCTGGGACTCTACAGTTTTGCTTACAATTTCATGTAATATCGTGTCTTCGGATGCAGAACTGGCATAATCACAGCCCAATTTTCCTCTTCAAGATGTTGTCTAGACTGGGGAGATATGACATAATGACTGACTGGTTGAAAGACGTGATAACAGTGAAAAGACAACAAAGTTTTCATGCATTTTTTACAACTTGAAGATACAATCAGCTAAGAACCAGTAACCGACATCATTGGTGAAGCATGTAAGTGTAATTTGTAGTTAGGTAAATTTGTATGTAACTAGCGGTCCGCGCCGGCTTCGCACGGGTAGTAAACAAAAATTTAATTTCACAAATTATACACACTAACACGTTGGGTTTCACAGTTTTCATACGGATCCCTTTTAATATGGTATGTATATCATACTATAAGGTACAGAATTGTGTTGAGCTATGTTTGGCTTTGATTTATCTATTTCGTATTTCTATTCCTTACAAACGTTTATTTTCAATTTATCATTAAAATACTGATCTCCAGCGCATATGAAAAAGTCGCATACTGTACTTGCCAATTAAAATGCTTGCCGCCGGGCATAAAATTCATATTAGATTGCATCTGCAAGACAAGTGAATATAGGGTTATGTAATTGATGGTGGTGTGCGATAATAAATAGTGTACGGATGGACGGGTGGTAATTATTACGGACACGAGGCTGAAACTAAATGAGGTAATGAGTCTAGTTCAGTATAGAGGTGTTATAGCCACCTTTAGATGGTCGATCGTAATCTCAATGTAAAATTTTACCCTTCAAAGCCATCTATTACTAACCACGCTGTCCACCTAGTTAGGTTGTTGGTTAATAATAATTATTAATCTATCTAGACTGTTTGTTAGTAATCTCCATTTTTAATCCTAACCGACCAACTATTTTGAATTAATTATTGGTTGATAAACTAATATAACCAACTGGCATACCTTTGAATATTTCCATAAAATTGACATCGAGAAGAAATACGGTGGGCAGAGACTAGCACGAAGCAACTCTCCGACGTTTTATACCGAAAAAAGGATACATGAGTCGTTCAAATTGTCTGGTTTATGAAACCTATAGCTGAAAGGATTTTGACCAAGGGATAAATCGAAATCAATAGCACCGTCTGGAAAGCTATCTCTAACAAATATTGGCCGAACGAAATCCATAGCGGTTGCCAACGCATGATCCTGCTATAAATTGTCCGGTATCTCTAAACGACCACTAAAGATTTATTTGCCAAATTAACATATTGATTTAGAACCGTTGCGATTGCAAAATTGATAGAGATTACTTATGATTTTATTTACAGCTTAGAAAGTGGCGATTTATTAGTGGCTTACAAATTGTTTGACTGAAAAACGATGTCGTGCAGATGGACATAATTCGTAGCAATTCTGTTAGCAAAAAGTTAAGAAAAACTTTGCTCTTATTACTGTGGGTCATTCTTAATTTTACGAGAAAAATCATGTTTATTTAACTATTAGAGTTAAATTTTAATGACCCGAGCATGTCTTTTACAAGGAGATTATCTATAAGCGTTAAAAATACTCGCAATATTAATTTAGATCTACTTAGGAACTTTCAAAAAGCATACCGTCATCGACATTAAAATTACGCGGATTATTTCGCTGACCTGTTACGAAATCGAGATCACCCGCGGCGGCGCCCGCGCCGGTGTCATCTGACCTTTTGCCGAAGATAACGCGATAGTTTGTATGTGGAATGTTTCACGATGAAAAGTTCTATTATCATTGTTTATTTTGGTTTCTACATGTCACTTTTCTACATTTTGGTGTTTGCAGTTATGTGTAAGTACATAACAGAAACACGGCCAAAATCACCCTACACATTAGTGTGGCCGTGGAATACTAAATATTCAATTTTCATGAGACAAGTATTATTCCACAAAAATAACAATAAATATTTATAGATAATGAAAAACATTTGATTATATCTTCAAGTCCAAGGTTTTTCTTCACTCATTATGATGAGTAAAGAAAAACATATTATCTATTTTTGTTAAATTTTGAAATTCATTTTCAAACCATTTAACATGCTAGAGTCTAAAACCATAATTGTCATTAAAACTTAGCCATATAAACAAGCTCACTTTTAGTGATACAGGCGGTTGCGACAGACAAACAGACCAACGGTTATTTGCATAACGATGTGCATTATCCTTTTGTTGCGAAATGTAATCGAGATATTTTTCGTGGTTTTTGTTCCGCGAGTTACAGCATCGGAATTCGCGGTACTCTTTGGCATGGATTTTATGACAGACTAATAAATTGGCTGATTCGTAACGACCCATTTAAATACCAATGGGACCACTAACCATTCTGAATTATAAGGAATATTCAATCAAGATTTTTTTTATCATTTTATAAAATGTATTTGGTGATATAAGTATCTTTTGCTAAAAAAAATTGCGGAATATGAATACGTAGGGCTTAACTCAAGTGGGATATAGGAATTCACAGCGTTTCCTCACTATCGTATAACCAAATATAAAAAAAATGTTAGAAGGCACTTCAGCGAAAGTGAATTTGCATAATAATAATCTTAATGATCTCGTAGGTAATTAGTTTGCACTATGGTGTGATCTTGATATGCGAGAACTAATTAATATTTACCTTTTCTCCTTTTTTCCGTTGTTACATAAGCTACGCTTTTTGGTTATATTTGCTCATGGGAAATTCCGTGGAAATTAAATATTTTGATGGAATAATTTCGAAGGGTATTGTCCACTAGAGCAATTTATATCAAATGCGTGTTATAAGTGCTATTTAAAATTTAAGGATATGATTTTCTTTGCCTATTTTTGCAGAAAATTGTGTACAGAAAAGAAGAAAATGGAAGCTGATAAAAATTGGACAAGGCTAGAATTTGGAGCATTTTTGTTTGATTTTGCAATAACTTTGTGTTTTGTGCTCATCATTGCGTTTTCTATCATATTCACACGCAATCGCAGAAACTAACATAATGTATATAAGCGCTTTAGTCGACAGCAGCCTTGATTATGTTTGATAGACATTGCGGTTTCTTTCTTTGTTACGAAACACATTCACTGCTCTTTGTTGTTATTTTACAATGAGTAACGGTGATAGAAGCGCCCAAAATTTTCTCACTACGAATACGAACGGATGTTGATGCTAGGGAATGTGTGTTACTATTATTCTTCCGCTCGTAACTAAAGACTCAAGAGGGGATATTCACCAGACAGTTAAACATTCGGTAAACGACCGTGTAACAACTAATGTCACCACATTTGAAATGAGACACGGGAGCACTCCAACAAGAAAATTTAACAATAATGAGTTCGTTATAAATAACAAAAGCTCTATAAGTCCTGTCATATCTAACAAAAATACTTTTTATGTGTAATATTGAAAAACCGAGATGACATCGAGAGCAAAAATGTAATAATAAATGACAAGGCCTCGCTTCAATTTTGATACGCCCTACCCTGGAGAGATCGGTGACAGCCCTGTAATTGAATTCTGGCGAATAGCGTGAGGGCCTGGGCCTAAACGGGTTTCAGGCAATTTCAGTTATTTCACAATGGTGTAGCCTAAAAGAGTGAGTTATAATTATAATACTGGCATAAAAATGTAAAAAAAAAAAAAAAAAATCTTATTTCTACCAACGAGTTCTCATTGTTTGTCTAACTCTATTTAATCCGCCTTTATTTACATTCCAAATTTAAATAGACTTATTTTTTTACGTTACGTTTATTATCAGTAAAAACTTGATGAGACTTGATGAAATGCTTGGTGAAATAAAACATGATACTGGCACAAAAACAAGTTGTAAAAAACAATAATAGACAAAGACAAGCGATCTACCGTTTAATTGTCTTTAACGGTTAGTCTCTTGATGGGAGTTTTTCTTAGATGGGAGATAGATCCATGCAATTTTAATATGTAAAAAACGTAAAAATCTTTTTTTTCACACCTAAGAAATCAAAAGTACAGTATCTAATTACGATTAGTGTTGTCGTTCGCTTAAGCACTGAGACAAGTCAAATTTCATATAGTTAACTGTGTAATATTTGAAAAAAAGTGTTATTGATTTTCTCTTCGCTTAATTTTTTTGTCCACAAGTGGAAGAAGAGAGAGCCACTAGTAAATTCATATATAACTTATGTGTCTAATACAATGTTAGTTTTGCCTATATAACTCTAGGTTTAATGTTTTTTTTTTTAGATACATGTCAATAATTATTTAAATGGGTACCTATACCTAAAGCTGGGCACCACATTCAATTTCTTACATGCTAATTGTCGGTGTGGCATTTCAGGGCCATTTGCCAGCCTAGCATATGAAGATAGCCTTTTCTGGACGTAGATTGGCCTTCTCCAAGCGCTTTCACTCTAGAAGATCGTCTTCTTGAGCTTTGGTCTTCACAGCAAACTTTATAACTCCAGCAATCGTCGTCTTCATGTACCTTCCGTACTTCCTATTGCTATTTTCCTCTATATGATTTAACTTACTTCCTTCTATTTACACCATACATATAACCCTTTCAATACGGATCTTCACAAAACCCTTGAATAACTGAATATATTGTACAGTCGATACAGAAAGCGCTTCTGCAAAACAAGGGAGCTCACCTGTCAAACATCTGCAGAATATATTTTGCAATGTCTCATAAACATTTATGCATTTTACAGTAAATTGACGGGAAGGATAGACATAAACTGCTCTTGTGTTTTTGCTGGGATCAAGGAATTACCCTTCTTATTATTTATAGTATTCTTACTTATAAATGAAACAGGTGGCTTTTCGACGAAGTTTGAAGACCACTATGGAATAAAATTTCTGGGTAGGTTGTTCTTAATTATTCTTAAAACCAAAGAATGGTTACAAAAGCAGTATGTAACATGCAATCGTCCGAAGCCGAGGCGTGTCACTAGTGTATAATAATGACATTTGTGAGTCATGCTACAGGACAGTTACTTCTGCAATTGTACCCACAATTTATACCTCACATAGACACCAGTAAGTTTCCACAATACAGTTCTGAACTTCCACGCACCGTGTCTTGCCGTTGTCGTGCCCTGTCTTGTTCTGTCGAGTTACAGTGAAGTGATCCAAGTTACAGGAGACATGTGCGAACAAACAGTTAAGGCGACTCTACTAATTCTTCTTTCGATCAAAAAATTACAGTAAGGAAAAGCTATTGACATATGTACATGTTTTTATGTCATTGGTTTTGGTGAACCTAGTCGCATGTCGATAGAGGTATTTTTGAACTGGCTAACCTACTAAATATCGTTATTGTAGATCGAGCGACGGTATTTATAACCTATAATACCTTCGATCTACAATGTGTTTATCTTATGTGTCAAATTTTGTATACTTACCTATAGTTATGATCTCGCGCTTTCATAAGAATTCACGTATGGGCTTTTACATGAAACAACTCAATAAATGATTACAATTTTGTCAATCAACCCTATTCATTATTGGAATTCCAAACGCGCCACAAAGATACGACAATACAGCGGCGTGGAATCGTATAATACCGTACTCCCTATGCCATGTTTGTCATTCCCAACCACGACACTGTGCGATTCGGACACGATATCCGTCAAAAACTGCACTTGCTGCAAGCGATAAGGCACCAATTGGTGTGTTACTGCAAAAGTTGCTACTGCTCGTTCCTTTTCAGTCAGCAGAACGGTACATACTGGAATCGCTATCGGCCTGTCAGTTGCGCCATGACAATATGATACAGAAGCTGTACGATAATTTGCATCAGGCAACTTCTGCCGGCACCCGCGTCCATTCTACCGTCTCTTCATGCAAATGACACTTTCCATTTCCGCTAGGTGGCGCTGCTTGCGCAATAGTTTGAATAACCCATGGAGACAAAAGATGCGTGAAGCTGAATTGAATTGTTTCAGAAGAGATTTACGTCTTACGACACGATAGTCCTGTTTTTGAAAATAGTAGGCAATATACTACAGTTCTTTATGATCTTGAAGGTGTAGTAAGTATTTTCTACCTACGACAGGCTTATGACTGAACTCTCAGCGTTGTCAATTGCAAAAAAAGCGAACATGATTTACCTACTTGATATTCCTTCCTCTAGCTGTAATAGACGTGTTAACATTAAATTCTTCTCTTTTATACCCTAGACAAAACCTAGGGTATCGTACTCCGTTGCTGCTATGCCAGTCGGCTCTTTCCATTCAATCATGCATTGTATAAAACATCAGGCTCCATCGCTGTCGCCAGTTGTCGCCAGTTGTCGCTGCTGAGTTATGCCCTATTGAATATTTAGTAGTCTTCTCTTACTCGTTTGTGTCTGAAAATAGAAGGTGCTTACTGTAATCGTAGCTACTTACTGTTTACAGTATTTATGAACTTACCAATATTATAAATGTATTTAACTGATGTGTCATCGGTTTGGACTTCGCAGAGATTTTTACATAACCTATAGTATCCAATGTCAAGCTCTAGGGAGTCTGTCTGTCGATTACCATTTTAAGACTTATTAGAGAAGAAATAGGTATATCTCGGTGAATAATATAAAAAGCATACTTAGCATTGTGGAAAAGTGGCTACAAAACCGCGCGCAAAAGCTAAAGAATCGGACGAAAAAATATCTTTGCATTTTGGGTAGATATATCTACTTATAGGTATAAGAGTTTTAGACTGAGGATCATATTTGTTTTATTACCTCAGTAGTATAAGTAATTGATTGACTAATGGGAAATTATCTTTTATAGCTTAAAGCTTATGAATCACAATAACCAAAGAAGGTTAAACAAATTAGCAATGTGTTTACAAACAAATCATATTGTAAGACCAAAGACCGAAGAAGTTGACTGTCATTACATAATCGTCATTCTGATAATTGATAGGCTATTGTTCCCCTCCGCGTGTGGAAGTGGGTTTAGGTCAATTCGATTAATCTAATGAATCATTGAAGCAACGGAATGGACTTGAATGAACGACTGAGCTTTTGTTTGCCTACAGTTGTTCCGTTTCAATGTTTACAGATTATAGAACTAATATTGGTATATTGATATTAGAATTCAGCATCAAACTAAATTATTTTGTTGCTGAAATTGGTACCTAAACATAATCAGTGCTGATTGAAAAGTCCTGAATATTTTGACAATATTGATTTCAATATATCAAACGCAGCGCATTAGTAACATGAAGGCGCTGTAAAATCTATGCGAAATACGTATGTAAACTAACGCAATTATGACCTGTCAAAAACATCATAAATGTTTTTCTATTCTATAGAATAGAATAGAAAAACATTTATTCAGTCAACCGAGGATTTTTGAGTGTGACAAGCGGTGACTCTCTCGTGATAGGTAACAGGTATCGTTTCAGCCGAGTTCAAAAAAGGAGGAGGTTCTTTATTGGATGGCTTTTTTTTGCTGAGGTAAATCAGGAAACGTCAGGTTCTTATTTCAAATGTTGTCATTCCGCTGTTGTGTGGGATGTTTTAGTGATTTCATAGGTCTAATAATAAAAAATAGGTAAATTTAGATAAAAGGTAATAGAAAAACATTTATTCAGACACAGGTACATAGACAAAAAAAAACAGTAAAAACAGACTGATGATCATCATCAACAACACAACACTGATAACACTTAATCCACTGCTGCGTAAAAATTCTATTACTTCAGTAGTACAGATACACAATGCAGATTAATTTAACAACTGAAGGACTTTTACACCCTGTACACTGTCATTTTCGGGAGTCAACGAATGACCACAAATCAATTTAATTAGTCACGTAAAGTGGCCAGCGGGGTCGCGATTCGTACCATACTCGGGTACATACTTATTTCATTAGCCCAATTGGAAAATACCCTTCTGTAAATATTTCCACTTCTGTATTTACAAGTACCTCTGTATTTACAAGTACCTATGTAGTGGTAATATGGCTTATGTAGTTGTAATATAGCCTATGTAGTGGCAATAACTCTTTGTTTTATTAATTTATGACATATTCGTCCCTAAGTTCGGCCCACTTCAAAAAATCTCCTTTCGTCTCACTTAATATATTTTGACTTCATCACAAAAGTTTTATTGCTTTATTATATATTCCATTGCACATAGTTTTTACTTGCAAGTATTTATTAAGTCTATAAATCTTTTTCTGATCTGATTTCTGATCTTAATTTCGAAAAATTCTGTGTTTTTGATTTCATGACTATCATTTCATTACTTTATAATTTCTTTCATTGCACAAATGATATCTTAGTCGTCATAACGTCATAACTGCTCATCGCTATCTCTCATTATGTAGTAGGTAACTTAAGTTATCAGTTTGCCATTGACGTTGCTATGACATTGTTTAATGTTTCCTTCCATCCCTGCTTTACTTCAAGGAAATTGCCTGCTTCTACATCGACATGACTGTGTCTTTGAGGATTTCCTGAATAGATAGCGTCTCTACTATGATTGCCTAGTGAAGCTTATCGTTCACGAACATACTTATTAACTCAGTTTAGAAGTCTTTTTTATGAGCCTTAAATAAAATAAAAGATCCTGGAACATCCAGCATCATCTATCCCCAAGCTAAACAGATTGTGTTATGAGTACTCTTTATACTTATGTAGTAGATTACATTATATAGATATAATCTAATATTTTTTATTATACATAGAAAATACGCTCAACAAATACTTGCAGATTAAATATAGATATAATCTAATATTTTTTATTATACATAGAAAATACGCTCAACAAATACTTGCAGATTAAAGAAACATTTGTCTCGAGATGGGAATCTAATTCTAAAGGGAAGCACTCACTACCAAACCATAAGTTATCTTCAGAATAGCTTATATTGGCAATAAAAGCCCTAAATAAGAAAGATGTATTTTTTCACAAAAACTTTTAACAACTCGTAATATTCTTTTTTATCTATAATTAAATTTAATTTTTAATTGACCTTTATCGTAAATCCTTTCCAGCACAACGAATCTATTACATAAGATATTTACCAAAATTGTTATTTATGTTTGCTTGAATAAATAAATTGGTCTCAATCAATAGCAAATACGGTTAATGTCTCCCTCACGCGTCCCTATCGTTACAGTATTCTAATTCAAACACCCTGCCCCTGAGATGGTCAGGAGATAACCCCTAGCTAACTGCAGTGCACTGGGTCACTCTCTACACAAAGATCGGCCTTTCTGACCCTTATACGGAGCAGAGAAAGTGCATTTTGTTTTGTTGAGTTATTAGAACTTCATGCGATATGGTGAAATTCAATTTATTGTACCAAATCCACAATGGCTCACGGAGTTGATAAAAGCTTACAATGGTTGGATGAATCACCGCCTCGGTCTATGCATGACTTGGTTTGTAAACCCAGTAGTAACTTATAGCTGTACTTGTAAGTGCAAAATGTTCTAGCACCTTACACTAAATAATATCACTTACTTACTGTACACAACGCAATAGAGGCCTTACTGCTAACGAACCATTGCTTTTAAAATGTTTTACAGAGATTGGCTTAGCATCAGCAAAATAACATAAACATGACACAGCACATTAGGGGAAGCCCATGCGCAATGCTCTTAAGTACATGGGCTATTGATGATGATGATAAGGACATAAACGCGTCAACAATGAGAAAGATTTTACATTTTGACATTTTCTTAGGCATTTCGTATTTTAATGACAACCTACTCGTACCATTTTCGATCTAAGCATAAAATACATTCCTAAACTCAATTTCCTCTGCCGCCTTATCAAGTTTTTGCCGACATCTACGTCACGCGGTCTCACGCAAACAAGTAGTCGTAATAACAAGTCGCTTTACTAGTGTCTAACGCGGTAGAACGCGCTGAGAAAACTAAATGTTCCGTATCCGATGTGAGATTGAATATCAATGACGTTTCGCGTGAGTGAATACGGTGACAAAGAAGTGCTTTGTGGTTTATGGGTGACTATCTTCCCGCAAATGGCACCCATTTTCAGGGATAAAAAGTTTGGCATTTTTATTTCTTCTAAGCATTACCTGAATCTTGGACATAGCTTTATGTTAATTCAGTTCTAGAACTAAATGTATAAAAATATCCAATATGTTTAGTCGTTTTGGCTATATAGGTTACAAACATGGAATCTAAAAATCCAATCATTTCCATTTACCGATAGACAATATTATTATATTTTTATTCAGGAAAAGCTAACGGCCACTGAATATATGTTTATAAACTAGATATGTACCTAATACATCATATCATAATCTTATTATTTCATCTTCTTCTTTTTCCGTTCCCTATATCCCATCTCTTATTTATCTTCTTCCCACCGAAAGAAGATAGTAAGAATAATCTAATCAGGTGTAGTTCAATGTGTCGTTTCAAGCGACGGCAAGGCTCTAGATTATTTAAAAGAGAGTTTTCTTGAGTAGCGATTTTTTTGTATCGATGCGTTTTGTACATGACCAAGAGTCTGTTACTTTATAAACGTAGGCTACATTATCTTAAATTTATGACGGTAAAATTGTTTGCACCCTTTACGGATCCTTACAAAAATACACCTAACTTTGTCCTGTATCATTGTTGCCTTACTGTAAGATAATTATTTTATACCTACTTTATGGTATCTAAATCTCTACGAAAACGCGAAAAGATTGCTCTTAAGCATCATAAAGACAGACCATTTCAATGATTCTAGTCCCGGTTGCGTGCGTTTGCGCAAAAATTGCAATTTGCACACAATGCTGATAGATGATCCGCTCGTCCATCCGATGATACAGTTTGGCTGTGTAATTTGCATTGTTTTTGACCATTTTGTAGCTTTGTATTGTAGGTAATTTACGAGAGGATTTCTACGATTTCGTTGGAGCAATAACTAAGAACTCGGTTCTAAGATGTTTAATCTTTTACTCTCCAAGAATTCAAAATTCGTTACAATTTTCAGAATGCTCAACCTTCAAATTTACTTTCAATTTTCAGAATGTTCAACCATGATAAATTCGATTTGAATTTTAAGTTTAGATGTTTTTGGTACGTCATATGTTCATAGGTTCTTAATTTTTAGAAGATTCTAGAAATTTAACAAGGGTGCCATTGTATAGGTACGTCTATGTCCTTTCTATCATCGAAACCTTCTAGATCTTTCTCCAGGAAAGGCCCGTACATCAGACTGTTCCGATTTACCAGCGATCCGCAATGAAGTGTTACAGGAGTGGTTGCATCGGTTAGGCAACGATCACAATAGCTTGCCACGGTAGCTGCTCTGATAGATATGGTCTGTTGCTCTGGCGAGAGGAAGCCATACTTCTAATTGTTTGTTTGGGCAAAGGAAATTGTGATGTATGGGGTGACCGGCGTGGCGATGAAAGAAATTAGTACTGCGGTGTTCTGCCGATATGGCATTTCACGCAGTAGATAAGAGGAGACAGATTTTAAGAATTTAAATAATAAACATAAAAATGTTGTTGACCGGGCTTTTACCCGTACGTAACCTTTTCTTTTCATTATGACTTTCAACGGACTCTAGCGACGTTAGCTCGTAAGTGTAAGGGGTATGGGGTATGTAGATGTGAGGGCTGATGCCCAATACAGAGTGGTTTTTTGAGAAGGACGTTAGTGGCCAAGTCCCAATCCACGAGAGTTAGAGGAAAGTCGTGACAGGAGTCATGCCCTCGATTTATAAGATGACAATAACTCAGTTTCTTAATCTTTTAGCTTTGATGGCAATCGTTCCGAATGATTGAAGCAATAGATTCTGTTGCTGGTAAGGATCAATTTTTGTAAAGAAATGTTACTAAAAAGGAGTAGTTTTTTTTTCAAATTACTGTATATTATTTGAATAACAAAAAAACTATACGCATTCAATCAATGAATGGCATGCATATTTCAAAAGTTACTTAATTATAATTAATGTTAGATAGTCACTTCTCTTATCGATCTGATCGATCGACTGCTTTTAATTTGTTCCATAAACTTGAAATATTGACAGACTCTGGGTGTGTTACGTGCGTTACGCAAGAGTAAATCTAGTAGAATAATAATGGGCTATTGCTATTATGGGTTCGTGTGTCGGTTCACTGACTTTAGTTAAGAGTAAGGTAAATCTATTGTTGGGTTTTAGATTTAGTTTTCTAGAACATTGCTGAAATTTGCGTAGGAACTTTTAACCGCATCTTCCTATCTCTAGATGATTTACTACTCTCTAGATACTTTACTTGTACTATGTAGTTAAGTATTTGTTTTACATACGTCCATGCCTCCCTTCGAATGGTACACGGTTACAACATAGCGTCCATTCAAGATTTGGGGTATTGTAGCATTGTGCATACCGCTAACTACCCTTTATATACAACCAAACCTTACGAACTTTACCTACTTATAACATCACAATAGATTATGCGTTCACGGTTAACCGTCAGACACGCTATAAAAACACGTAAAAGCACTTAACCATCTATAAATAATTGTAAAGGTTATATTTCTATTGGTTCCAGATAGTCGTAAACTTGGCGCTGGTGATATATCATGCGCTGGACTACACGCACTCCGAGGACGAGGAGCGGCTCATCTCGCCGGACCTGGAGGGACTTATCACGGAGATGACATCGTGCGATATACAGACAGGTATGTCGAATGTCACTGGTAGCTATGTCGAATGATATAGTCGGCAAAACTAAGACTGGGTGGTAATATTCTATGAGTAGAGCTAGATTACACGCATCTCTAAATGCCAACACTTACCTACTGTAAAAAAAAATATATTTCGAATTTGGCAACTCTGTTCTCAAGTACTCTCTTTAGATATAGGTACTCTAAAAGCGACGCTTTTTCTAGGACTTTCGAATATTTTCCTCATTTCACTGGTATTCAGTAGTTGATCACAAAGCGATTAGCTCATCTCGAATACCAACAATGGTTATCGCGACAAAGCCTGCCTGAATGGCTACCTACCTACGAGTGTTGCTGCTGTACGATTAAGTTTCTCCAGTAAACTTTCACCCCATCGACCTTATTGCTGTCACGTCTCGGATCGATTTGCTAAATAGACAAAAAATTGTATATTTTCAATTTGGCACTTTTCGATATTTTGGTAGCTTGTGAATCGTTTCTTGTTTTACTCGATGTCCTTCGAAAAACTAACGAAATTAACGAATGTCGTTGACACACGAAACTAACAACGTGAAGCCACGAAATTCACTCGGTTACGTCACCAAACTTTAGGATCTGTAAGAAACAAATCATAGGATCATTTTCATACTTAGGTAACAAAGTAAAAAAAGTAAAGAACGGATCCGCGTCCTTCGTATTAATGCTATCCGATGACGTCATCCGTGAACATCATTAATATTTCAACTGAAAATGGTACCCCCGACCTGCATAAAACTCATTGACAAAAATGCGGCTCATAAAACCCATCCGATGATTTCAAGGTGGCGATGTCAACGATCTATTTAATGTTATAACGGAGCAAAAAGCTCGAATAAAGATGTTCGATGATTATCTATTAGTCGTGGATAAATGTTAGTTTTCACACCGATTTTTCTAAAATAAGTTATTTTGTCGCTCACGCTGGGTTTATGATTGGAATCGTGCGTGCAAACTTAAAACGAACACGCTTTGCGTAAATCAAGCCTTACAACTTTGTTGATTGGAAACTGATAACGTTTTCCTTTAAGTAAATTGCGTTTGCGGATCATGAAATTGTTAGTATTCAAATCTTGAATGCTCTATTGAAGTGTTTTAATGGAAAATGCTTTCTACAATGCTCTTCCTAGTTGTACCATAAATAAACTTCCTAACATCAATAAAATGCGCAATCTGTAGTCGCCAGCACGTATTGGTCCATCAAACTTTGATGAAGTTTCTCCTATGAGTGTTACTTCAACTAAGTACTAGCGGCCCGCTCCTACTTTGCAGGGGTATTTAACATACAATTCAAAGCTCATAAATTCGTACAATATTGAAGTTTCCGTACGGATTTCTAGGCTTTTTTTAATAAATTCTATTTGTTTTGCCTATGTTCATCAAGGATACTGTAGGATTATAATAAAAACCCTTCACAAATAAAAATTTTGGTTGACGCTGGTTTTCAAAATTCCGACTCCGATCGGCTCCATCTCACCAGAAAGTAATATAGATTTTTGTGTGTCATACTGGCAACCGAAATTATTATTTTCAGTCTACGGATGGTCCATTCAATGGGAATGGAAGATTTTAGCGTAATCGCACTCGATATATTGTTTCGCTGATTGGCATACTTTATTAATCGAGAGATTTCTACGTTTACACACATCATTACGATTTTAATTAAATTAATGCCAACACCATTAGCTCTGCAATCTCGGTGGGAACAGTTGATGGGAACTTTCTTTCATTACTATGATCTTACGCGGGCACCGTGTGTCATTGTGGTGCGGGTATGAATCTAGGTGAGTGATAGTTAAAATTAGTTTGTGGTTTACTGACATAGAGTAAGAATCCGCAGGCGAGTTCAATTGGCTTTTAAAACTGATTTTAGTTCTCACACACATCTCACACAGGTACACATCTCAGATCTAAAATCCAGAATTGCATTTCAACAGCATCGATTGAATTATTAGGAAAGCATCTTTCCTTCAATCAAGTGCGCTCTTGATTGGAGAAAAGATAGCGGAATAAGTTTATATGTAAACTACAATAGCGGGAAAAGATCAGTGTGTTTCCCACCGCATTCCGGAACGGAAAAGGCAATGGGTTTCCGTCTTCTCACACTGTCGGCGAAACTAACAAGTTGGTAATGGGCAGGTCATCTATCATTGGTGAACCGACCTTTGTGGTGCTGTAGCTAAACAAGCAAAAAGGAATAAGGGTTTGATTGTAGTGGTGAATGAATTATTTGCATTGTATTTTGGCTAAGCATTGGGTACCTATTGTGGTAAGCAACTAAATCAATCCCAGAAACCACGAGTCTAACACATACAAGATCCCAAAAAAAAAGGAAGTTAAATCAAGGTTTCTCAAAGATAATATTGGCCAGCCATTCCTTGGCATAATAATAAAAAATCTAACTAGCTTTATTTCCTTTAGACCTTACAGGATTCTCGGACACGTTACAAAATACAATTATGATGTACTTCTCTTGTTACAGGCACACCCAATACCGTAGAGTACCCCATATTCTAGTATGGTCCTTTCATTGTTTATATTAAAATTGGAAGGTCATTAAAGCGCGCTGAAAAATATTTCACAGATAAATACAATAATAATTATTGCAGATGTCAAAGTAATATGAGTATGAAGTACAATAATATAATTCAAAAATAAAACTTAATCCTAAATTTGTCAACGTTATAAAATTTTACATGTCATGAATATGACCTATGCCGACATACGAAGGTACCACAGAACTGCTTCTGTTCGTCATACGTCCACTGAACGGATCGGTTTATCAAATTTTATGATATGCTCATGTATAGTACATACTAGTAATTTTAAGTTACGTAAAAGCTGCGTAGGGTCCTTAATATTATCGGTAAAATGACAATAAGCCTTTTAGCCGTTACGGCCCACTATCTAGCAGGGAAGGTGCTGAGAGAATCGAATTTGCATTCAAGTCAGACAGTATTACAAAGCGGTTGTTTATTTTCACTTTCTAGATACATTGTCGTTTTCCCATGACCATGTTCAGTACAGGAAGGTTGCATATCAGTAACATGTGTTTCCTACAACTTCCGTATTTGATACAACGAGTGGGGAACCTTCAGCCTTTGATGTCAATCTTAACTTTGTATGTCGTGCCACGCATATCCTTTTCAGTTTTTTTGGTATGTTCATTTGAAATCAACAATTACGTCATATAATTAAAATATAATTTATTGCTCGAAGCGCATAAGTGAGCCATCCAGGCGACCAAACTCAGGAAGGTCGATGTCAATTTCATCAAACAGAAAGCATGGTTTTGGGATGGCATAGTATTTGACTTGACTCCTTCCTTCCTTTTTTTATCTTTTTTCCATTCCTTATTTTACAACTTGTAGTTCTTAACAATCATCCAGATGACAAAAGAAGATCACAAACAAATATTTACTCACATCATCACAACGCACTCCAGTGTGAAAATGAAAGCATCACAGCTAAGGCATTCCTTCCATTCCATTCTTCGTTCCTTCAAAGCTGTATGCACCTCTATGCCATGAGGTTATTTCAATGTACCGTTATCGTACACGATATTACATGTTGTCCAATTCGCAAAGCGACGAGACAATTCGTTCCGGCTGTCTTTCACCCTTTCCAACTCTCACGGGCGCGCTCAATCTAAATTAACTTGTCATATTTCGCTTTTCCTGAGAGAAGGCTGTTTGTATGGGGTTCAGTGTACGCTATATTTGCACCTTTTACATGCACCAAATTCAAGTCTGCGCTACAAAAATGTTAAAATTATTCTGTAAGAGTTCTGGTAAGAAGATGCTGATAAGCTGGCTTATGAATAGAAACAATATTTTCAATGAATTTTATGAAATCATTATTAGAATCTTTCCAAGTCACTGTATGTTCATCATCACGGATACCTATGTATTTGGTTTGGAGAAACAGAGTATCTTTGTTCGATGCGTCGGCTTGCAACAAATATGTTCGCATCTTTATCTGCTACCTCACCTATTAAATCTTACAGTTGTGCGCTTACCACTTCCTCGATATGAGTACAGGAGAGTTTTCCTGCAGCTTTCTGGATGGATTTATAGCGTTTTAATCGTTCGGCAAGCATGCCGTTCAAGATTGCTTGTAATTTGAATCGCCGTCGGCGGAGAATCGACTGTTAAATTATTTATCGCCATAAAGATTCCTTCCTACTGTTTCTAATGATCGTAATAACTACACAAGAAGAAAATATATCGTGATAAAACATTGTAATTAAAAATACTAAACAATTGCATTTTGTATAAAGTTAATTAAGCGAAAATTTGGGATTATTTTCTTACATCATGTTTAGTTGTTAGGGTCTCGAGATCGGTTTCGAAACCCTTATGGTCTCACTTTTTCTACCCTGTTTTCTGTATTTTTAATATCAGCCACTACAAATTTTAAAACAGATCTACAGTGACGAAAGTGTTTTTTTGTGAAATGATAGGTATCGGCTTCTACCACTACATTTTTTTTAAATATTTCTTAACTTTTAGGCATATTTTGAAAAAGGGCGAAAACTCCATTTGCCCCGATGAGCGATTAATCTGAAAGTTAGTAGGCGTTTATAGATATGGATCTATATTTTACAGGAAAACATTTAAAAAGTGTTTTAAAGAGCTCCTTTTGAAAAATGCTCATAAACCAATTTTAAAAGCTTTGACATTGAGTGCCATATCAAATCAATGGTATTGAAATGAACATTTTAAAAGAGTTCATACTTTTTTATAATACATTGAAAAGGATCGCATTTCATTGCAGCCCATACCATAAGAACTCATAGAAACAAAACTTCGAAAGTTTATCGAATAGCCCCGTAGGAGGGCAGCTATCGTAAATCTCAGCGATTCCAATCATGAAGTTCAGGGCCACTCCATTTCGTTTGACCATAATCGTACAATCGTGGACGAGGGTCCCATCGAAAGTATCGAGAGGCAGCGTTCAGTGGGTCACATCATTCGCATCAGACAGGTGAATAGGAATAACAATGGAGGTCGCGCGATGCACTGAGAAGTAGTTCCTATTGTTTGGAGATTTCCCGACATTTAGGGAGCGGTGACGTTATCATCTCCATCTGACGTTTGGTGATCGATTCTAGTTTTATCTAGATCAGCGCTTGGGGCACTTTCTTTTTCTGTTTTACTTATCTTGTACGATTTGGGCACTTCTGATAATAAGGAAAGGTCGTCTCGTGATTCAAGATCACGGTCTTCTTTGATGGAAATACAAGTCACCATTATTGATATCTTGCTATTGCGTGTAATGTGAAGAATGGATTCAGTAGTTTATGGAACTTAAACTTTATTACATGGGTAACAAAAGTAAATCAATTATAACTGTAGAGATTACATTTCCTGTTAGCCACAGGTATTTTCAGCTTAAACAACCGTTTTGTAGCAATAGTGTTTTATTCCACTTTCACTCAAATTGATTTGAACGCGCGATCATATCGATTCACTTATCGAAATACGTTTTATCGATATTTAATGTGATGTTTAGTGCTCCGGAGCTGGTTGGAATTTGCTTTCGTCTGGTTATGATCAGACCTCCCGTAGTTATTACTTTGAACCAATTTTGGTTTACAAATTATTGACAGTTTACGATAACCTATGAAAATGTTTCTCTTGTCTTGTATTATTCTTTGTTTTTCGTTTTCTTCTCATGGGCTTCTTCTCGAGTCTCAACGTCTTCAAATCGCATCAAATTCAGCAAAAAAAAAATTCGTTTGGGTATATATTTGTTCATTGACATAGGAAAGTAATTGAATCCGATCTCCTTTGGTCATATTCTTAGTAACTGTGATAGCGTGATTGCTTTAGAAAATGACAATATTTTCTCTATCATCAATCACTTTCATTGGCCGCTGATATCAATAAATGTGTCTCAATCTCTCTACCTCTAGATCAAATTCATTGTCAGGCTAATTTACAACCTAAACGATATTTGCGATAGCTAAATAATAAATAATCTCAGACTATGGCTTACCCTTATACTCTATCGCCCATATTCAATACAATATAATACAAATTCTCTTTATTGCACACCGAGATAGAGAAATACAGAACAGAAAAACATACATACGGAAACATTTGCAGGACGGCCTTATCGCTAAGGACGATATCTTCCAGGTAACTTTTGGATGGACATGTTACTATTGTACGGGTACTTATAGTTACTAAGTAGTGGTGTTTTTCACTCTGACTTATGCCGATGACAGACAGACAGACTGAGAAATAGCAATGAGTGCTTTAAGTTAGTCGATCCTTATGAATAACTTGGTAACGGTTTACTCATTGATTTGATTAATAACTTTTGTTGGGTAAAGAATCTGTATGATGTTGATGATTTTTCTACCATTTTCAGGTAAGTATAATAACCGTACTTACTGAATTAAAAGATATCTTTCTGATAACATTAAAGTAAGATAGGCATAAAACGCATATTAGGTAATATATCAAGCAATAGTATATCATGTCATTACAATTTTAACCCTACCTATGAAGGAATAGAAAAACATCTGCAATGATTGATTTATATATGGGCATAGATTACTCATAAATGATATTAAAGACTTTTATTGCCAGTTTAAGCCAGTTCCCTACTTCTAAGGCCCCATATTTTTCTCAAAATTTATTAGTTCACAAACGTCGACCCACATTAGGAATGTCACATGAATTGGATGATCGTGGGAGGACCTGTAGCACTTCAAACATGCAAAGTTGGTTATTTATGGCATATTGTCTATGATTAGCTATTTGCCGGTTTGGGAATGAGATCTTTGGTTTTGGAATTTTGGGTGGTGGTTTACTTTCTGGATAGTGGGAGGATAGGATTGTTTGCACTATGAGTTGGAATTGGGAAGATATTTAAACAGTTTTAGTATTACGATAAAAATGCCAATGGAAAAATCCTTCTATAGTTTCAACGAATCTATTGCTGATGATTTTATTGTTACACCTACTTGTTCAAAGATGAATGTACTGTTTATGCTTATTTATATTTAGTTTTTATGTATAAAAAGTTACTTTTACAAGTGTTCTAAATGATATCTATGTGAAATAAACAAATACAACACAATAATTTGTAAATTGCTCTTTAAAAATCTTGTATTATATTATAGAGCTAGGTGTGTCATTTGCATGTTTTCTTGAAGGTTGTATTTTAAGAACATGGCTTGTCTTTTAGCTTAATTGGCCGCAGATGTTTCTGTTGGTAAAATATCCTGCGTAATTTTAATGACAGCATGTTTAATGTTTTGGGAATAAAAAACACGAACAACTTCAGTTAGTTCTTACATAAAATAGCTGCATGTTGAAAATAATAATAGGATTTACTTATTTTTTTAGCTAAAGATTCTTCGTCCATCTTCGTGCTTTCTCTGAGTGTTTATACTTACCGAACAGACTATTAATTCTCTCTTCAAAGTTTTATTTCAACTGTGCGAATTTAATATATACCTTATCAAATATCTTCCAGTATGTGGGCTATCAAAATTCACTGGAACCGTTTCAGAGGCAGTTGAGGTACTTGGTTCGTTAGCCTCTCAGAATTGATCAGAATGTTGTTGAATATTTCTCGAAACTTCTACATAATTACGAGCCAATTATTGGGGCATATATCCTCACAACTGGCCCTTATTTTATGAGCTAACAACCTATAAATTCCGCAAATTGTACGTTCAATTAACATCTTTAAATGGTTGGCCTTTAGGAAGCAATTTTTGATGGCCCGCTTTACAAAAGTGATCCAAAATGTATAAGATCTTGACCAGTTGATATCGAGGTTAGGGTCAATCAAAAAGGTTTTTTTGTATGAATAAGATCTGTTAAACTGAAACAATAATAAGCTTAATATTTTAACAATGTTTTAGTTACTTTCTCACTTCATTGTTATATGATATTTTGCATATTAAGTAGGTATTGCATTTATGTATATTATTGATATTCAATTTGTATTCTTCAGTTCTTTTAAGTAAGTACAAATGTTACAATTGCTATTTTTAAAGTTATATACGTTAAATAATTTACAGTTTAGTATTGAATTGATTTATTCCTGAATTTTAGTACTCCTTACCTGCCTAAAGAACACACGTATGTAAAGACGAGTTATTTTAGCGAAATTGTTATGTACATAAATCAAAACGTTTTAGCGAAACGGAAGGAACTGTATTCAAATAAGTAGAGATCCTCAAGTCCCCATGGAGACGATAATTGAATGGAGCCGTCGAGTGATTCCCATGGCGCGTGTGCGTGCACGCATGGCGTGCGACCAGGCGTGACCGTAAATTAAATACAAATTATCAACAGAAAATAAATGGGGGCAATGTATAAAACAAATAAAGAAAGTGATATACTTCTGGCATGGTTATGGTTTGTGGGTTTCGTCTAAAGCGATATTTTGACGCGACCTTTAGCTAATACCTACTGTGTTTTCACCAATAAAATAAAAGTTTTGAAATTTAGGCAAGTTTGCCAAAATAAATCTGAATACAGATTTTAGGTTGAAGAGTTCTAAGTATCTATCATGTACAACATCAATTCTAGTGATTACAGGGTCAGCGATTTAATATATATATTATAATATATACTATAATATCATCATCATCATCAGCCCACATCAGTCCACAGCCTGGTATATTGTGGTATACTATGTATTATTCCAAGCTGGAAAGTATCTGAGCATATATTTTTAAATCATCGACTTGAATGATCGTCGTAGTGGTAATTGCCAAAGAGAATGGTAATATTTATCCGGAAACTTGTAAACAGCTCTACATAAAACGATAAACAACAAGCTTCAGCAGTAAATACAGCAATTAAAACTGTTAGCGCTAGTATACTTAGATACTTCTTAGAACTTACCTCGGACTATATTTAGAAGAGGTTGTTTCATTGAGGGAAGGTAAACAACTTTTTTCAAATAAAAACGTTTTTACAAGGTGTTATGTGTGAACTTTATGTGCATAAATTCTTGAGGTTTTCTTCAAATTTTTTCAATACCAGCAAAATAACCGACTTTGGATTTATGTGTCCTATCTCAGTCCAGCTTTTATGGATTATGTACGAAAAAGGATGTTCAGAAAACTTGAGTAATTGCAAAGAAGTACCTACCTATGTCTAGGGAAGGAAATGAGAAGGTATGATTCTCAAGGTAGGTAGCCTATTTTAACCTGACTTTACCTAGGTAGGTACTTTTTGCTGGGTGCTCCTTATCTCCTGTGCTAATCCATACAATGTATGTGATATGTAACATACTCCTATGTGAAATTGTAATTGCGACATAAAGGTAACGTATAACCTATTAAAGGTACTGCCAGTTTAACACAATTCATGACTGTTAAAGTACCAGGGGATCATAACTGAGTCAGAGTAATCTCAGTTTCGCAACGTTCACAGCGCTTTGTCGTCGGCTGTCTGCCATCAGATTTATCTGACGGGAGAGCGCCCGGCGCCGTGCTCTGACGCCAAATCCCATTAGCCTTTTGCTGCTGGTGTTGTGACAATAAGCAGTGCTATTAATGTCGTCTGACAATAGGCTTTGTAGTTTGTTGGATTGAGTTTTCACCTATGATACCTTGCAGTTGCTAGTCTTGATGTTAAACTGGAAGTTTCTATTGCTTATTATGGTAACAGAGTGGCAAACAGATCAATTGTTTTTTCTCAGTTAAGTTTTTTCTACGTAAAGTGAAATATATATGGATATTGCTACAATAATGATGCCATCTATGGCGCTCATTAGGGGAGGCCTGTGTCCGGCAGTGGACTATTATAGGCTGGTGATGATGATTATGATGATGATTGCTACAATTATTCAAACAAACATACAAACAAACAAACAATCACATTTTAATTCTTTATAATATTAGTATAGATATAGATATTCATTGCATAGTACTGACTGCCTTTTAAATCAAAACAAAAACAGGTTCAACGTCAAAACATCATAAAACCCAAACTTTTAACAACAAGATCCAATTTTATTTGGACAATGAAAGAAAACGAAAGTCACGCCACAAAATGAATGTAAGTCATCAATCTGTATCAGAAACACAAAGGGTCGATCAGGAGTTTACAACATCCTTCGTAAATGCACTGTTGGATGGACCAATTAGAATTGAATTGCTATGGACAATATCATCAGACTACCAGGGGCTATGAGGTTTATCCTCCTGTAAATGTTATCCATTTTAAATATAGTTTAGTACCCAAGGAAGGCAATATAAGATGTAATAAAAAAGCCAAGGGATTCTTTGATTTTATCGGGTTGGATGGGGTCCCGATTAAATTTTCTCGGTATATAGATACTTTTACACCCTAGTATCTGGAGTAAATATAATAAAAGCTTTTAAGTTGTTTTAATGATGCCATCTACCATAATGGCGCTCATTAGGGGAGGCCTATGTCCAGCAGTGGACTATTATAGGCTGGTGATGATGATGATGATGATGATGATGATGAAGTTGTTTTTCCCTAAGGTCGTCCCTTAATCGTTTTTGTATGAATATTGTTCAGAATGATGCTTGAAACGTACGTAGCTGTAATAGAGCTTTTAGATCTCTCGCAAGTAGGTATGCGTTTGCGCAAGTCGGTCGGAACTTGCGCGGGCGGCGACAGTGTCAATGTGTAATGGACCGCAAATCCTTTGTGTTAGGACCACACGTGTGCTTTGATTGATAGATGATTTGATTGATATTGTGTCATCGGGCTACTGTTTCAAGGTTGGTTTTTGTCAGCCGAATAAAGTTATTATTTATTATTCTTTAAAAGGATACTTTGTCTAAAAAGCTCTACTAATGTCTACCACAAGACAGCTTTTAGATATTTCAATTTAAAAGACAGTCAGTACTATGCACTGATATCTATATCTATAGTAATATTATAAAGAGGTTAAATTTGATTGTTTGTATGTACCGATTTGAAAAATTCTTTCACCATTAGAATCCTAAATTTTCCGTGATGAATATAGGCATATTTTCAAAAAAAAATAGGGTTCTTTCGAAAAACTAAATTATTGTTGTATACCAGTGCGAAGCCGGGGCTAGTTTTACTATAAAAACAATTGTAGTTTGATTTGATGAATTCATTATGAATATTAGCGGGTTAACTACGAACCTATTTCGTTTGGAAGAACATCAACGTTTCATCCCTTAACGAGGGACTTCGACTATCCAGTCGCACCCGTATCCACGGCGCGACGTGAACCGCACTCACCCTGTCAAAGTTCCTCGATATATACCCTTAATGAAACATTGGTGTTCCTCCAACATAAAATATGTACAAAATATTGGCTTGCATTACGAAATGCCAGTCCTTGACCGAGTATAAACCAGCTTCTAGCATCTGACATCCAGATTTCAATTAGAATTTAATACTTCCAGACTTCTTTAACCGATAATTTGTATGTTCTAGAAGAGGAAGAGGAATGCGGGGTGCTATCAGAAGACTCGGTGTGTTCAGAAGGAGGCAGGGCGGACACGGACGATGAAGGCATCGAGCGGGACTCCGAGCCGGCGCCGCGGCGGAGGCGGAGGCGGAGGAGATTCATGCTGAGAGACGTTGTTGAGGTAAACTATCTAGCAGAATGACTGCGCTACAGAAGGTTCTAGAAGAAGACGAATTCAGGGCGTACTATGCTGACCGAATAGGGGCGTGTGTTAATCGCACGCCGAAGGTTTTGAACTTTTTTCGATTACGTATATAGGTAAGGTACGTACTATAGGTACCAGATACTTCGGAGATTATTCAGATACCTACATTTTTCGACTCTTTTCAATTTATTTCAAAAAGTTTGAGTTACACAGCATTCACATTCATTCGAGCTTCCTGTGGTTTGTTTGCAACAGTCTGCAGTTAGATTAATTGTTTCAATTGTAAAACCTAAGTCTAGCATGCTTTTATGAGTTGCAAAAAAAAATCTTCTATTCTTTTCTATTCTGTTTGTTGCTTCCGAGATGTAAATGGACCATAGCGTTACTCCAACCCAACAAGACTCTATGGCACGGCTAAACCAGCTTTCAGCTTTCGGTCCTTTCATACTCAACAACACAATTATTATACAACTTCAATGTCATTCAACTCCATCAACGAACGAAAGTATTTTCTCTTTCACTATAACAATAAACTTACTAAGTGCCTGATTACAGATGAAATACCATGCCTATTCTGAATCTTCTATATGATACCCTTAATTAAAAACCGGAGGGCTATAACAAGGCCACTCATCTTGAGCCTCGTAAATAGCTTGAGCCCATAACTGATAATATTTTCACCCACCTGTACCGCTTTCACTTGTAAATGATCCTTATCCATTCATGGAAGGTGTTTGGGGATCTTGCTTTTTGTTTTTTTAGTGTTCGTGTCATCTTGTTTGGGTTCTTCATGTTGTAAATTGTTTCGATGACATGGACTTTTCGTGGGTAATGTATTTTGCATGTGACGTTGATTGAATTCCCTATCCGAGTTGAGCCTTATTTGGATGATTGTAAAGATATTTTTAATTCATGGTGGTAATTCAATCCTAAAAAATGCAAAGTAAATATATAATTTAAACACAACATCATCCAGCCCATAAAGCAATCTGCTGCGCTATAAGCGCTTGCTATTAGTACCAGATCACTGAAATAAAACTTTATTCAATAAAAATTCCATAGACAAAGACATTGTAGTTCCAAGGAAAGCAAAGCAAAGCTTATTTATTGTATGGGTTAATTATATACATAGAAAAGAAACAGACCTGGAACTAATATGGATTTTTCAAATGGGTTAGGACAAAATGTCCTGAGGGAGGAATGGAGACCTTCTGCGTCGAAGGCGGACTATTGCCCGCTGCGCCACAACAACGGTCATCGAAAATAAACCGTAAATAACGTTCGTACACACTCATGTAAATTGGTAGAGATACAGTACCTTCCCAAAACATGAGATCCATTTCATCACTTGCCCACCTATTTTAGAACGATGTGAAGCAAACCCATCGACACTCTCACCTTTTACTATTATGATTATGACGTTGCGACACTTGCACTTTACTTTCACTTTATCACTTATTAGGAAGTGATTAGTGGCTCTTATGTTAAGTGAATTGATACTAAGTAGTTATAATTTCCAC
Organism: Eupithecia pulchellata; assembly: GCA_963931895.1. Classification (NCBI taxonomy): domain Eukaryota; kingdom Metazoa; phylum Arthropoda; class Insecta; order Lepidoptera; family Geometridae; genus Eupithecia; species Eupithecia pulchellata. The sequence goes on from OZ007525.1 coordinate 2,040,147, forward strand.
ATTCGAAGATAGTTGTAGGACTTTTATGGACCTGATAATATTTATATGCGTTCTTCTTAGATGAAATATGGTTGGGTGATTGGGCGGTATCGGGCCGGTATGAGTTGATTTTGAGTGATGCAATGGTAACACACGGGTAAGTTATGGGCAACGGTAGTATAGAGCTTTGACTTGAATGTGTGCCTTACATAATTATTCATTTAAGTGATGACCTCTGTGGCGTGGTGGGCAATGCTCCTGTACCTGTAACGCAGAAGGGGACAAATGTCAAATTCAAAAATAAATATTGTACAATCATGCATTTTTTCAGGGTGTTCTGGACAATTTCTATGTATAATTAAAAATATAAATTTCTATGTAATATATCGTATTAAATATACCACACAAGCTCTGCTCGACTTGGGTCTAGATGATGCTTATGTGAGCTGTCCACCATTGTTCATTTCCAACTTCACGATAAATGTTCAATGTGACTTAAGTATCACTGCAGCCATCGTAGGCCTATTGTTATCGCCACTTTATGAGTTTAAACTACTATTTATTTTAGGAAATAGGAACATAGAAACGTCGTACAATATGCAACTTTAAGATAGCTCTCAAAGCTTACCATACCATACTAGCGCAGGTTTAACATACCTTCCAATTTTGACTAGAATTTTTTTTACACCACCCCGACTTTATTCTTAAACTTATTAAGCCTCTGTATTTTTTCAGTAGAGTTTCACACTAAACATAATCGAGAAAACATTTTTCCCACTTTCATCTGAGTGTTCTCTTTGAGTGAACTGGGCTTAGTAGGTCAGTGGGACGTCGTTGTCGGGACCATCAATAATAAAGTGGTGGTTTTATGCTTCCTTGTGTGCGAAGGAGAATTTAAGTGGACGGGTATTGGTTTGTGGTGTACCGCCTTGTATAAGTAAGCTCGTTGTTTATGCAGGTTCTCGTGGCCGGCACTCGGCAGTTTGAAGATCTTTGGGGTTAAAATAACAGACACCTACTTTGAAAGAAAGGAGCAGTGGAGTGATTTTAGGCAAATTTAGAAAAAGGGTTGTTGATCATCTCTGTGGCGTGGAAGCGAAGGTACGCCTAAGATGCAAGAGATTCTGGGTTCAACTTGTTTGTTTGATTCCAGGTCTTTTGGATGTTTTCTTTGTAAATAATTTGAAAAGATCAATCTACGTATCAAATTATATTAGCTTACGGTAGTAGCTAACTAGATTACTGCCTAGCAGTAATGCAGTATTTAGCCTATAAGGCAAACTCTGCTTAGGCTTAGCTTAGGGCCCGATAATGCTATATGAATTGTCCAGTGTCTATCTAGATATTATTGTAACGAAGTAATTTATTTAAAAATTAACTAAAAGTAACTAAAGTAACACAGTACATAAATCATATTGGAATTCTATAAAAAGAAAATAAAATAAATCAATGAATGGAAATATCAATCAAATGTAATCGATACAAAAGCTCGTCAAGCTTACACTCGACCATTGCCGTAACAGACAGTCAACACTCGATATCTCAACAAAGGTATTGCGAAAGTGGTCGTGCTTACCCCAGCCTCCTTCACCTTGACACACACGTGAATCATATCCCGGGAGACTCGGACAATAGCGGCCCTGCTCCTATTGTTTCAGAGAACTGCGCATTTAGTAATATTAAATAATAGATAATATTAAATAATAATGATGCCATCTATGACGTTCATTAGGGGAGGCCTATGTCCAGCAGAGGACTATTATAGGCTGGTGATGAAATAATAGAAGTGTTTTATGGGTACTTGATTACTTACTGTCCGAAATATATACCGACAAAAATGCTTGTACGATCTGCAAATATGTGAATGTTTACGATCTTCATCGGGACCTGAAGATCAAATTCGTCGATGTAATCTATACTAATATTATAAAGATTTGATTGTTTGTTTGTTTGAATTGAATAGGCTCTGAAACTACTGGACCGATTTGATAAATTCTTTCCCCATTAGAATGCTAAATTTTCCGTGATGAACTAAGGCTATGGAACATTTAAAAAAGTTAGGGTTCAGTATTATAAATAAAATTTTGTTAAGAGCGTGCCATACCTCAGCCAAAATTCAAATTTCGAGCAGGATGACAAGATATGATTTTCGTATGAGTGAGAAGCACAGAGCGATAGACGTGCTCCGTATTTTGCTCCGCCAAAACTGTTATACCTAATTACAAGTTATTTACACAACTAATCGAAAAATTTAAAAGACGAAAACGAAGAAATTCTACTACGTTTCTTGACAAAACAAAAATCGAACAAAAAAATGAGGTGGTTCCTGAGATAAATAGCAAAATGTGTGCAAAACATGTATTTTTCAAAAAATTAAAGTATCGAGAAAATTTTCACCAATCGTGTTTTTGAAAAGACGGAATCCAAGATAAAAGTTCGAATTATCATTTACCTAAATATGAAGGTGGTAGCTTTCACAGATTCTGAGATAAATAACGATTTCTAACTATAAAATTACATAAGGTACACTCTTAAGTACTTGTGCGAAGCCGGGGCGGGCCGTTAGTAATACAAAAATACGCAGAGGCTCATGAACAGAGGCTTCATCATGTGAACGTCCAGGATAGCCAGTTCCTTGACCACACGGATATAGGGAGAAACCTCAAAAGAACTAACCTTTTGAGAGTGCTGATGGACAGGACAAGTTCCTAGTGATATGTTTTTATAAAATTATGGTAGAACAAAATTACTTATTATACAAGTATGGCTAGATTGTAATGTTATTCTAGTGTATTTAAGTAAGTATGCTAGAAAATAATTAAACATTTTTTTCTCGATGTGAAGACGGCCGGTAGACATCGCCAATACTACAAAATGGACCGAACTGAAATTTTATGCCTACAATAATATTATGTTGACGCTTCCGACTGGTATTGATATGAATGAGTTGAGGTACATGTAGATTATTTGCAACAGTTAGCTCAATTGTTCAAATGTAAATACTAGTAATAATTTGTTTATTTGATTGAAATTAAACTTGTTATGCATATTGTGGCAAATTTTTACGGCAAGTTTTTTTTAAACTTTATTTCTTTAGCCTTTCAAAATAAACACTGAGACAACTCAAATTTAAAGCACTCAGATAAGTCATTTTCCGTAAATATAGTATCCCATAAATTTTCGACTTTGTCTGCACTAAACTTGAACCGGCAATCTTCTCTTCATCTAACAATGTCCCCATTAAAATAGAATTTTGAGATAATATTTTTTTCTAGAAATGATCCTGAGCTCACACACTAGTAGATAGTATAGAAAGTCTTTTATATACTTGATTTCTTCGTCAAAATGTATACCAACACAATACTATAAAAACGGGTACAAAAAACACAAGACACAATAAAATTGTAGGATATACTTAGTTGTTACAAAATGGTCTCAAATGAAAGGGCCTCAGCATAACACTGGCTAAGCTCCAATAGGAAACCAGCGCTGGTCATCCACTACACAAACCTAAAAGTAACCTCATTCCTCCACAGCGTTGCGTGTGGCACTGCGGCGGCAGCGGGCGGAGCGCCCGCGACGCGGCGGCGGCGCACTACCGCGCCGTCTGCAGAGCCCTGGTGGCCGAGGCGCTGGAGCTGGGAACCTTCCTGGCGAGGGTCAGGGTCGGCGGCGCCCGGGACATGGGCGCCGCGGAGGAGTCCGTCACGCATCTTGATACGCTGAAGTTCTCAGACTGGGTATGTATGAAGGATAACGATACATTGATTAATTCATGTAATATCCATTTTCGACGCTATTGACCTTGTCGTTACATTCTAAAACTTAGTTATTTTCTTAGGTTACAGAAAATCCCTCTCTGCTATCTTGTATTTGTTATCCAAATAGCGCGGTCATCTAAGCTATAGGATAGCTATAGGTTATGTAGACATAAACTATAGCTATACTATAGCTTAGCCGATACTGCCTGAACGTGGAGAAACGTTCAGGCGCAGTATCGGCTAATAAACTAAACTACCCGCACCCAGAGGGAGATTATTGATAATGATTTATGAATCTATTATTATGGCGCTTAGTCCTTAAAACATGCTAAATCGTTTATCAAATCATTTGATCCTGTCATATTGTAAGTCTAGATTGTACTTAGCTAGGTCGTATCTTCGCTACGCTCGATATAATTGGGTAACATAAATTTTGAGTAGGTTTCTCATAAAATCTTGTGAATAAACTATGAAATTCTAACCCCCCCAGTAATAAGGTGACCTAACTTTGGGACATAGCCGTCTTACATACATTTATTTATTATTGACTGAACCCAAAAATTAAAAAAAAATCTAAAACTCCCTTTTCCAGAAAATCTCAGAAAAAAATATTTTTAATCAGAACTTATCCTTTTAAAAAACAAGCATGGAACTCCTTTCATGACTTTTCTATAATTCTCACAGTTTCAGACTTCCCGTTAGTAAGTCCGACAAAAAATCAAGTACCTATTGCTATTTCTTAATAGAAAAGACATTGACTTAAGTCCTATAGCAATTATTAGCAGTCATTATGAATAAGAGGTTAAAGCTACAACGAGATCTTAAATTTTTAAGGTATTTCTGTAAATAATTTTCATCAGCAACAAATCAAAAGCCTTACAAAGTGCAATGTCCTGTTCCCATGCGAATGCAGATCGCTGTTACCTAACTTGGTATGGATTATTAATGCTGGCCCAACGCTTAGGAATTCGAATTAATAGAAGTTAATAACGCGAGGTACAAAGCTAAGGCCCCGGCTTAACTTGACGATTTCTTACTACATATTAGTATATATATTATTATATTAGTAGGTACAAGTATAACAAACGATACAAAGAGAAGCCTAGTTCTTGGGCACTAGCACATAATACCGCGGCACGCCGCGGCTTCGCAAGGGTGTTATAAAAAGTCTACATATACACACACTTACACGTTGGGTAACATTATTTAAGTTCATACGGAACCCTAACTTTTTTACAATATTCTATAAACTATAGTCTTCACATCAGGGATAATGTTTCAGTAATGCTAACAAAATATAACTCAATTTAGTAGATATACAAAACTGTAAAAAAAAAAATTACAAAATAAAACAGGTGTTAAAGACTAATTACCTATTATGGATCAAAGGCCTAGAACTACCTAAGTATCAAAATAAACTGATAAAAACAGTCGATAAACGTCGGTTTAAAAATTTTAAGTGGTTGGAATTTAGTTCATAACTAGATATATTTTTGGAAATCAACTGCTGTTTGAGGTTGGTAATTTTTTTTTCAAAAACAAGGAATATTTTTTTTCTTTTTATTTAATATCGACCAGCAACATCGACATCTACAAAAACTGTGTTCTAATGTGTTGTTTCCAATTTTAGTCTAACCGAAGGATATGGAGAGCTTTGCAAGTACGTGAAATAACTAACGGTTGTAAATCTAGTTGCCTTTAAACTTTTTTTAGTACCTACGCATTAGAATCAGACGAGGACCCATTGTGCTTGCTTAAATTGTGCCGCCTAAGAATTATCGGCATGGCTTGGCGCGATATTCAAATATTTTCGTGGTTTTTATTTCTGCGGGAAGAAATAAATTTACGGGATTTTTAATTTGCTGCAAAACGTCGTATTATATGAACCTAAGACCTGCGATTTATCGGAATTTTGGAAGCATTTGGGAAAATGTGGAGCTATATACAAAATTTTTATATTTTCTTGATACTCAAACATGTCAGTGAACCGTAGTTAGTTTTTCTATAAGGTTACGAAAGCAGAAATAATTAAAAACGTTACGAAACTTGAATCTCGCGCCAACCCGAGATTATCACCGTTAAAGTTCATCTTTGATCATTGTGAAAACATTTCGATGCTTTTTGTAAATAGTGTAACTCACCTACCCAAAGCGCCTTATATTCCGTAATAGCAACCATAACCGTATGCATTTAATCTCATGCTGTGAATGTAGTCTCCCTGATACTCACTGGCCAAAATATCATACAAAGAAGTTTTATGTTTTATACTAGATTCCGCCCGTGGTTTTGCTCGCTTCATTCCTTGATAAAAGTAGCCGATGTCCGTCCCTGCGATAATATTCATATCCTCAAATTTCATATAAATCGGTTCTTCCGTTTAGGCGTAAAAAAGTGATAGAAATATACTAACGAAATTTTAATATTAGTATGGATTCTAAGAAAGCTCTTGGAGAGCTGATAGATTGAAAATTATACTCCCGAGATACGAGTTCGAATGTAGCTTACTCTCTACCTTTCGTTTTAGTAGCAACACTAACTGATTGCTATTAACTTTTTGCAGGCGCGGTTTTGGATGCAAGTCATCGGCGAGCTCAGAATGGGAGTGAAACTGAAGAAGGTGAACTATTCGAGAACTCCGATCGAATACGAACTAACGCCGTACGAGATCCTCATGGACGACATCCGCTCGAGGCGGTATACGTTACGGAAAGTCGACGGGCAGATACCTCCTAGGTATGTATTGATACTTTGGAGTTTCGAGATTCGTTTCGAGTTTTGTTTAGATCTTCTTTTTTCCTAGGTCTTGCTTTTCTGTATCTATTTTTCAATATCTATTAAGTGTTAATATTAAAATCAGCTATTAAATTGAAATTTAAAATAATAATACATTTCGTGCGCCTGTAAGCACAGAATTAAGGACCAAATTTTAAATTTAAATTTTTATCTCAAATTTTGACCAAATTCTAAATGATACCTAAAAAGATGAACGTTTTATCAAATGAAAAGTATTTAATTTTCGAAATATTGAAAAAGTTCGGAAAGTGGACCATTCCACTACCTATCTCCGAAGTGAGCAAAGCGATCCATCTGAAAATGTACTAGTCGTTTGTTGGTATGAATCAGAAATATTTCACAGGAAAGAGATTTTTTTAAGAAGATTACTTTTAGAAAAGTGGTCAAAAAGGTGGTAAATAAATTTCTAAAGGGGGGCTACTACACTGAGTCGGATATCAATTGAAAGCTATGGGTAAATCTCAAAACAGTTTTTAAAATTTCTTTCGGATAGGATTAGACCATTCCGCGCGACTCAGTCACGCACTTGACGGATCTTGTTTTTCTTTCACATTTGCTTACTTATTTGGGTAAACAAATCAGTTACAAGTTATAAAAGGCAGTGTCAGCAGTGCGTGAAACGGCCTAATGCCTATGTTACATACTAAATGACTGAAGGCAACGATCTTCCCCCGGGGCGGCTAAAACTATAACTAGTAAATAAATATATCTAGATACTAGCGGTCCCGCCCCGGCTTCGCACGGGTATTTAACAAAAAGTTCAATTTTCATGCGGAACCCTAATTATTTTACAAATATTCTATAGCCCTCATCACGAAAATTTTAGAATTCTAATGGTGAAAGAATTTTTAATATCGGTTCAGTAGTTTCGGAGCCTATTCTAACAAACAATAAAACTTTTCCTCTTTATAATTATATATATAGATAAAATCTTCCTCTGTTCTCTCTCTCTCTCTCTTCTATCCATCCACATTAATCATCTTTCGCAGATATGAACTCCACGGGCGCAAGGATTCAAAGTGAGTCATGGCCTGTAGAAAGGCTTTAGGAGATTTCACCAAGTTCCCCTATCGACAGCAGTATCCCTTTTATTTCATTAAGGCGTTTACCACAAATTAGTACCGCTACATATTTATCTTATTACGTTGGACAAAGGAAACTTCAAAATTTTAGCTGTGGAATTTGTGAGAGTGTAGCTTTTTTTGATGCCTCTGTAAAAGCTTTATCTTGTATAGCTTGGGCAGAAATGTTAAAATAGAGTTTGGTGGCCAAGAACGGCAACTTCGTATTCGCCTAAATTATACCAAAAAAATATTACAGAGGCATCAACAAAAGTTCATAATAAAGAGGGCCATGATCTCAATCACTGCCGTCAGAGTCAAATTAATAAATAATGCTGGACAATCCGCATCACCGCAAAGCTAAGCAGAGTTTGTGTTATGGCCGTTATGGGTGATAGATGACTGATATACATACAAAATACAATTCATTAAACAGATAGATATATATTTTTTATTATAATTATAAAGAAAACGACCAGAACACCCTGACTGAACAAATATCTGCAGATCGTATCGTTTGTCTCGAGAATCGAACCCGCAATCTCCGGCGTCGCAGGCGGACCTTTGCCCACCGTGCCATCAGGCCGCAGACAGCAGTGCAGACAGGTCGTCAATATGACTGGGCTGAAGATTTATGTCGTACGTATGTCAGACCCTGCCGTGGGCGAAGATCGCCACTGTCTGGGTCGGACATGGACGGACCACGGCCACAATAAGATCTAGACGGACGAGGTGGCGCCGGAATGAGCTCGACCAATTTAATAAGGAGTGAGCCCTCCTCGATAAGGACTGATATTAACTGAAGGAGGGAGGAAAGCCCTTGTAGTCTAGTGAGACGCTCCAGGCCAATATAATAATACCATAAATCGCAGCTTTTTTCACTATTCTAAAGCCCGATTTACACATCAACAAGTACAGTAGCGAGTTAACTTGCTAATGTGGCAAGTTAAGTCGCTTTTTGCGTATGAACGGCAAATGCGAGTTAAGTAGTAAGTTGTTGATTAAGTTGATTTGAATAGATCTCAATCCTATTTTTTGGCGAGTCAAGTACGAAGTAGCCCCCTCTCTCGCGGCCCCCGCACTCCGCCAACTTAACTGGGCGGCTCGGCGCACGCGGCGCCCGCCGTGTAGACGGGCGAGTTTAGTACAGTTCACGTGGTGTTACCATATCAAAAAAATTGTTTCGAAATAGAAGTTAATAGAAGATTACTCCATTTTTCTAAAAACTTAAGGTACGGCTTATTTTCTAATAAATATCCATAGAATGGAATGTAGCAATGGTTTTGTGCTATAAATTATATTTTATTTCATTTTATTAACAAAAATATAAAATGATGAAGAAATATTAGCAGAAAATATTTTACGACACTGGTATCATCGGAGTAAAATGGGAGCAAATCACAGAAGTTCGAAACAATTCTACCCCTGACTTGTTATTATGACAGTGACATATCATGACATTTCTTTGTTTACATAAATTATCCAGGTTTCTGAATTTAGAGTATAAATCTTCGTCTCCGATCGGCAACTTATGACTTGCACTCGCCTACGTTTGAACTATACTTACTACTTATTACTTATTACTTAACTGACTATTTTTTTAACTCGCTACTGTACTTGTTGATGTGTAAATCGGGCTTAAGCGTGATAGTAGGTACCCGTAACAGGGATATTCTCCCGATCTACGCAAAATAACATGTTGCGCTTCTAAACTGAATTAGTTACACGTAGATGCATGCAATAGGCAACATAAGAATTAATGACTATTATGCTCGCTTTCCATCTAAAGCCACGCCTATTTGATCATGAGTAGGTAACTTGGGTAGGTTTGGAATAAGTATACCTTCAAAAATCATAACCCTTACACATTTTTTTTTCATGTAATCGTGCGTGGTTTAGTTCTATAACGGGCTAATCATAATAATAACCGCTACGCCTCGTAGCTCCTCTACGCAAGTCTACGCTACGTAGCTCTACGCGCGTATACGCAGCGTAGCCGTAGCATGTCGCTACGTCATCTTCGGTTGTATTCAAATGATAAGTTTTGTATTTTTGTTCACAGTGTAAAGAAGGACGCACACGCTATGATTCTCGAATTTATTAGAAGTAGACCGCCACTCAAAAAGGTAATTTTTTATTTAAATTATTAACTTATTTCCTTAACGCAGTCAAACGTATCTATCTATATTTAGACTATCTGAGAAACCTCAAGCATGTTTCTTCGAAATTCGCTGTCTTTGTAAATAATCAAAACTATCTCAGTAGTTAAAAACTACCTACGTACTCCCTCTCTCTTCCCAGCTAATTTAGAATGCTGACCACACCAACATATATAGTATTGTTGGTGTGGTCAGCATTCCTTATTGATTTCCTCCTTTTGCTCTATGCTCGAAGCTCTATGCTCGTCTTCGGAAGCTTGATACGCGCTTTTGTCCTTTTACACTTCTTTCCATTGTGTCCTGGGTCTCCCTCTAGACTAGACCTATGTCCGGGGAGTAATATCTTTAGCGCTAATCTCCATACATAATCAGACGGCCTTCTCTTCATGTGCCCATACCATCGCAGCCTACTCTGTAGCATCTTGTCGGCGATGTCGTGCACGCCCAGACTTCCACGTACCTAACGTGTACATAACAATAATTTCTGGTGTAAATTGTGAAAGCAAACCTACACGCAGCCTGTTGAAAGTCTAGGTACTAAGATAAGTGATCTCCAAAAAGTAATCTGACAGTTATATACTATTCAATATTTTTAACAGAAGTTTTTATATTAATCAAACGACGAAGTACCTAGCTCCGGTAAACTTTTCATAGAAATAGTTAGAATTACCTCAGAGGCTCCGGTAAGCTTTTAATAGCAATGGTCATTGACGGTTGCTTATTTATTTTACCCAGGCGTCCGAACGCAAGCTACCTCCAGCGCGCCGTGAAGTGACTCCACGGGAACAGCTCCTGGCTTCCATCCAGGTCGGCAGACCGCTCCGGCCCACACCCTACTCTAGAAGATTCTGTAAGTACCAACCAGTATGTGTGTCTTATACTAGCGGTCCGCCCCGGCTTCGCACGGGGTTCAAAAAATTCAACTTCATGCGGAACCCTAATTTTTTGAAAATAATATTCTATAGCCTATGTTCATCACGGAAAATTTAGGATTCTAATGGTTCAGTTTTGGAGCCTATTCAATTTAAATAAACAAACTATCAAATATTTCCTCTTTTTAAAAAGAACACATAAATACTCATATAATTATTATTAGTGTGTCGTCGTTGTCAAAACAATCAGAATTTGCTCCGTTCGTTCGGATGGAGCAAAATCTGCCTTTTTGACTTGTAAGCAAGGTAGTCTTGTAAGGGAGTATAATTATTTATGTTTGATATAAATTTATGGGGTAATTAAAAGTTTATGATGGTGCAATATGTTTTTGCGTTTCGGTTGCCGATTTTCGTTTCGATTGTTTGCGAAGTTCGTACTTACAACCTTATTAGAACTTATTTGAGTTCGTAACATGCTTTGAGAAAAGGGAGTCCTGATGGGAAGTCCATTGAGACCAAGTAAAGTTTTTTTGGCAGCTGTAATTTTAAGCTCTATTAAAGTTCAATTTGAATTTTAGTAATTTTCGACACGATTCTGAAAATGCGTTTGTTTTTTTTACATTTATTTTAAAGTAAAACTATGGTATCTAAATGAATATGTAAGTCAATGCAATTAACTTTTAAATTAATAATAACAATAATTAACAAGGCATTTTATAGTGATTTTACTGTTAATTGTTAGCTACCTATCCACAAAGAAGATGCATTTAGTAGACCTACCTAAATTCTTACATTTATTTAAATGTAAGAAAACAAAATCATTTGATTTAGGTATTTTATTCAAATCGTATTGCCACGGTAAAACTTATTGACTACTTAAAAATAAAACACATTTCCCGTTCCTATAATCCTTTCCTGTATACAGAATGGTCCATGAACAGATAATCAAACGAAAAAAAATTATAAAAAACACAACAAAAGTAAACTCTTTCTAAGAACGAAAGAGACGAGAGATATGGAAAAGGCCATTCGATGCAAATTCGAACTCCCAAACTCAGAACATAGTTTCAAAATATCTGAGTGAAACATTCTGTATAATTTGATTTCCCAAAATAACCTACCGCCTTCTTACAGATGCCTAACCTTTCGGAACCCCTGAAACCTGAAATATCCAGTTTGATCCAGACTCCACTTTTTTAGACTTTTGTAATTTTGTATGACTTTATGTGAAGTATTTATTGAAAGAAATCGAAACATTTTATTTTTTTATTGTTTATAGTTAGAAGTTGAAAGCCATGCTAATTAAAACTACGTGTAAGATAATAAACTCATGCAGTAGGTAAGTTCACTAAGAAAGGTAGGAAAGAAGGAACTTCGGGGTACTTAGATCATTTTTGATGAAATTATAAAAAACTTTCCCATCTGATTTACTAATTGAGTTCAATCCAATATACCAAGCTAAAGTTGCAATTGGTCTGTCTCAATAACTTTTTCATGATCATCTTTTCCATACAAAATAAGCTTTATTCCGACCAGATAAAGTCTGAATTGGACTGTCCTAAGATAGGTGCCGATCTGTCTGCTCCAGTGAGATAATTTCGAAGTCTAGGTCACTGGGAACTTCGGTATCGACCCGGGAGTGCTCAGAAACTGTTATGTAATGAAAAATAGGTTTTAAGCACTTGGAATAAAGGTCATGGCCGACAATTGATTACGGAATAGTTTAGTGCGTCTCAGAATAGAAAATAACAATCTTGCATTTTTTAAATCGAATGATGTTATTATTTTTAATATGACAAAAATGCATTGTCATGGCAAGGAATGTAAGTCTAAAACTATATTCATTTATGACCATTCAAATTGATAGATACTAAATAAACTAGATAAATCACTATTGCAGTTATAATAAAATCATAGAATATTGAACTCTGACATCGATATAAACCAAAGATTCTCAACAATTTATTTAATTAAAAATCCAATTTCCTTAACAAAAGCTGGCAAAGAAAAGTAATAAAAAGCGAAACATGCTCACAATGGAATGTGAAAAAGGAACAAGTTGGAACTTACATAAAACTGGTCTAGGGGACTGTGGTTCAATAACTTTTCACTTCAAAATTAGAGTACCTCAAATTGAGACCCTCACTGTTGACGTAAAAACTTAAAACCATTTTCCAAATACTTCTTGGACTTTTGACTTTTTTACTAAAATTGTACTCTACAGTAGAGGAACAGTTATTAATTATGCATCGAAAAAAGTAACTTTATATAAAAGACTTCAACGCGCCTGCACATTGTTATCAATGATTTATCTAACATTAAACTAGATTGATGCATATCTTGGCAACGCATTAGTTAGTAAATATAATATTGAGAATTTCAGTACGTGTCAAACTCCTAGTAAAGACAATAATAACCTTTCTAGGGAAATCTTTGTGTAAATAAAGTACGAGTACCTACTCTGGGTTTTCATATTGTGTGAGATAAGATAACAAATTAGCGAAGTAAACATTTCACCTTCTGGTGGGTTTCATTTCGGTAAATATTACCTTAGTTAAAGGGCTTGTCTATTAAATGCAACTTAAATACATTCGATAAATGCTCAAACGTTGCTATCATAATTGTCGTGTCAGATAAATTATTTAAAAAGTACAAGATTCGCAAAATCTAAATAGGCTAGCTTAGATAGTCTAGTTTGCTTATTTTATCAGTGAATTAGTAACTCCCTGTCACTCGAGATTAAATTGATTAATAGAACGTCTTTTATATAATAGTACCTGCCGCCTGCGGCTTAGCATGCAGTTTTCCGAGATAAAAGCAGCATAATTTGTCATGTGACATCATGTCCTAGCTCGAGACACCGTCTACCTCAATGCCAAATTTCATCATTCACCTTTTTCGTCGTAAATAGATAACAGACAAACAGAATCACTTTAGTTTTTATATCTTAATATATAAAGGAACAAGCGATTTTCTGGCGACAACGCCCAGCCTAAACCGCTGAAGTTAGAAAGCTGAAATTTGGAAGGTAGGTTCCTTTTACAACACAAGCACCCGCTAAGAAGGGATTTTTGGAAATTCCACCCCTAAGGGGCTGAAAAGGGGGATGGAAGTTTTTTTGGTCTTTTTTCTAACTCTGTAACCGGTAGCCCAATTTTCTTGAAATTTACAGGAAATACTAAACATAAAAAAATATTGAACACGTGTTTCAGCATTTTTCAAAATATTCCTGAAAATAGGGTGAAATGGATCATTCAAGTTTGAGATTCGTATTTTGGCTCCATATTGAAATGTCTACAACTTTTTGATATAGCATACTAATGACTTGAAACTTTCAGTGTGTATTGAAAAAACTATAAATCAAACCACGTGTTTCAGGATTTTTCGAAAATGTTACTATATAAGTTTAAAAAGGAAGTCGAATTACTTAAGATTTTTGAGATTTTTTTTAACAAATGACCCAACATGAAACTTACTCAGAATACTAAACAAACAAAAATATTGAACACGTATTTCAGGATTTTTTCAAATATTCCTGAAAAAACATCAAAATATAAAGAAACAAGCGATTTCCTACCGACAACGCCCAGCCTAAACCGCTGAAGCTAGAAAGCTGAAATTTAGAAGGTAGGTTCCTTTTACAACACAAGCACCCGCTAAGAAGGGATTATCTTAATATATAAAGGAACAAGCGATTTTCTGGCGACAACGCCCAGCCTAAACCGCTGAAGTTAGAAAGCTGAAAGAACAATGGCAGGTCTCCATACTAAGAATTGTCTGGGATCAAATTGAAGCGTACCGTAATGAAAAAAATGTTAAAAGATTTGGCGTTAGCTCCAGAATCTATAAATGAGACTATTTTCTTTGGGGAAAGCCGGAAAGAAAAGATTTCAGTGTTTGAATCTTTTGGTTATGAATGAACGTCAAACAATAATTGTATGTAAAACATCGCAGATTGAAATCCAATCATAAAGAAATGGATAACGTGGTTTGGTCTTGGGTTTGGTCTTATCAATTAGACCACGCCACCTTAAATATTCGAAATGAGAAATGATAAACAAAATGAGCAAAACAAATTCTAAACTTCTTGTATGTTTACAAAAGCTGGGCGTGTTTTAAAAAAAAATGTACCTACTTGCCCCGTGATCACAAAAAAACTGAGGGTTTTAATAAGTAAATAATGTTGGACAATCCACACAGCATCATCTAGCCCGAAGCTAAGCAGAGCTTGTGTTATGTTATGAGTTCCTACTAGATAACTTATTTACTTAAAACAATATACATTATATAGGTATACCTACATTAATAGATTTTTTTTTAATTTTACATAGAAAATGCCCAGGACACCCAAAACAACAATATCGGAGTCCTAAGGGCACGCACTAGCCAGACACAGGGCAGTATCAATCAGTCCATAAACAGTCCAGGTCGGGTGTTTGTTACATACGTCGCCTGTGGCTTCCGTAATTCGGGTAAAAATAAATAGAAAACCAAAATATAAACACAAAACACAGCAGAGATGAAAAACGCCGAAGTCTCGGAAGGATTCTGTCAAAGAGAATAAAACCACTACGTTCTAGATTCTGTGGCGTCTTGACAGACAACCGCTGACAACGTGACACTATCAAATACAAATCAAAGACAAATGATACATTGCATTCAATATTGTACCCGCACCACTAATAAAATGGTAACATTTCGAATGTATCTAATTCGAATATCATTTGATAAGCTTTTAAATATCATAAAATAACTCCGGCCTTTACGAGAAGGAGTGAATAATTGAAAAATCGTAGAAAATTTATTAAATTTGATTCATATACATCAGATCCATGGACGCAAAAAAAAGTCCAGACCAAATTCTGCCATTGTTCTTTGGAAGGTGGGTTCCTTTTACAACAAAAGCACCCGCTAAGAAGGGATTTTTGGAAATTCCACCCCTAAGGGGGTGAAAAGGGGGATGGAAGTTTTTTTGGTCTTTTTTCTAACTCTGTAACCGGTAGCCCGATTTTTATGATTACTTACAGGCTAAAATAGCATTAGGAAATTTACAAACAAATTGGGCTATAGTAGAATGTCCACCGTGTCATTAGATTCTCTATAAAAAATACAGTAAATGATTATTAAAAAAAAAAACTCATTATAATGGGCTTATACATGATATTAAAAGCGGGTTGCAATTTCCGACTCTTAAAATAGGGTATTAGCTGATTTCGTCAAGAAGTTTTACCCTATAGTCCACGCAAATGAAATTGCGAGCGGGTCAGCTAGTCATAAGTATGGATAGTATTTTCAGAGTAGGTTCTTAAAATAAAATCCGTCCAATCTAACAGATTGAGAACCGCTGGCTGCAAAGCAAGAGTACTAACATTCTCTTAGCTCGCACTTGCCGCAGTCGCTGTCCAATATTATCGACGGCCGGTCGCCTTCGAACTTCTATTTTTGAATTTGAAAAATCTTCGTTCCATTTGAACCTGGATTTGATTCGATCTCGTGCGGAAGCAATGTGGACTTTAATTGGATTAAAATAAAGTGTGTTCCAGTGTGGCTTCCACCACCTCCTGCGTGAGGTTACTAGACTAACAGGATTTAGTTCTGCTACTACTCATCAGTGTTTACCGGGAATTTATCTAAATCGGTCATTAGAAACTGACTTTTATTACTTTTATCTTAAGTTTTGTTTTTGAACAGCCTATTTTGTGTTTTTTCGTTAGTGTAAAGTGACCTGGGTTTTGGAAAATGGGAGTGTTCGTTACAAATACGCTGGCTATGGACATTTTATCTCGTAAGTCTACTTTTTCTAACGTTTTCTTTTCGTTATCTCTAAAGATGACCTTGGAATAAACGCTAGTAGGTTAGAAATACCTATTCCGAAGGTATTCGACGCCCTTGCGTTGCTTGTTAGGCAGTGTTTTATAGGTTTTTAGGTTTAACTAATCACCATTGAAAACAACTAGCCCCTTATTAATATTGGTGTGCTAACTTAAAACATTACTAAGCATTGTTAAATCTCATTCTAGCTTATTTTAATGGAACGAGAAAAAATAGCAATGTCCTAATAAAAAAAAATGCTGGACAATCCACACAACATCATCTAGCTCCAAACTAATAAGAGCTTGTGTTATAACTCGTACTAGGTGACTGATATATTTAATTCAATATACATAGATAGATATTATTTTATTATAAGTACATAGAAAACGACAAGATTACAAATATCTGCAGATCGTACAAACATTTGTCCCGAATCGAATCTGCTACCTCTTGCGTCGCAGGCGGAACTTCGCCCACCGCACCGCAGAATTCGTCGGTTAGCAGACTATTATGAATAAGGTACGTATCTATTTAGTGTTTAGATAGTTGTCATTCTATTATTAGGTATGTCATTGTTTTCTGACGTAATTTGTTATCTGTCATTAATCATTATATATTCCTAGTTATTGTAATGTGTAACAACAATCAATACAGCCAATGTCGGAGACGCACGCTAGGCTTCTGTTTAGATCAATAATTGGAATAACTTACCTAACTTAACTAATTCACTGTAATGTTTCTGTAAAATAAAGGTTCAAATTTCACAATATGGATGTCTTATCGTGAGATCTTATTAATATGAGGAGCGTGTGTGTACGGAATCAGATCCTAAATATATCTCCATTAAGGCTCCGGCGATACGGATAAATCACTACATGGTATAAAACAAAGTCGGTCCCCGCCTGCCTTTTTGTGCCTATGTATGCCTATCTTAAGGCGCATACAGCACCTAAACTAGCGCCACCACCTACTTTATGTTATTATTCTGTTTAACAAAGGAATTTTCAAAAATCCATCGCCCAGTTTGTGATAACCTATCATAAGCTTTTTTTTAATGCCTCTGTAATAGTTTTATTCTATTTAGTTTAGGCTAGAGAGAGAGATACGAAGTTGCCCTTGGTGGCCACCAAAATCTATTTTCGTATCTCTTCCTAAACTAAATAGAATAAAACTATTACAGAGGCATTAAAAAAAAGCTTATGATAGGTATCACAAACTGGACTATGGATTTTTGAAAATTCCTTTGTTAAACAGAATAATAACATAAAGTAGGTGGTGGCGCTAGTTTAGGTGCTGTATGCGCCTTAAGAAGTACGCAACGGATTTTGATGCGGTTTTTTTAATAGATAGAGTGATTCAAGCGGAAGTTTTTTCTATCGCCATTGGGTCGCTAGTTTCCCAAATATATACAAACGATACCAATGATACAAAATGATTTTTAATTTGAGCATATTTTTACTATGATCCGATATTATTTGTGTTAAAATTTTAATTTTATAGATTCCTACCACAACATTTTTAGAAAATACTTTACTGAAATGAAATAAAACCAAATCGATTTTCATAGAAAACCCGTTTTCTTATTATTTGCGTAGGTAAGTATTTTCAAAGCTTATGGCACGAACCGAGATAAATACTACGAGTATTCTAATACAAATAATAGCAGATAGTGGTCAAAATATGCTCAAATTACAAATAATTTTGGTATTACGTTTGTTTAGGAAATTCATTCGTCGCCGGTGCCTTAAATTTCAGCTGATTGTGCCTTATCAGCTTATGATGCAAGCTATAAGCCTAATACAAATCTTGATGTTGATAACACCTTCACTAGCTAGTACAAAGATAATCATAGTTTTTATCTGACTTCTAAGTGTGAGCCTGTACAGCAATCTTTATAAATGGTATAAATATGAACCTTCTTATTCTAGAAATAAAGAACTTCATTGATTTCAGACTCAATAACGCCACATAGGATCTACTTGTTTCGATAAAAACTTTCAAAATACTACCATCATCGCTTTGAATAAATAAATGCTACATCACACAGCATTATGTAGCTCTAGGCTTAGCACAGCTTGCGTTATGGGGAGTACTAGATGACTGATATATGTACATAATACAATATATTACGTAGATGGTTTTTTTCAATATTTGAGTCGCAGGCGCAGATTTGCCCATCGCGCCCCATCGATCGTCATAAAACATTACGTTGATGGGTTCCTTTATCAACATTAAATTATTATTTCTCCTGAAATAATGCTGTATTTCGGCGAAGGCTATTGGAGATTTGCCCGAAGGCACTAACCAAAGTCTTATTATCTAACTGGGACCTTATTCCCTTCTCTTATTCTCTTTTCCTTGCCAAAACCGCGTGACGTCACAACGTGTTCTACATCTTAGATTATAGAGGAATATAGATCTGGCATAAACATCTATACGAACTTGTTACGAACAGTTAGTTATAGAAGTGTGATGTATTTCGACAGCAGAGTTACTGACATATCGGCATCTCTTTTTGACTAATGAAGATAATCATGAGTAAAAAAGGACAACAGCAGTTTGATCATGACTGAAAATGGCAACATTGTTTTGGTGACGTCACAAAATACCTCACCCCTCACCCCCTGCGGCCGGTCGCCATGTTTTGTCTCCGTAAACAACAAGTACATCAGTTGTCATCCGGACTTGTTTTTATTCGAAAATGAAGGAAATTTAGAGTTAATAGGCGATAATTATGCTTTTTTATAGTGTGCAAACTTGGAGAATAATGCATTTTATAAGTGTATGTGCAGAGTGTTTGGCTGTCGCATGAAAATCAACAAAAAACATCAAAATATAACGTTGCATGGGAAAGGTACCGAATTCATTCAAAATTTCTTACATTTTCTATTATTTTCAAACATTTTGCTGTTTGTGGGAAAGTTGCTTTTCTTTATTCATTTAATGTTTTACTATGAATATTATGTGATTTTAGGAGAAAATTATTCGTCATAGTAAATAGAGTTAGGGTTCGGTATTTTGAAAACATCGATTATCGATAACGAATTATTTCATCGACGCAGTACCAAAAACACAAAAATAAAAAAAATTCTTTACAGCAGCGTCAGCAACTTTGAACCAAGCTAACCAAGATTCAAAGGTGTAGTGCCAGGGACAGAATTTTTGGTTGGGGTGGAGTTTACGGGACGCAGGACTTAGAAAATTTTCGACGAATTTTTTTATGTATATATAACATGTATTTTTTTTTTTGGCTACGTAAAGAGGGTCACTAGGGGTCCAACTTTGGTTCAGGTGATCCACCCCAAAGTTCAATGACCTCGGCGCTAGAGGTCAAAGTATGTCGTTCAGACTAGAAAAATTTCGAAAGATGTTTTAACAAATGTTTTTTATCTTGTGGCATCGTTAAGAGGGTCACTAGGGGTGCAAGTTTGGTTCAGCGGTTTGACCCCAAAGTTCAATGACCTCGGTGCTAGAGGTCAAAGTGTGTCGTTAAATATGGATGCAGAAACAATATAAAAACTTTACAGAGCATTCCGGGAAGAGTTGATTAAGTTCAATTTGAGTGGCGGATCCGACACAGAGTACCCCGACTCCACGTGGTCTTGTGCGTGGCGCCCGAGTGTATATAATAAGCCGGAGGCGCGAAGGGAGTGCAGCCTCCGCCAGCCGTAACAAGGGACAGGCACCGCGAACCAAGATTCAAAGGTGTAGTGCCAGGGACAGAATTTTTGATGGAATGGGCTTGATAGGTCAGTGATTGTCTAAGACTCTTCCACACACGCCATCAAGGTACAACGTTTACACGTTTATTTATTTTTATTTATTTATTCATTCACAAATCAGATAACAATCAAATTACTTACATTAAACTTATGGTATTTACAATTCTGATCTAGATTGAAATCAATTATGTGAACACAGAGAAAATCAATAATGTTGCATGCATTAATAATAAAATTACATAAATAAAGAGAAAAAAGACATAATATATCAACTTAGTTAGACAAATAAATAATAGCTTTACAAGATCTTTTTATACTACGCTTAAATCTACAATGGTTTTTATCAAAAAATATCTACGTCATTGGATTTCGCTACTTCATTATACAATCGACACATTCTTTGTAGGGGAATATTGTATGAAACATTGTTTATATAAACTCTTATTGAAAATGTTTCAGGGGAACGGAACACCTGTATTTTGTATTCATTCTAGACGATAGGACGGAGGGTAATGTAATGCTAATGACCCGTTACGGATCACGTAGGTATAGAAACCTTAATAAAACTGAACAGAGCTTAAAGATACTTATTCTTCTACTTACTCATATTCGAAAATTTTGAATTCAACTCCGTGCAACTCAATTACTTACTTATCGATAGTCAATGTTAAAATACGCGCAACTCTACGGCAAGCCGCCATCTTTGTGCCAGACTAACTTTAGGTATGCACGTTTTTTTCGTAGGTATTTCAAGTCTTCCTTAGTCTGAGGTTCTACATACGTTTTTGCCCGATTCCACGCCGCTGTCTTGTCGAACCTGTGTAACGCGTTTGGATTGGCGATACTGATTATATGTAGGTCCTTTATTTTTATGAAGTCAAATCACTGGTTCATATTTTAATCAGTTTGTTTTCAAGTTTAATATTCAAATCATACCGTTCCTAACGGATCGGCGGCGTGACAGATCGATTTAACTTCTGTTGGTAACAAGGTATCCCTTTATAGTTTGTGGTAACAAGCTATCTAAAGTTCTTTGCAGTATTACAGAATCTAATATTCAAGAAACCTTTACCTACCTGTATTACCTGAGGAAATTCTTACCAGCTTTTGTGGAGGTTGCAATATTTTTATGGAGGTTGAATAATGGTTTGGTTACGCTCACACAATACTTCTTCGATTTGATACAGTGCGGCTTAACGATACGATAGGTAACGTGTTTTCATAAGAAAAAATAACGGAAAAACCTATGCCAAGAAATCAAAACAAATACATAATTTAATATCTGGAAGCTATAATTTCGCTAAAAGATTATACGCTAACATAATTATATGCGCTAAGAGCTAATGGCTTAGAGATCCTTATTTATTAACTTTTTTGAGTTAAAGTACTTTGAAGCTCTAACCAAAGTGCAATCAAACAAAATAAAGAATTATATGTAAAATAGTTGCTAAGATACACAGAGATTAGGTACCTAGTTGAATAAAAAATAGACTCGCAATTATCAAACGTGAAGCACGCAATGGATAAATCACGAAGATTATAAAGATGAGTTTAAAAGTGATGGCAATCATTTAATTATTTTTACCTTCAGGTCGTGCTGTCAGCTAAGTAGAGAATTATTTCTAAGGCACTTACATCATGGTACTTACATCAGGGCATAGGTCATAATTCCGCATAGAAGAAATAGTATATAAAAAAATACCCTCCATCTATTTGAATTTAATGGAAATATATCTGCAACGCTAACAAAAAAATAGATTCGACACTGATTCAAGGAATACTTAGTTACACACTCAGTATGAAATATATCTGCAACGCTAACCAAAAAAAAAAGGATTCCACTGATTTGAGGAAAACTTAGTTACCTACTAAGTAGTGCTTGATTTATTTTCGCTGGTCTAAAACTAAAATCCAAACAATCCTTAAAGACGTCACAAGTTCATAACTGATAAAATATTTTCTTTACCAAACTGCGCCACTCGTAAAATCTTATTGTGCTTGCAATTTTAACCGCAACATTACAAAACGGCTCGACTGGATAAACTTCTTTATATTCTGTTGGTGCAGTTTTATATAAATCTTAGGTTTTTGTGCCAGACGTCTCGCGGCGTTTTTCTTTTGCATTCAAAGCATCTGATGTCGGGTAACAGTGGTTTTGACTCGGTCTGGGTTTAAAAACAAGTTTGACAGGTAAACGGTGAAATGATTAGATAAATGGCAAAATTAAGAAAGTGAGCTAGTGGACCAAACTGGTGGAAAGTCAAAGCAAGGTCGAAGTCGAAGTTTGTCAATTTTTTTTATTGAAACGATTTTATCTCTTGCCTGCGCCTCACGCCTGTCATAAGCTTGTTTGTTTTCGCGGCTTATAATAAGAATGTTAGCTTTTTTTACGAACGATAAATTTTGTTTCTTCTTGGTCTTATTATAGTAGGTAACCAACCATTACATTATAGGTTGCAGTGGTTTCTTGATAACTAAGCAAGTAGATACTACTTTACTACTTGATGTTGCAACTTGCAACAGAGTACCTAATGCCTACTCGAAAAATACCTAATCATCTGGTTGGTTGACATTATGCCTACTTTACTGTAAATACTAACTATCGTAGTTTACCGAATAAATTACGGTTGTATAGTGAAATACCTACACATAGAATTGCTATTTGCTCCTCACATGATACATAAAACATTAATCATCATCATCATCACCAGCCTATAATAGTCCACTTCTGGACATAGGCCAGAAAACAAAAAAAAAACATTAATAAGGCACCAAAACATTTTGAATAGAATCAGGAGCTATTATCGTACGAACATCGTATCTGCATAGAACATCTAAGGTCACACGTGTTGGCAACTCACGCAGTCCTTGACCAGGGAGTTATTCTCTCTGGACCCACCAGTTCTCCACGACCTTGACGGATCGAAGCCGTTCCATTATCTCCAAGGTCCGTCCGTGCTTTTAGCCAATCACTTTTTGCATCACGATCTCGACGATAAGCTTTTGTCGGCTTGGCCTTGCTTTTCTTAAAACTATGAATATGTAAATGGCATATCAGCACTCCAGTTTCATCATAGATGTGCAAAATTTGTGACTGTTTTATTTAGTCCTAAAACAGCAATCATAGAAATAATGGCTGCGTGCAGATCGCTTCAATTTTTACTCAATTCATATTATACTACATCTCTTGCCTTTGTAGTAATTTTCTAGAGTTTTCTAAAAAGCTATAAAGCAATCTGAATAAAATCTCCAGCATAAACATAGAAAATGAGGGTCGTAAAAGCTTTTTAAATAATGAAATTTATACGGTCCACCGTCTAAAGATTTCTTCGAAATTATTTTCAGGAAATAAGACACAAGGAAAAATTTATTTATTTTGTCATATCTAAAGATACTGTGAGGAATATAAATCTTTGTTATATGAGCTATGACAGGGCAGATAATGCCATTAATATGATGCATGGAGTAGCTACCTTTATTGTCCCATCATTTCAATGGGAAAAATAAAACAAAGAAAACTGCTCTTTGCAAAACGTTGCAAAACCACCTCAGAAGATGAAATAAGTGATTCTGAGAAAATAATTAGCCAGTTAGAGTCAGTTTTCTTAGCAATTATCAAGTTACCAACTCGAGGAATCTTTTATAGCAATTTTGAAGCAATCAGGACATTCTTCGAATTTCTCTGTTTAGGGCAAAGTTTCTTGAATGTTTTGAAACGTTAGTGTTCTTTGATTTTTGTAGCAAACTCTCGCAAATGACTCGTGGTCCCCCCAAGTTGTTTTTCTGAGGGGACGTCCATCCCCATATCACACTTGACCAGAAATGAAGCAATGTGACAGTTAACAGGGCCTAACGTTGTGTTTTTTGAGAAAAGGAACACAAACTCTGTCTATGAGTATGTAGTTGTTTGATCTGAACAACAAAATAAGATAATCATGTTCAGCGCTGCAGTGCTTTGCCCTACGACATTTATCCTAATCATGGCTGGAATTTGTCGATACCTATCAACAATATCGGAATATTAAATAAGTAGGGCATGTGATAATAATATTTTCCGTACAGTTATGTTACGAAACACCTCACGACTGAGCCAACGACCGATTTCTTACGAATCGTGACTCCTCCGAGATATTAGCACATTTTTGTGTCAAACAAACACTTCGATATGGCGTACCGTTATCTGAACAATGGGGATTGAACATACCTATCTGTTGCATCGCTTGTATATTGTTATATTTATATAGTATGTAGATAAGAATCGTTATTATATTATTTTTCATTTGCCTATAGAGATTTGAACGACTTAAGTACTGTTAGTAATTATAATTTTGGTTTTTAGTGTTTTTATAGATGAATTCTAGACACGATAATAAAAAAAAAAAATATCTTATCTCGGTATCTTGAAACTACATAAATCACTGAACATACGTGGGGGTCTATTTCATATGTGTGTGTCCTTAGAGCACAGACCTTCGCTGGTACAGGTTAAATGGGACACCCGGTATAACGTAATTAAATCCGGACGCACCCTTACGATTCTTGCGATAGTGGAGTTGTGTTCCCTTTTCTACAAGTCGACAAGATTTCCGTGACAGCTAACCTTGTGCAAGTTGGCATTTACTGACCAATCACGAACCGGTCCAGCATTCCGAGACAAAGAATGCGGCGTTATTTCTAGAGTTGTAAGTGTTATTGTCGCTTGGCGATGATTCTGAAGCGATAGTTTGTAAAGGTCGTCTTCATGATCTTACAATGTAGGTACATATGTATTTTATGCAAAAAAATCTAAGTTGTCTTAGTCTGTTATTTTTCTTTGCTACTTGTAAGAATTTCTAAAGGTAGCTAACCTTTAGAAATTCTCTCATTAAGAATTCGGTCATTAAGTGTAGGAAAAGCATAGATATGTACATTTATAAAAACCAAATCTACTTTTTTACTAAGTGAATTCTATAAATAATACTTGTTGAAACAAATATATCTTCAGGATTTTTTGCCATAATCACTATGATTTTTCATTTAATTGCTCTTTTTCACGTAAATTCTCCAAGTCAAACAACGTTGCCCCCATAAAACTTTCTATACCGTGATTTCTGAATGATATGTAGGTACTAATAGTATTTCTTGCGACATGCTTTGCATTTGTTCTTGTTCCGCGTAGATTGGCAGGTTTCTCAAGAGAATGTCAGCTTCTGTAGCGGACGTTTTTTTGTAGAGTTGAGTTTGGGAAACGGTGTGGATGCATGAATGTCTAAAACATGCATAGTAGCAACGCCGGAGAAATCAGCGGCCTGTCTTAAAATTTTTGTAGAGAAGGTTCTGAGTGACCCACCTCTAAAAAAATCCTCATGTGCTTACTAAGGGGCCTACCATATCGTCAAAGAAAATATCAATTAACGTACATAGGAGTATATGAGTCATCCATACCTACTTTTAACAAATGATTTTAATTAATACGCTAAAGGTTTTTGTGACGGTGAAATGAATCTTATACTTATTGAATTATTATTTCATTTGCATCTGCAATCGCTCTTGATTGGCGGTCGTATTTAACCGTCCACCGCTTTGTTCAAGAACATTTAAATATATTCGTATGGGAAGCACTAACAATGAGCCGATAAATCAATTTAAATGACAATACTCATTAATTACGATATTTCTACATCTGTATAGAATTGCGAGATGAAAGACTATCTATACCAATATAATAAACAGCAGACTTTGAGGTTCTTGATGGTCTTTTAAGATTTATGAATAACATAACATCACATCATCAGCCTATAAAAGTCCACTGCTGGACATAGGCCTAAATGATACGAAGTTCAAATATCAAAGTGCTCTATTTCCTTTAGACCGAAAGAGTCCTGTAACTCTAGGACGCAGTTCATGGGGCAATGTAGTTTCTAATAAAAATACTTGATCTGTTGTCTGTAATTATACTTTTTAATGCTAATTGAGTCATAGACCAATGTCAGTGACTCAGGCAGGCGCTGTTAGTGTGACATTTTAGTGTATATTGTAGGCAACATACAGTATAAAGGGCTTCACACACAGCAGCTATAATGTACATTAATGTACATTACATCCCGGGATGTAATGTACATGTACAGTGCGCGTCAGAATTAAGTACCCCCCTTGTCTACATAATATTTTCGACTACTTCCAATTTCCTTGTAACTTGTAATTTTTCACATGCAATAATTTAACACGCCGCGCCGCTCAGGATCAAACCGCCCTTCCATAATACTCAAAATCTGAAATTCCCAATAATAACAACTATTGTGTCCTACATACATTGAGATAGGGGGGGTACTTATATGTGACGCGCACTGTACATTAATATTTATAATATAAATAATTTCTATGGAAAGATGTAATGAGATGTATCGTGCTATAATGTAGTACATCTTTACATTATAGCTGCTGTGTGTGAAGCCCTTAACTGTGGTATAACCAAATAACTTTTCAGTGAGCACTGAGGAACGTCCCCTTAACGTTCTTTTTGAACTAATCTTCTTACACCAATGGGTTTGTAGTTAACCCGCTTAGATATGTATTGAAAGCATACAATGTTCTGTCAAATTCTCGGCACTTTGTGTAGACTCCAAAACACAAATTGGAATGTTTGAGCATATTAGAATAATAATTCCATCATTAACATTAATATCGCGATTTCTGTAGAGTGGGGAACGACTTGAATTTAATTCATTGTGCCATTAATATTCTTGACATTTTGAAAACAGTCTCATTTTTCATTTATGTTTTTCTCTAATTAACAGAACCAATTAGACATAGGTATTAGTTTCAACTTAATATGATAATTTATGGAAATAATGATGTGCGTAAATTAATAAATTTTACATAAGAATACGATGATGTTTAATGAATTACGTATACTAAGTTGGTTTAATATATTGACTCTACTTCTTGTTTCCGACAATGGACACCATTTTAAAGTTAGGTACCATTAATAATTACTACCGTGATTGTGTAATAGAAGCTGCATTTGGCTATTTTATGTATATGAAATACGAAGTGAATTAATTTACTTTCACGTTATATATTTTTATGATTTGTAGTCATTAGCAATTTCTATTTTTGTTATAGATATTTTATACCATATTTCGTAGATGTGTAAATGTGGTTTCTAATTTCATATTCTCAAGTGATCATGCGTATATTCAAATCGTGTCTTTAGAATTTAACAAAAACAAAGAAAAAAGAAGTTCAATCTACATTTTATAACTTTGTCTCTCTCTGCCAATAACGTTTTCGGGGAGAGAACTCTTTTTAGGGTTAAGCGCGAGCTTAATTATGGCAATGGCGACTTTGCCATTATTTTCTAAGTTGATGTGTTATGTATACTAAAGAATGATTTCGTTCAATTCTTGTTTAACATCCACTTTGCGATGGTGGAATTTGCCCTATCATGCAATAGTTCAGAGGAAGTTTTAGTCGACTTAGATAATATAGCAATCTATCTCCCATAGTCTATTGCGCATATGATTTACATCAATCAAGTTTTTGCGGGCCTCGTTTGATAGGTCAGTGAAGGGAACTGCATTAGCTTAGCTCATATTTTCCTTATGCTAAGCAGTGATTCATTGATGGATAGCATGAGATCGTGCGTGACCCGAAAACGTCTAAGGTATACTATTTTCGTGGTAGGCAAATGTTTAGCTAAGTAGGATTTTTGTTTTTTATAATTAATGAAGTTTCATTTGACCACAATCACACCTAAGGGAAAGTTATGATGGATGTCTGATTTTCTCAGGACATAGTACTCGTATAAATTTTTTATAGAAGTTAATGTTTTGGGGAAAAGATGACTGATTCCTTGTCTTTTTTTGTAAGTATAAGTATTTATTATGAGACGATAAGTATTTGAATGTCAGACCAATGTGTCAGTTTGGCAATTTTAGTGAATATATTCTTGGGAGCTTTATAAGATGGTTCTCGGTGCTTTTTTACCCATTATATTATTTAAGGCTGCCGCTCTTATGACGTTATGGAAAAGACAGATTTACCGAACAATTTCTGTCAAAACTTCCCAAGGTTCTGTTCCATAGATGCAGAAGGCACTGCCAACTAGCGTCGTCGGTTCCACAGTGAACGGCCTTGGGTTACCGTGAACGCTGGGACCTTGGAGGTTTTGATTTATGAAACGAATGGAAAATAGAAATAAACTGGTCTAGATTCAGGTCTTAGCTCGCATAATGTTTGATATATTTGCATAAATTAACGTTTTACTATACATAATCCACATCATTTTGTTTTTATTGAAGTCCTCCGCCTCCGGACAAATATGTGTACGCTTTGAAAATATTTGTACAAGTGTTCTGGACGTTTTCAATGTAGGTAAAGTAAAAAAATATCTGTCTATGTGCTCGTATATTATGTATATCAGTTATCCCACAACACAAGCTCTGATTAGCTTGGGGCTAGATATTGCTGTTTGAATTTTCCAGCATTATTCATTTACCTATTTATTAAAGCGCAATATCAAGTTTTTGCCTTAAAACACAAGTCTTATATATCGGGGCTTGATGGAACATGCAGAAAAATTATGTGAACATTTCACTATCGGTAGGTATGGTCCAGCATTAAATACCTATACATAAGTTCTGTCACCTAAAACGCAAACCGGCACGATTATAGTCCAAAAATAAAGCACAATAATCTGATAAATCGCATTACGCGGGAGTAGGCTTTAAACCGTCATCTGTTCCAGACTAATAAATAAATACCTAATGCTGGAAAATTAGGGACCTACTAGATTGATTTTAACATACAAAGATAGATACTTCTTGATTATTCATAACAAATATGTGACATCTAAAACACCCTGAAAATATAACTGCATATCCTACAAACTTTTGTACCGCGGCGGAAATCGAACGCGCAACCCCCTGCGTGTCGCAGCGAACCTCCGCCCGCTGCGCCACAGCGCCTCATTGTTAATAGCTCAAGTTTGCTGAGTGTGTGTAAATAATTTAGAATCCGATTTACCAAGGTCTTGAAGTCATACGGAGCTTGAAAAATGCTCTTTTGCTTTATTGTTCACAATTCATGTAGCCGATTGGCTACAATCTCATGTCGTAAGCTCAACTAGCGTTTTGTTACAGCTCACTTACGACATGCGTTTTGTTCGTTGTGAAATATCAGTTTACTCTAGCTTTATCTTCTTTTAACAGCTTAATGTTGCTCATCAGTACAGATAAGGGGTTTCACACGATCAAGTGATTTATAGTATTGTGAATAATTGGTTTTATTCAGCTATTTGGTTAAGATAAAATAAAGTAACACTATAACACTACTATGTATATAGGTACTTTCTTTCCACATTTTTTTAAGAAACCAAATAAAGAAACCCAGTGTCGTCATTTGGATTACCGCTATGTTATCAATATATCAACTACCTACAATTCTAATCAAACTTTACGACACCTATAAGGGTGCGCCAAGAGTACGACCAAAAACACTGTTATTAAGCCCCCAAAGATTTATACCTATGTATATCAAAAGAATCAAACTGAAAGTGGACCAAAATAATTATTTGCACGCTGTCGAGTGCAGCTTTTGGTCACTGCGTTTATTCAGTTCCCAAAATAAACATGCCTTGGTCCACCTTCACACAGTTTGTATCGCGCCGCGGGTGGAATGGGGTGACATTCAAGGCACCCTCAGACCCACCGCGCATGCGTCTGAAAAGCAACCCCAGTTTTCCAATATGGCGACGACCGCCAGAAGTCAAGCACGCGCTATTTACACTTGCATCTCAAATCTAGTTCACAGTTAAAGTTTTACCTTATTCCCGCTCATTTTAGTTTTATCATAATTTGCGCGAATTTATCGACGATACTGCATTTTGCGTCATATTCCATTGTGAATTTATTATCTTATGAAGTGAGGCACGTTTATGCGGGTCAGTGTCGTAGTAACGTGCAGTGGTGCGTCAATAAAAATATATGAATCAGCTGATCGATAATTAGCTTGAAGTGTTCGTTGTAGTGCTGAAATTACCGCAGCATACCGGAAATAATAAAAAGCATAAAATTTGTTTTGATTACCTATAATTGCGATACCTAGAGCAACATAATGTATCAGAGTTAATTAGGAACCTACTGAATTACTTAAGAATTAATTTTAAAAGAAAGCAACGAATTTTCAAATCAAATAGCACTACTCGGGTACATTTGAACAAACAAATTCGAATTTCAAACGACTACGTGAACTCTTATAAAGTTTTCACTTTTATTAAGGTTCTAATTTAAAGAGTTTTCAATCG
The DNA here is from genome assembly GCA_963931895.1 of Eupithecia pulchellata. Lineage (NCBI taxonomy): Eukaryota > Metazoa > Arthropoda > Insecta > Lepidoptera > Geometridae > Eupithecia > Eupithecia pulchellata. Next base: position 2,070,593 of record OZ007525.1, read on the forward strand.
TTCTACTCCAAAAAGTTTGGCATCGGTTAACCACGGAGTTCAGTAACCCAGTCAAGCTGCGTCGGTCCAAGGTTTCGCCAGCGGCACTGCTGCTCGGCACGAGGCCTATCTCGGGCCTCGTGGAGCCAGTTCGAAGCCCTGAGGAACCTGCCTTGGACGTCGCTCAGGATAAGGCCTACTGGGGCAGCGTTGCTACTGCTATGTCGAGTAAGAGACTGTTTGGATATTTTTATTTTTTTGGTTGTAGACTGTAAAATAATATTTATTCTGCTGTGATTCTGTCTGATTGTAGATCATTATTTTTATTCTTCGAACTAGCTTTATATGTAGTTTATATCCGTCCCTGGATGATATGATTTACCTTCTTACCATCCATTAAAATCCGTAGAACTGTTGAAAAGGTAACACATAGAATGACTTTCGCTTTTTTAATATTAGTAGTCTACTTATAGTGGTATTTGAATTCTGGCAACAAGTTTATCATCAAGAAACATGTTCTATGTCATGAGTAAATAATCATACTCATCAAAAACAATCTAACATAGCTAGACGTGTCAAGGATCAGTAATCTTAGTAATAAGTAATCTAAGGAATATCATTTCAAACTACCTGGTTCAATCAATGCACAACAAACATGATCGGTATTTGACTGTGCACTTAATCTCTGTGTCTCTGTTTCCCTCTCCTATTAGGTTACTGACATTTTGAATAGATGGAAGTTATCGTCTCAAATTCTTTTGTCGAGTTACCCAACATTCCTTTACTTACTAATTAAACCGTAGTACTCGTAGTTACTACACGTCATAATTTCTTTAGAATTGCATGATATGACTCATTTGTTCCCAGGCGGCATAATAACATTAATAAAGGGTTGATAGAAAAACGGTTTTGTGAAGCTCCTTGTAGGAAAAACCCTAATAATATTGATTTTGAATGCATTATGCCATAGGCATTTTACTGTTCTCATATATTCATATAATATTGGATGGAGAGAGCTATGAAAGTGTTTCATTGACTTTCATTAAAAACTATTTATTCATAGCAAAACAAAAGGTACACGATAGTACTCTTGATATGTTTGATTGCAATATTTTGGTCTATTAACCTATCGTGATTATGATTTCGTCAGAGATAACATACGTTCAAGTGGGCACTTGATAAAAGTTGACGGGAAATTTTTGTTCCACTCTTGATGCTGGTGTTGGTCAACAATAAAGATTTAGATTCATTCGTGTCGAAATACGACGTCAGTACTTAGGTCTATTGTTTGATTAAAATCTCGCCTCCATTTCACACAGTGGTACAATTCCTTATAAGATACAACTTGTTCTATTTCCAGAAATAAACATGTTACGTTAGAACAATGGTTTAATGATTTACCAGTAACAATACTGCCACAAATATGTAGTAAAGTCGTGAACAACTAACAAATGTAGCTTTTTACAAAATTTTTAATCACGATTTCAATTTGCGAAGATCTAGTCCGGTCTTGCGAAATTAAAACCGCCATTTTGAAATTTTCCACGAATTACAAACCACCTCCAGCTCAACGCACAGATTCAAATTGCGTTTTAAATTGTAGAAAAACGAGTTTCCCACAAACCTATCTCGTTCTCATAATTACTGTCAGGTACGGAAGGCGACGCAAATTGATATTACGAAAAACTAGAGCGTCTGATGTCTATGAGAACTTTTTTGCTAGTTTAGGAAATCTGTCCATCAAATTCTAGCTAGAATAAAATATACCCTTATTGACTTGAACTGGCTTTGTTTTGATATCATTTGCCGGTAGTCACTTATCTACCAATATCACATTATTAAAGTAAAAAATATAGGTAGATGCGCGCGGTCGTGAAATGGGTACCGTCGTGAAGTGGGAAGTCTCTTCCGTCAGAGCCATTTGTTGACGTTACAAGTGTTTGTCGTCGTAATGGATGTAACTGGCCCTTTCTTTTGATAAGATCTCTTTATTCGGTATTATTAGATATCTAAATATATATAACTCAAAGGTGACTGACTGACAGATTTTGATTTATTATACCCCCAAGGGGATAAAATAGGGGATGAAAGTTTGTATGAAACTTTGTCAATTTTAAACCGATCGGGCTGAGACTTTGCATGCATAAAGCTACGTACTTTGACGTAGGCATCCCCTAACGCGAGCGGAGCCGCGGGCAAAATCTAGCAAGACATATAGTTATTATAAGACCTTCTAAAGCCCTATCGAAATAACGTTACCTATCTGTTGTCCTATTTCCGCATGCGATGCAGAAATGTCAGGGGTCATTGCTAGATAAATGTCTGTGACGTAACGACGTAACTCATCCCTCGCACGCACCCCACTATCCTTGAGTGGTCATCTAATATTATGTGCCCTCTTGTCCTTCCCCGAATTCGAAAAAAAGAGGTTCTATGATTTGTTATGTTTTCTTATGTAGGTTTTTTCCGAAGTATTAGTATTTATACCGTAAAACTTAAAAAATAGCTTAAAACTTTTTATGTCATTTACCTAGACACCTTTTCAAAGAGTACGTTTATGTAATAGTTTCGTTTATATATGATTATATTTAAACATTATGGCACATTCAAGGTTACCTTATATCCTAAGATTTTAAGTTTAATGTAGGTACTAAAATTTTCTGTCTGTTCAAAATAACCTCGTAAGCCTTTTGTACCGAACACATGACTTGTTTGTCAGTAACTTACCAGGCTCTTACTAATTAACCATTTTAATTAATCAGTGTATTAGCCTGAATAAATAGAGCCTACAATGAGAAACTTTAATTAAACTCGCAATCAGTTTTCTTAATGAAGTTACTTTGAATGGTTAAGTTTGTAATTTGCGACGCCTTGCTCTCTCTTTGTTACAATTTACTTTCTTATTGTACATTAATATCATCAGAGTCAATTGACAAAAACTAAAGTCATTCTTATCCTATGACCAATAGTAACCTACCCTATTTTTGAGGGTCTAGCAAGTACCTGCAGATCTTTTGCCGTGTTCTCTTCCAATGTTTGTGTGGTCAAAAAAATTAATTCTATGCTCAACATTTTAATATGTGTAGTTTCGTCACAATTCATATGTAAGGTTACTTTTTGATTTTAGGAACTAAAATTTTGTCATCACACATCAATATGGAGCTATATTACATTATCATGAACAGCAACGGCAAAGGAAACTGTAAAAAATAACAAAAAAGAACAAAACCAAAAGATAGCTCATGGACCTATTACCGGCGTTTCTTGGTAAAATGTTTAAGAATCAAGACAGTCTTCAGGTGATTTCGTACGCCAGTCATTATGAAGGACAGAGAAATCACGAGAAATACTCTGTCAAGTTCATACGCGATCTCGACTTCATCAGCGATGATAATCACGCAAATAGAGAAATCATACAAACATCAATATACGTTCATCTTTTCCAACATCTCCGTTACTTATAAATAAATTCTCTAAGAAAAGTCGATTGATGATCTTAAAGAAACGTAGCTGATCAAAAAAGTATGTAAGGTGGTAATAAGGCCTCTATCTAACTACTTTTCATGATGAGATAATTACTGTTGTTGGTAAATATTTGAATAGCGATGAGTCAATGTTTGTTAAATTTTGATAAGAGACAGGCAATGGCTTCTGCCTTATCAAATAAATCACTCTATCCATATTAAATCTCACTTCGCACCAATTTTATACCTAAAAGCGAAAGGGACATTGATAACTAGTCTTCACGTCAAAGTACTTAATGGATCGGGCTAAAATTCTGTAAAGGTGTAATCCTAGACTTGAATTAACATAATAGGATAAAATGGCTGAATATGAACCTCCTTAGCTACTAGCCTTGAATTTGAAAAGTTTTCTACTTATTTTGCAATACAAATGTTGAGAAAAGTAAAGCTTTGAAAAACTTAGCACGATTTATTTTTGCGGCACGACAATTTAGCTTTAACTATCGCAAAGTTTATTTATTGTTCGCAGTTTTTATCGCGATTTTATCTTTGCCTACTCACGTTTTGCTGCAATAAAGTTTTTACGTTGTAATACGTGCGTGCGATGTAGTTTTTTATTGGTGTTCGAGGGGTCGTTTTCATCTACTTAATGGTCACAATGGTATTACTCGTAAACCACATAAACTCTTTGTTAGATAACTTATTAAATGGTATCGGACAAATGTGTCATGTTTAATTAACCTAATGCTATTTTAAGTGCTCAAACGTTTAAATTTGAGCAAGGAAGATAAAAATTTATTCGGTATAAATTAAGATTGAACAATAGGCAATTATTATGTACAAAGTACATTATGTCATAATGGACGGGCCATATGTTTTATTTTTCATTGTTTTGATTATTGTGTTCTATTTTTATATCATTTAAGAACCTATGAAGTCTGATACAAAGAAATTTATTTATTAATTTAGTATTATCACCGTTAGTAACCAAAAGTATTTAAGTTGAATCACCCTGACTTAGAAGAGTTCAGCAAGGACAATGAAATCGCCCCCAATCTTTCGTATTTATTTTCACAGAATACAAATCCCTTTCGTTTGACACGAGTTATTGGTGCGCATGTTATGTAAGACCTGCAAAGGTCAGGCAGGCGCCGCCTTAACCTTTGACATACCAATAACGCCTGAATTTAACACCTTCAGGCTCTATGTAGAAGTCATAGAGCTTGAATTCAAATGGCTGGTGCAACGGGGAGAGATTGGTTTGAGTTGAATACCGTATTTGAATGAACTCTTAGCAATGGAACTCAATTGAATGAACGAGAGATTTTTTGAAAAGTTGTTCTGGAACGCGAAGTAGAGCATAACCCTAGAGAAGGCTAAAAATCTGTGCGTCGTACTAAAAAACAAAAGTGGCCTGAATGTATTACGTACTATAGAGTTATTCTATAGTAGAATGGAATAAGTACTTAATTAAATAGTAAACCAATAAACTCGATTATTTTACACTACACCATTCTGATATGATACCTAAACTACATACAGCAATCTAAGTCCCCACACCTAATTCCGTTACACCTCCACAAACAAATCGTATCACACATAAGAGGGGAACGTAATGCAAGCATATGTTTAAACAAATCTTCCTCATGAGGGTCTCATCTTCATAGTTTAGTGTAATCGTCCCTACCTCACCCTCGTTTATGCCCTAACAGGGAGTAGAGTTTTATCATCCGCAGAATGGTCTGTGCTTGTGACAAGACCTGAAATACTTACCTTTAGTGGTATCTCAGACGCGTTTTGAGTTATTTATTGCGCTTTCAAAAAATTATGCTCTACGACTGCGTTTCGTTTGTCACTTTCTTTGACAATTTTAATGTGACACGTACAACTTGAAGGAGACTAGATAGCAACGGCTACGAGTATATCAAAGCTAGCGGTTTTCTGTTTACAGACATTTAAGGAACATCTCGAGCAGTTGCGTAGTTCTTTATTTAGTTGCAGCTTGGAGTTGCCCGTGTATTTAGGCCCTAGTAGTAGGCTAATAGTCTCAAACTGATATTCTCTCCTATAAGAAAAGTGTCCCAAAGAAGGTAATAATCTAAATTCAGATTAATTTATTAATTTCCCACTAGCAGCGGTCCGCCCCGGCTTTGCAGGGGTATTTTAAATTTACAAATAGGTTACGCTATTGAAATTTTTATGCAGATCACTAAATTTTATGAAAATATTTGAAAGCCTTTGTTCATCAGGGTTAATGTAGGATTCTACTGGTGCAGAATTTCAAATCAAATCAAATCGATCTAGTAGATCTGGAGCCAAATAATTCCATTCAAACAAACGAAGAATCAAATATTTCCTGTTAATAATGATTAGTACCTATAGGTATAGATAGCTAGTACCTACATTACAATAAACTTAGATGTCATGTACGATTATTATCTTATAGAATAAATAATGAAAAAAATACTCTAACGTGAATCAGAAATCGTTTCTACTATGAAAACTCCTAACCCTATTCTGCAGTGTCAGCTCAAATCATTTCGTGTACAAACTAGGTTACACCAGTGGATACATCTAAACAAAGTTGCATGAAGGAAATAACTAAACCTGCATTGTTTAGAGAAGTTATGTTTTTACTGAGTAGTTATATCTATTGGTATGTAGAAAATGCAGCAACTTTCACTTGGAGAGATTATAATCGATGGTTCTTAAAAGATGACTAATTTGTGTTGTGTACCACTCCTACACACTACTCACAGGAAATATAATTAAGTACCTACTTACTAATATGCGACAAGTTTATTTAACAGCTCCACTTTTGTGCGTTAGCAAATATAATAATAATAATAAATCATTTATTCAAAAGAACAGGATAGTAAAAAACTTATTCTAGGGCCCATACCAACGAATACCTTCCAGACATGCATACAAATATAAAAAGTCTTAATAGGTAACTAAATAGTGCACATTAGGTACGGCGACGTGTAACGCATCAGGGTGTATATATGTTACGGCTAAAGGTGGGTGAGAACATATACTTAAGATTAGCCGGCTAAACTTAGGTTTATCTTCGACAAGCAGCTAAAGTTCGATATCATGTTAGTTTGCGTCGTGATATTCCATCTTTAGCCGGTTAATGTGCACATTAACCGAAACGAAACGGTTAAAAATGTATTCGATGGACGCGCCGGGCAGGTGGAGGGTTTGAGGGGGTGGTGGGGAGACAATGCGCGCACACGTGGCAATGTTATTGTTTAGAATTTTATTTTGTAATTTTAAATACCTACAGAAGTATCTGTAATGAACAAATTGTTCCTTATTATTTTATTTGAATGATTAGGTAGATATTGTTTTAAGTGATAAATATTTTGTAATTGTAATAATTGTAATTTTGAATACCTACATAGGTACATAAAAGTATGTGTAATTAGAGTGATTATTTTTTAATAAAAGTTTTCGTGTCAAAATAGTTACCATTTCCTTCTACATTTTTAGCCAAGGGCTTGCGGTTACACTTGAGTTTAGCCGGCTAAAGATAGACGAAACTAACATTAACACCTCCTCGAAGATAAACCTAGGTTTAGCCGGCTAATCTTAAGTTTATGTTCACACCCACCTTTAGCCGTAATATATATAAGAAACATGCCAGCAGGTAGGCTGCCTCTTGATGTTTGGAACTGATATTACCAAGAAACCACTCAATTTAATGTAAATTGAAATGTATTTCGCCAGTGCACATATTTTTACAACGAATAAGATCAGTAGTCCTATTTTTGTATTTATTGGAAACGGAACGCTATTTATCAAGAGTGCGACATAGATATCAAAGATTCACAGATATGTAAATGTCGATGTCATAGACAAGTTTATTGGATGCCAACACTACTCAATACCAATTTTCTGAGCTGTCGATTTTCATACTTTCACTTTCATTATTAGAATTCCTATCTTTTCAAATTGAACACTCTTGTCAGAGTGGTTATTGTGGTCATCAATATTCAATGTTTTGAGTTATAGATATTATATGAAGGGTTGCGTGGATGACATTCCCCACACGATTTCTAAGTCATTAAGTTAATACGATGTTCTTGGTATTATTTCGCAAGACATAATTTCTAGGAGTTCTTTGAGATTAATATTTCCATTTGGGCCGAAAACCTGAGCTCGTCTTAAGGGATTAGAATCCATCAAACTCGTATCAGCGAGATTACTTCCATATTCATGCTTCTGGAATCTTCTGAAAATCCCTGAAGTGCTAGATTGAGTTGAGTAATAATGATTATACTACTACATAAACCTAACGAATAACTATATATAAAAAAATATTTTGACGACTCATGGGGATAGATCATAATAATAATAGCTATGTACATTTTGATTAGGTACTTAGAATTAACCTAATAGTTTGCTACCGATTAGTATAACCAATTCACTGCGCAGCTCTACCGGCTCAAACAAGGAGGTGTTTCACGAGCAATTGAAGTGTTAAAATTACTCTTAAACGCTAGAATAGACTTTCTTTTCAGAATATTATAACTGGAAATGTATGTTATGGAAGAGCGTTACCCCCTTTTACAAAAGGAGGTAACGAACACTGTGCATAATGAATGAATGACCATACGAACGATAAATAAACATTTGTATATTGTATTGATTGAGTTCTAAATATGAAACGTTTCGAACGATCTAGACATTAATAGCACGGGTCTAAGTTAATTCTTATAGCAATGCTTATAAATGTGTTTTGTTTCAGCAACCAGTGGCTCAGGTAGCGATCCCGGAGGGGGGGACGCGCGACGTGGGGGTGACGTCACGCCGCACGCGCAGCCCCAGAGGAGGCTTATCAAAGTCGACTTTGACAATCTTGAGGTAAGCACCAAATAGTTTTTATTGCTAACATAGAACCTAGAAGTAACCTTCTTGCTTCCGCTGCTAGATCACGACTAAAAGGCACAAGCAAAAACCTCAATCTGGTATAGAGTAAGTAGGGCGATCGATAAAAAAAAAATTATACATCGAATTGGACACAATAAATTAGTTATAAAACTCCGACAACGGCCGTTGGTCACTGATGAAATTTTTATGAATATTTCTAGACGATAAAGAAAGACAATGATTTTGACAAAACTGCGGGAAAACATCTATTGCTAGGGATAAAGATCAATAAACTATGCTTCGATTTTATGACACTCCGACACCGACACTGGCGGAGTTGTGGCGAAAGGCAAGTGGCGACATAAATAAAGAAGTTGAAGTTTAAAACAAACTATACCAATATTATAAAAACAGAATATTTGATTGTTTGTTTGAATTGAATAGGCTCCAAAACTACTGGACCGATTTGAAAAATTCTTTCATCATTAGAATCCTAAATTTTCCCTGATGAACATAGACTATAGAATATTTTCAAAAAGTTTAGGATCCACATGAAAAATTTAAATTTTGTTAAATACTCGTGCGAAGCCGAAGCAGACCGCTAGTTATTTTATATTAAGACATTTTTATATTTTATATTTTTACATATATTATGTGGCCACAATACAAATTACCGGGGGGCGGGCAGCAGCGCCTTCTGCAGAACAACTACACCGAACTGCGATCCCCAACCCGCATGCCCAGCGTGGGGATTATGGGCAATAACCCCCAAATAATGATGCCATCTATGGCGCTCATTAGGGGAGGCCTATGTCCAGCAGTGGACTATTATAGGCTGGTGATGATGATGATGAATACAAATTAAGTCGATATATGTTTTGCATTGCACCGCGGTTTTCAAAAAGAAACTAAGGGTGGCCGATCTTATTGGCAAAATCTTCAGATCCCTTTGTCAAAAAGCAACAAAGCCCAGCAGAGTGAAAGAACTTCCTACGATACCATGCCATACTAAAAGCACTCTAGCACTCGACTGTACCTTCTAAAACTAGGTTGTACTTAAAAAACCATTTCGCCCAGTTCTTTGAACTCGCTTTTTGCGACACGAGTTCCGCCGTCAATATAAAACAACCTAACTACAATACTGTTGGTAAATTAATTGGATTTTGTTGGTAGGTGGAGGTTGTGCCTCTTTTATGAAGTGGAAACGATAGGTAGTAGGATATAAGTGTGGGATGAAGTAAATAGATTTTAGTGGAAACCGGCTAAGTGCTAGTCGACTCGCACACAAGGGTTCCGTACTATTTATTGTAAAAAACTATTGCGCAAAAGGACACAAAACGGATTTTTTAAATCATCAAAAACCAAGATGATGCGGTCATACATAAAAGAAATGACCGCGCTCGGCAGATAGCGAGCGTTAATAATAGGGTCCCGTTACGAAAAGAGTAAGCATGGGAGATAAAAAAGAAATCAAATCTAACTATCAAACAGATAAAAGCATCAAAAAGTTACATTCAGTGTTAAAGATAAAATATAAAAATGTTATTTTGAGAGTAACGTGGGCCGAATCCTCGCTTTATAATGATTTCGCTCGGGTTACACCCACATCTTATGAAAGGTTAACGTTAACAAATAATATAAAATGAAACTGTTCTAGAAAAAGAGACCTTACAAATGCTGAAACTAAATTAGATTCGACCTAAGTCAAACAGTGAGCTTAGTTGAAATTGAAAATTTATTTATTTCACACATAACTCCATTTTGTTAGTAGGTAACACAATTATAATTAATAATGGTTAGTAAGTACAAAAAATTACATGCAAACTCGAAAAGATCACTATGAATCTAAGCGGATTAACTACGAACCTATTTTGTTTGGGTATTTTATTATAATATATTTTTTTTACTGTAGATACCAAGAAAACCATTAATGGAAAAAATTATTTACTCCACTGTTTCAATCGTAAATACTATTTATAATTTATTTCTATCCTTTTTTATTTCATAAATTTTCCACGTTCAAATTAATATAACAGCTGTAAACCCACTATTGACACATACATCCATTTACCACATTTCCATCAATGGAACTGTCTAATACATAATACGAAACAACAGCAAAGGAAGGTCCTTGGAACGAATACTATTATTATATCTAGAGATATGATATTGCAGCTACCTGATACTCCGGATAGCGCTGACTGCAATGAAGCGTGAAATAAGCTGTACGGAAACCATGACTCATCGATATCCGACACTGAACGGCGTGAAAAACTCGATCCTGATAATGAAACGGCTATAGAAAATACGGAACAATTTAAGCTGCATAAAGAAGATTCGTGCTAAGAGTACCTATTCATAAATGAAATCCTTGCATCTGTTTAGTTGGCAATTGGCTTTGCTAGCATCAAGGGGTGATCAAAAAATTGTTAGAGCAATTATAGGCTTTATAAACTTATGCGATCAGAACAGAACTATTTTAAACGTTATTTGTCGCGTCAATTTTATACGACATTTTTTGAGTCATCCGTGTCCACGACGTGTAAAGCTGTTGAAACGTCGGGAAAAATAGGTATTTAGTTACCTATTTTACCGATAAATAAAATACCCGTTTGATCAGTACATTTTATTACAAATATTAACCTAACTTCTTGAACCGTGTCGGTGTAGATTACGTAAATAAACTCTATAAATAACCGTTAATATTTATAATAATTATTGGAAAAGTTTGAGCCTTTGAATTTCAAATACCTACTCGAAAATGCGCCTGCGTCCCCTTCGTCCATTCCATGCTTCTATTGTCCTACGATTAAATATTATTCAATACTCCCACAGCCAAAAATTGCATGATATCCGGCACAAACCTACATTCCGAAATGTCAACCGCGCTAGTCCACTTTGCATTTAAAAGGAGCAAAGCAAACTACATATGTACACTCAATGTACGGTAAATGTCCTAGAAAATACTCATTACAGTATCCAAGCTAATTATACAGGTAGTTGGAAATACTTGAACTAATATTATCCTACAAAACAGCTGTACAAATTGCGGCCCAGTTCGCAATTTAACGGAATTTTCAGGCGTGTATATAAGGTAATGCTGTATGGCTTAAGTATTTGAAGGCTTTCCTTTCCTTTCGTATTTTGAATACGAAAAGCTTTCGAAGCAAATGAGCTGAAAACCGATAAGGTCCTTTGTGGTGTGAAAGCTTTTATGCCAGAGCTAATAGTGTTCGATAATTCGTAAGTTTTTCGTTCACAGTTTTCTGGTAATCCCAATCAAGCTTAGACGATGAATTTTGTAGAAAAACAAACTTGCCGGAAGACTACCTTCTTCAAAAGTTTCCAATTTAAACGGAATAATTTACGTCGTCGTTTCGGCTTTCTTTTTATTGCGCAATTTTCCCAAAACTGGCGATAATGAACGATCGAAGAAAATGCTCATTCAACATTGTGCAAGAGCTTGATACGTGCAGGTCCCATTGTACACTGATTGATAACTTGATAAGTGCTACTCTCGACGAAACTGGCTCGTTATTGGTAATGCCCAATGGTTTACGTCATATCACTTGTTAGATGCCTTATTTCAACTTTTGGGACTTTTTCATTAATATTTTTGAGGCATCGATGTTTTTGTTTGTCTTTTTATCGTGGAGAGACCTGATAGTGCCTTTGCCTGGTAGTGGGACACAAATGGGTAGTTTTAATTGTAATTTTAACTTTAATAGTTATGTACCTGTTGACTTATTGATGAAAGATTTGCCGTTTTATTTTCATATTATACACAGGCATTACGATGGGACTTGAAAACCCAACTGTGACGTCAGAACGAAATCCTCGCTAAGCTGTTTTATCCATTAAGCTTGGTTTGTAGCTCTCGTACCAAGCATGTATTTATAAGGGTTATTTGAGATTATGGAAAACCTGATTTTGCATGAAAAACCCATTGCCATAAACCCTCTTTGTTAGCCCTGGCTCAGTTCCAGTTAATTTAACACAGCTGGCGTTAATTGGATTCGTGTTATGCGTGTTATGCCTAGGCCTATATTCTACAACAAATCATATAATTTTCTCAAGATCCGCCTTCTTTAGGACTGAATGCTGAATTCTTTAAAATAGTAATAGTCGTTGGTATTTCATCGAATCTCTCAATTTTTTTTCATAAAGTGCATTTCCATCTGGTGTACCTTTTTCGTTTGTGCAACGCGTTAGGTATCGATGCAAATTCTGCATGACTTCATCATGGAATAACAGGATGTTCTCTTATGTATCAATGGTCAAAAAATTACTTTTATTTCGAATTGGTCATTATAAGTTTCTATGAACTAGCTTGACCCTAGGGCTGGTGAGTATCTGGCGCAGCCCATCAACATACTCAGTGTCTTGGGGATGTCTCCGACTATCATTAAGTAATGCCATGGATCAGATGAATCACCTGGCAATTATTTGCAACAGTCTGCAGTTAGCTCAATTGTTTGAACTGTAAATAGTAGTGTAATTTGTTTCTATTATTTCATTGTTTCCTTTGTTAATAAAGATTTGTATGGTCTAATTCACTCAATGTTTCGGAATTGCCGTTGCCAAATCCAAATCCTTGCAAATCCATCATTGGTGTTTCGTTCAATACATCTGTCTGCTCCTTCCTAGTATTATGTAACGGTGTTGCAGCTGCAGCTAGCCCTTTACATTCACCTACCCTTTCACTCAAATTGACCAGGCCCGTCTGAGAACTTTCTAGAAAATACCTCCTTTTACGAGTTATCTCGCGCTTCTCATGACCTTATGATCATGATTCCAACTCTTTGTGATTAGCTTGTGACTAGCTTTTGTATGTCATGTTTTAATTATTTTATGTTTTAACCACTTTTAAGTTAAAAATTTATATTTAACAAGCGGTCCGCCCCGGCTTTGCACGGGTATTTAACAAAAAATGAATTCTTCATTTCTTCATGCGGATCCCTAACATTTTTTTAAATTATTCTAGAGCCTTGTTCATCGGGGATAATTTAGGATTCTAATGGTGAAAGAATTTTTCAAATCGGTCCAGTAGTTTCGCAGCCTATTCAATTCAAACACACAAACAATCAAATCTTTCCTCTTTATAATACTAGTATAGATATAGAAGATACCAAAAAAAACTTAACTGCTCTTTGAATTTTCTTATATAGGTACTGTTATAATATTTGTCTGAGGTATCGATATTAAATCACAATATTTGGAGAGAAAACGTGTCTAATCTCTGCCTAAGAAGTCGAGCAAAGAAAAGTCTGGCGAATTAATTTTTCGGTCGTGATCATCCCTACGGAGAGACATCAACGGTTTCGGTTGCTATGCAAATTGTAAGTGATGAATTGCTTTCACGTTTATGAGTTTTTGAAGGGAAAATATATTGCTATTCAAAACATACTTGAAGAATGTCTAATCGCTTTAGCAGGTTACTTCGTTCAGCAATGAAGAAATTTACGAAAGTTGGAATCCTCATCGAAAAACATTTAGTACAGATAAAAATTACAGTCATTTGTAATTCACTATTTAGATCCCCGAACGCGAAAGTACCATCTTACTTCAAGTCGGAACTTCATATAATTAGTATGTGATATGTAATTGAATGAAAGGTAATTAAATTAACTTTATATGAAGTGAAGACAATTAATTATGTTTTGAGGAAAAAAAAGTGAAAAAAGTATATAGGTTATACATTTTTTTTTATTTAATAATGTTAATGCTTATGGGGATTTTATCTATATTTTTAAGTCTAATAATCCCCTTCCGCCAACATTAATTTAAATTGTTATAGGGATTTCTAGATATTTTTGTCTAATGATTAATGATTCTGCAGATTAATGTGATTGTAAGGGGATTCTCTAAGAGGATTTTTAGAAAAACCCTTTATTTTGATTTATATGCATCTAAAATAAGTTATCGCCAATGCCACTGCTTGACATCTGTACGTAAATAAATAACAGAGAAAACAGTTTGTTTTGATGGCAGTATTTACTTCCATTGTTACAAAAAAACTGAGACGTTCTGAGTTGAATGACCGCTGTCTATAGTTTATTCTGTGCCATTGTTCAATTGAACTTGAAAGCATTTCAGGGTTATTTTTTCCATACCGGTTAGCGGAGCTTCCAAATTTCACGCCATTTAACGCACCGTTGCCTGCGTTTCCAAATTACGGTATGAAAAGTTTATAAAAAATATAGACACGCATGATTTGTATGTAATACCTTACCGTGTTTACTTAGCATGAAGCATAACAATGTTGCGCGTTAATTTAACCAATTGGTTAAATTAACGCGCAACTTCGATTGACTAATCTAGGTCGAAGATCGACAGGTGAAGTGAAGCAAGCAGTGCTGTACCAGACAAACTCTTTTGGTTACACTGCTAGAAGCTGCTAGATATAAGAGTGTCTCTATTCTCTACTCTATTCTGATCTTTAATAAGAACCTTTGAACTTCAGCAATCTTTAACACATAAAAACAACAACGTCAGCCAGCGCAGATATACCTCCCTGAAGTAGTACCTAATTGGTCAAGCACTTAACAAAAAATTGTAACAGGACGATGATGAGGACGATACCGAGACCTGTGCGAGTCCCGAGGTGCTGGCGCCGCAGCCCTTCCCGAGGCATATGGCGCCGCAGCAGCAGGCGCCGAAACCATGGAAGAGAACTGGTAAGAAGAACTGCATCTTGGAAGCGTTTGATCAGACAGGAGAATAAGGCAAAGAAAATTGAAAATTTACTCATATAAAATAATTAAATCCAAAAACGTCACATGGCTGATTGTTGGAAGTTAATAAAATTGATGATGGTGATCGTTCATATAAGAGGTAAATTTTAGGTACGGTGACAAGACAAGCTGGGTAAACAACAATTAAAATAATGCTTAGTCCTGTACTCAATCACGCTAAAAGTAGTTTTTGGGCTTTGACCACACCAAAAAGCTAATGCAAAAAAAGCCTACACTGAATAATGTTTAAATTTACATAGCAAACATGATTTTACAAGTTTAGTTTGATGGGCACGGGGCAGTTCATCGTAAAGCATTCCTGAGTTTGTTCTGTGTGGTGTGGTATTGCTTTGTTATAGACGATGGTAATTATCAAAGTGGGCCATCAGCTTGCTCCGTATAAAAGAAGGGACACTATATAAAACCAATACACTAATACACTTTGGAACCTCAATTCCTGATGTTGGATGTCTTGCAGAGGAGCCACCCAGGGCGCCGCCGCGCACGCGTATTTCCCACGACGAATACCACCAGTTCTGCGATGAGACCCTCGAATGTATGCTCCAGTAGAGTTGTCCGCATGTAGCTTTTCTTTTGCAATTTCTCGCTTTGCTGTATTCACTTTGGATATTTTTGTAACATGTTATCAGATAGTGCTTTATGTATGTCTTCAAATACTCGTTTGTAAATGACATCTTATTTATTGTTCATATCAATCGTTACAGGTAATTAATGATCATTCTCCTACTATCTAATGTTGGAACTATTATATTATATGAGCTGTATGTTTGTGGTTTACGATTACAAGAATAAATTATACTATAGTTTTAAGGTTTTTCAATAAATCATCGAACTATATTGTGAAATAATTATTATGTATAATTTACATAATATTATACCGTTTGAAAATCTGCGTTCCTTCTGAGATAATTGTGTAGGGCATTCATATGACGTAATTATTACACAAGTTTAAGAACTAGTTCTACTGACACAATTTTATTGACATGTTTATGATCTTTATCAATAAATTACATAACATTATTGACATTTTGTAATCGATCACGTTCTTTGACTACAAGAACGCGTTTGATTTATTACTAACTTTTAAATTTCACACAGAATAATGTTTGACTCAGCATTGTTGTTGTTTTTTGGTTGCACATTTTAACTCACTAGGAGAGAGGAGGTTGGTTGGCTTGTTTGAAGTTATTTTATCATTTATCATTTTTGTAATTGTTTTATTTATTTTCAACGTTCCTCCGCGCATCTGGTGCTGTTATGTCTTGTGAACAGTAGATTGCAATTTAATAGATTCTTTTCTAGTTACCTATGTTAACAGTCACTTTTGATTATCATTATTCAAGTTCTCATTAGTCTTTTGATTCCATACACAACAATTTTTTGGCCATACATTACACATACAAGATTTGTTATGCGCCGGAACTCGACTGTATCATAGTGCTCATCTGTTGATATTACTGAAGTGCCTATTATCAACTGCCGATGAATCACTTTTAAACAATTAACCTTGTGTTCAGATTTATGAACTTCATGTCGGATGAGTTTAAAACCACGGTCTGATTCTTGTTTGTTTCCAGCGTATGACCTGGCGACACAGTGTCCGTCGCGACGTGCGTCTATGAGACGACACACCGTCACCCACCCGACTTGCCCGCCGTCAGACGGGGTTCATTCCTTACCGCACTCGAGGTAAACATTTTACAGTGTTATTAAATAATATTTATCGGGTATTTATCATACCTTTCGTTTTATTTTCCCCTGCGTTAGATCCAGTCGCCCCGTGACCATAATCGCTGCCACGCGATGGAAACGTAGGGGGAAATTAAACAAAAGGTACGCGATAAATATCCAGTAAATATTCTCGAACATGTAAACAAATCGTGAAAGTTTAATTTTTTTTATTTTACAGTGTTGTTAAATGCTGGTTCAATTGTATTATCACTTAATTTAAATGATTGCTAGTATTCTTCGATCAAGGTATACGTCGAGATGGCGATACCGAAGTTGTTATCTATAAATCTAACATTCCCATAAGGAAAGATGCGGGTTCAAATACACGAAGTCGAAACCTTTTTGCGATTTTATTTAAGTTTATAGAAATGTCGAAATGTTTATTAACGAAAAAACTAACATGAGTTAGAAAATAGGTCAAGTTTAGATTGCGATCCACATGTAGGTACTCTATTATATAGTCTTCGTATAATGAGCCCTTACGTACATACCAACTTGGGTCAGCGCTCCGGTATGAGTGTCATCTACAGTCTCCGGGTCACCTTGATAAGTCAGACTATCTGGCAGGTGATCCGACTAGAACGACACTCTCCTTAATACTCCACATAGCCAAAAATTCCACTGAGTACTTTGTTGTTTACTGAAACTTAAGCAGTATTCCTGCTAACCACTCTCTTGATCTCTTCTTCTCTCTGCTCTTAAACAACAACATAGCTCAAAGTCATATTTACACATCCCAGGCCAGGGTCGCGAGCTTCATGCGCCGGCGCAGCATCGCTGGCCAGCAGCGAGGCGGACGCGCAGCTCGGCGAGCTCTCGTGGTCGCGGTCCTCGCTGCAGGACGAGCTCATCAAGTCGGTTAGTGGCAGCCCCGTCTACCCGCATGTGAGTAGTTACATGTAGATTGTTCTGGAACACTCTGGATTGAAAAGAACTTTTCGAATGAGTGACATTCGAATCGTTATTTTCGTGAGTACCGAAATCTTTAGATTGTAGCAAGCTAAATTTAGTAAAGATTTAAACAAGTAGATTTCAGTTTAATTTGATAGAAGTATTATATGGAATCCGGAGACACCTAAGTGGGAATTTATTGTGGTGATTTGTAGTTTACTAAATTAGCACAAAGTTTTAATCACAAATCCTTTAGACCTTAGCACTTCGCACCTAAAATCTTGAAGTGCTCGCATATGTGACATAAAAAAATATTTTATACAGCACATAGATTGAGACAAAATTATGTAATCTGCTACATTCAGGTTGTGAATAGGCTTAACTAAAGTAACTTGTAATTTCAGAAACAGTGGCAAGACGCGATAATGTCGGACGACCGGTTATCGCTTACCTTGGAGGAGATCGTCCACATCAGATCTGTTCTGACGAAGGCAGAGCTGGAGGTCTTGCCTGTCGAAGGCAGAGTGAAAGAAGACGTTGAGAAAAGAAGGGTAAGGACTCTAGAATCAAACGAATCCTCAATCATTGAGCAAGTTGACATCAAATATAATATTATCTTTTTACGTACCTACAGTACACCACTGACATAAAAATTAATGCTCCGGTTATGGATTATATCCAATACAAACGTATTACCAAAATTATTTGTAATTTGAGCATATTTTCATCATGGTTTGTTTTTCTTTGTATTTATTAAGGTTCTATATGTACAGTGCGCGTCAGAATTAAGTATCCCCCTGGTCTACAAAACATTTTCGACTACTTCTAATTCCCTTGTAACTTGTCACAAATTTTCACTTGCAAAAATTTATCACACCGCCCCGTTCAGGATCGAACCGCCTACCCATAGTAATCAAAGTCTGAACAATAACAACTATTATGTCCCACATACATTGAGATACTTATATGTGAAGCGGACTACGAAAGATGATTTACGTTATATTTGTTAAAAACAATTTTTTGAAAAATAACTAATTTTGTAATTATAATGCGAGCTAACTGCCTACAATATAAACCCTGAAGTTACGTAGATTATTAATTAAAACAAAATTTTGTTGTTCCAGGTTTGCTTCTTATGTTTGAAGACAAGATTTGGCATTTTCGGTCCGTGGGGCCAGAAATGCAAGCTGTGCAAAAAGACTGTCTGTCAAAAGTGTTGTTCAAAGGTAAGAAAGACTACTCAAATTCCAGGTTTAGAATTAAATGGCTACCTAGCTATTTAAAGAGACCGATGCTCCAATTTTGAGTTTAAACAGTGGAGGGAAAATCTGTGACAATTCTGTTTATAGGATGTTAAACAGACTGATAAAGTCAAAGTCTCAAATAAATCTAATACAAGATCATGATTCATCCCTGTGTGGATTCACAGACGTTCCTCAAAAGATTCAAATTTCGAATAGTGTAGCCATTTAAAATGTCAATCTAAATCCCAAGGATGTTGTGTTCAAATGAGTAGGTACTTCTTTTGCATTTAATAAGAATAACATGAATAAGAATCATTTATTTGCTTAAAACATCAGTATAAACATGGTGTGAGCATGAACTTATGTTACAATTGATGAATGACCTTCATGTTTTGCCACTTCTGGCGTGCAAATAGGAGAGGGCATACTACAGTTTTGTTACTAATGTGATATGTCTTTTCTTATTATAGTGCCTACGATTAATCATATTACAATAAAGAATGTCGGCTATACTTAAAATAATTTATAAATTCTAATAAGATTACAAAGTCAAAATTTGACAAGAATTAATATGTTCCAGATGCGGATACCCACGGAACACTTCGCGCACGTCCCCGTGGTGTTATTGAGTCCGTCGCTTCTGCCCTCTCCGGAGGAGGAGGCTCAGTCGTCTTTCCCCAGGAGTCTCATGTCGAGGCTTGTAGCTCCTGAGCATACGGTTAGTTTAACTCTTTCTCATATTTTCACTTCTTCTAGTCAGTGGAAGAAGTGAAAAAGATACCACTATTACATTCATTTAATACTTACCTATGTGTCTTATACATGTTTTGCCTATTCTACATCTAAGTTTTCATTTTCATGACCACCACTCCACGTAGATTATTACAATAAAATAGTGTTAGATATTCCAACTAATAATACTGGTGGTACTGTAATACTGGTTTTATTTACCTACCTCAAGCACCAGTCCCCCACAAAACAGGTTAATAACGTTTATTGATCGTAATGAATCTTATTTATGTATGCAAATTTCGGCGAAACCTTTTATGATTAGAAAATAAACGTCTTATTTACTATTAAAGGTCGTACAAATCGATTATGTAAGCATATGAACCTCCTTGAAAAGCATGATATCCGACCTCCCTATAATACAAACGTCGTGCTTCACAGAGTATGGTTGAGAACAGCGTCGGCAGCGCTCCAAACAGCCCCACCTCCTCCCGGCGCTTCGCCTCGCTGAGCGCCCACAGCGCGCCGGGCTCGCGAGGGGGCTCCGCTCTCGGCTTCAGCGACGCTCTCAGTGTGCCGCCCAACTGCATGTCGCGCAGCGTGGAGGTGCAGAATATGACGCCGCCTACTACTTTAGATCGCAGGTGGGTGTTTTTTTTTATTAATCCAGCCGGCTACGCCAACTAGGTTTTTGGCGCAGTCGGTAAAGTTTCATAGAATGAATGATAGGATTGTACCACTTTAATTGTCACTGTTATAGTATACACACAATTGTTATTTAAACAAGGGATTTTGAGGGACCGTTTTGATATGATGCTCTCACTATGCCGCCTAACTGCAAAGCGATCAGTATAGGTTTTATTTTTCGATATAAGTAAAACGAAAAAATAAACTATTATGAAAACTATAAGTTAAATTATATGAAATAATATGACTCCAAATTCAAGTACTATCCAGCCGGTTACGCCATAATAATAATAAAATATGACTTACTTTTGTTCCAGGGCACGATACAGTCGAAGCGCGACCGGCGTAGCAGCCGCCGAGCGTCTCCGAGGCGTACAAATGGCTGTCTGCCACGACTGCAAGGCGATGGTGCTCCAAATCATCAAGTCGAGCCGCACTTCCAGATCCGCGTCACGAGACCGTGCGATACGACACTTAACCCTCGACTTAGCTCCGGTGTATACTGCTGACTGCTAAGTTAGCTGATCTTAACCCTCGACTTCGCTCCGGTGTATACTGCTGACAGCTAAGCCAATTTTAACCCTCGACTTAGCTCCGGCGTATACTGCTGCCTACTGAGCCAGTCTTAACATTCGACTTAGCACCGCTGTATTCTGCTGACTGCTAAGCCAATCTTAACACTGGATATAGCAGGTCTATAGCGCTGACTGTTAAGCCGATCGACACCAAGACGTGGTAGAGGCAATGTTTACGATCTAAAATGAAAATATTTCCTAGATCCGCCACTGAAGTTTGTGCAAAATGGAACTAAACTAAACCCAAGCGCTATTGCCATGTTTTTCGTGTTAAAAATTGAATGGATGGCAATAAATTAAGAGTTTAGCTCAGATTGTGTACACGCACGTTATTGTGATCTAGATTCAAACGATCGCTGGCTCCTAGGCTCTTGTAAATAGGCGAATAACCACCGACTTGCATGACGTGAATCTTCGAGACTAGCACAAAATCCACTGTTAGATTCGTGAAGCCAAAGGATTTTGAGCTTGAGAAGCATATGAGTTGGTTAAGTCTCGATAAAATTCCCCTGTCATGATTTTAGATCTACACAACCACAGTCTAAACCTACGGTATCTATCTGATTTGTTATTATTTTGTTTGAGAGCTCGTTTTGCGTTTACCAATCATATCGTTCTAAGTATTGAATTAAGCTTAGTAAAATAAGCACAAAGTATACATAAATTATCTTTATGTATATTATCTGTTTAAAAAAATATCACAGCAGACGAATATAAATTTCGTAGAAATAGCATTCTGAATGAGCTTTTTTTCGTATTTTTGTTTACGCTTTACTTGTACTAAAGCATCGATATAACATAATACTTTTTATTTAAAAACTATCGATTTCTTTATAGAATCTTGAGGCGATACTTATATTGGATTAACTCTAATATCGTATTTATATCGTTTTGATTCTTAGAAATCGAACTAGATGTTTCGGCATATCGAATCGATAAACCAAAGCATTATTGTGATTATTAAGAAACTATGTTTATGTCGGTGTTAGATATTTAAAAAGCAATTTTCCGATCATCTTTTTCAAGTAATTGACATTTTTTATCCTAGAATACTCTATGACATAATTTGAGGACAATTTCTAATTTAAACTCTAATTATTTTGTAAATATATTTAAATGAACAATCAAACATTTAATAATTTTTTCATGCCTATACAAATAATTACCATTTATATAATGAATAAATAATATAGTTAAGTATTTTCGAAATATTTCAGATGGTTAATTGATTATTTAATGTTACAAAAATCGCCAATCGAATAAAAATCCATTATTCTTACATTTTAATTTTCTAGTTCAAAAATATTTTTAATTTTTACCTAAAACTTAAATGAGCTTACAAGGTTGTGTAGATTCAAGTTTGTAGGTGGACCACGTTTTGAGTTATTAAATAGACAGAACGAACTCTTTGACAATACTCTAATAATTATTTGACAGAAAATAACCGTCTTTTTATTAATCGCACAAAACGTCTTATAATATAAATATTTATTTTACATTATGTACATCAGAGACATTCATCTATTAAAATACCTATGTAAAAGAAATATATTCCTATACCTTACATTATAATATATTATCATTATGTGTATTAGATATTATATATTTTTCCGAATAATAAATTTTAATGTATTATGTCTACAATTGAATGTGAAATTACTCTGTGTTCAAAATTATCGTGCTATAATGTTGTGTATAAAGAAAATATTTAACTGTTTAGATGTTGAATTATTGTAATGATCAAGTCTATCTATATTTCATTGCACATAAGCATGTCATGTCATGGTACTTTTTAACTGGACTTCATTGTTTTAAAGTGGTTACAAATATTTGGATCATGTTTTGAATTCAGTAATTAACAGTGGTAAAAGCCACGATTATAGATTTCAGATATTTTAATCTGAAATCTAGTGTAAACTGGGACTTCCTAATAAATTTTGTATTGATTTGGTAACGTTTGTTTAGAAAAAAAGTTATTATTTTCCATTAATTTTTAACTTGATCCAAATAGGTACTATAAAACCATAGTTTCCGTTACAATTAATTAAAATAAACAACATGCGAATAAAGTAAGAAAGACGAAAAATTCACCATGATATCCTTAATTATTGTGCCATAAAAAACTCAACGATATGAACCCACATTCCACTTCAGTATAAATTAGTGCCTATCAAATGAACAATCAGTAAACGTGTAAGAATAAAATCTATCTATATTTATATTTCATATGCATATTGGCATCATTTAGCTATAAAAATCCAAAAAGCCCTGAAGTCGGTTACACGCTTTTTCTTTCTGTCGTAATTCGGTAATGAATAGCTGAATCCTTTTCTTTCTTTGAAATCATATTTTGGTAAAACTAGTTTTTTTTACAAACCTGTAGCCGACTTTAGATCAAGTCTGATTTTTTTTAGTTTTATGTGTGTACGCCAAAGGCAACACAACATAAACCGGATAGTTGCATCTCTCTTTCTAACCACCAGATAGCGAAAGAGAGATAGAATTGTCAGCTCTGTCTTGCCATTGGTGTATTTCTAATTGGAAACCATCGTTCCAGTTTAAGCGTTTTAGGTTTATTAAGTTATTTTGCCAAATGTGTATCCATTTTCAGTGTAAATACCTATTATCCTAGTTTCATACTTTATGTATTAGCTATAGCGATATCTTCCAATGTTTAATGTATTAACTCGTATCAATTTGAGCTGGGTTTTCCGCAAAACATGGCATTTTTTAAATAGATTTTCCCGTATCATATTTTACGTTGAGGCATTTGTTTAATAGTTTTTGCTGCATCGAAATCAGGCCTAGATTAACACTATACCCTTTGATCAGAATCATCCGGTTTCCATGCAAGCCTTTCGACTTGTTTGATCAGTAAAATCGGAACCCAGTTTTACTTAATTTCTGTAAATGTGTGTAAATTTTAGTAGTCTATGTTAGATGTTACGTAGATTGTAACTGTCTAAATCATTATAAATTAAAAAAAGTGGAAAATATTAACGAAAATTAAAAAAATAATAACAGATCGTTACCTCGTCTTTTCTTTCACACTCCCAAATCTCGTTGGTTAGTTTTGCTTGGTCACCCGATTGCCACGATGCCATCCTTGAAGCTGTGTAAGTACCTACTCTAAATATTATATCCTAATTATATATAGAGCCAATTTTTAATCCTCAGTTAATTCGTCAAATAGCCTAGCGTGTTAAATTATCTGTCTGTTTATCAGGCAAATAAAGATTTTGCAACTTTTCAATCGTCTTTTAACTAGGGAATAGCTATCCATGGTTCAACTAGCTAACTTCACACCATCTATGTGCAAGTGAGGTGCACAGATACAATATTCAATGTGTTAGACAAAAACAGCAAAATCTTTTTTTGAAATTTACCTACCTTGCACTCCTTCAATTATCGTTTTTGGTAAAGACAATATACTATAATATTGTCTTTACCAAAAACAAAACGAATTAAATTGTTGAACATTACCTACAACCCACTCTTATCAAGGATATAAGAGCTCCCTTAGAGTAGCAGGTAACTTTATTCGATTGTTAACTTTTATCTGACCATTTAAAACCAAGAATATCGGTATTCACCAAATAAAGGTTATCTGATTGTTTATCTGATTGAAAACGGCCCTAAGAAATTGTTTTTGTCTAAATTATTGATAGATTGAAGAAAAAACTATTTGTATTGATCAATATCACATTTTATTATTGATATCTAGGTAACTATAAAATTAATTTAATAGTTAAATCTCACTGAGGACAAATTACTCTTAAATAAGTAAGGGATCAAAAACACTACTACACACGCCATTGTGTTGGCAAGGCAAAATAGGTTCTATAATGACATTAGAAACTCAAAAAGAGAATTCGGTTAATTACATGAATGGAAAGGGTAAACATTTATGAAATCTAAAATAAATAATATTTTATAACAACGATTTATTGATTCTATGGAAACGTTACACTTAAATAAATAAATTGCCTACATACTCAGCCTACGACCAAAAGGTTTTCATCGACGAAAGAGTGGGGGGGTACCTCCAGATTGAGAGGGGCGGGACCTTTGCGGATGCGACCAGACGCGTCATAATGGGAACCGTGGCAAGGACAGTAGTAGCCTCCGAAGTCACCTGGAATTTCCCATCATATTGTCACAACAGGTAGTTAACATAAAAGAGGTCTGGCGTAGCGGACGAAGGTTTACCTACGACGCAAGCGGACCTTTGTCCGCAGAGGGTTATATTAACAGGTAGTTAACGTAACAGAGGTCTGTGGCGCAACGGAGGAAGGTCCACCTGCGACGCAAAAGAACCTTCGTTCTCAGGAGGGTTCGATTCGCGCCTCAGGACATATATGTTTGTGAGATTTGCAATTTGGTATGAAGTATATATTAAATAGCGCGGGTATGAGTTAACTAATATACTAACTATATATAATTTGTTTATTAGGTACGCAATACATATAATAAAAAGCAATATTAATAATAACAGATAAAACAAAGAAAATACAAACTGGCAAAAAAATATACCTAACACTAGTTCTTCTTAGCTTGGGGATAGATGATGCTGTATGATTGGTCCATCATTATTTATTATAGATGCAATATGCGCATTATGTTAAAACATTGCTCTATAGACAAAGGACAGAATATCCAGATGGACATTTGCTCTTCTTAAACTGTGTATAATTTAGCCTTATCACCATCAGTCCGATTTTAAACACTGCTGGGATGCAGCCCCCCTAAGTTTATACCAAATTTCAGTCCTATCCCAACCGCCCAACTGACACATACTATGAAGAAAGAGTGGAGATTTATGCCCAGTTGAACTTCCTTGCAACTTGTGTTTATCAACGAGCCATTTGGGCAGAGTAGGAGATTCGAAAAAAACTGCAATTTCATCCTCAGCAGGACAGCCAATTATTGTGTATGCAACAATTATTAATTGAGACAACTCAACTTGAAAATTGAGTCAAACAATATGCGGAGCGATGATAAAAAAGTTGGCATCACCACAACTCATAAATACAAAAGCCATCCAGAGCAAAAAAACTATTTAGAAAGATCCTTAGGGCTATTGATATTGTGGTCATTTAAGTTTTTATTATATTGCTTTCTTTATGGGGTTCACGCCGAAGCGCCCATGCAATAACCAACACTCCATCTGTTTAAAGAACGGAAAAACTGATTGTAAGATAAAACACTACAAAAATTCTATTTTGATCAGGAATATTTCCATTTGTTTTTATTGGGTAGAGTGCACTCTGAATCACAAGTGCTGGCTTCCTGATTTGAAGTACTGCTAGTTACATGACCTGGTCATATTGGCCTTCCTTCCCATTGGATTTGAAGAATAGAGAGTGCCTCTGTGTACATTCACTTGTGCACAATGCCCTGCGCTCATGGCTTGTTTGAAAGAAATCAAGCAAAAATAAATAATGCTGGACAAGCTAAGCAGACCTTGTGTTATGGGTACTAGATGACTGATATATATAATACAATATTATATTAAATAGATAGATATTTTTATTATACATAGAAAACGACCAGAACACCCTGTACAAATCTTCAAATCGTACAAATATTTGTCCCGAGGCGGGAATCGAACCCACAACCTCCTGCGTCGCAGGCGGACCTTCGCCCACCGCGCCACAGAGGTAGTCATATAAGAGCAGAACTAGGTATTATGGTTGAAATTCTGCATCAACATTGAACATACCTGCGTTAGCTACAGGCACACATCCCAAGTGGGTGCAGACTCCAATGACAACCAGCCATTTAGGGTTCTGGGTGCGTTTGTCATCGGACTCTGGGTCCCGCAAGGTCTCAATAGGCACAGCTTGTTCCGTGGAGATTTCATCTCCTGTCCTGTAAAACAAACACACTTTTATTAAATAAGGTCTAAGCCATAATCATTTATTTATATAATGGCAATAATAACTCCTGTCTGCATGGGGCACCGCAACATTTAAAGGATATTTACTCGTAGCACTCATTAAAGGTAACATGTGTTATGAGTAGCCTACATTTGAGTCTCGTAAATTTCAGCTCAGTACAGTAGTTATGGCATAAAGAGGTAAAAAAAATCCACTCATTCGCATTTGTGAAATCAGTGTGAAGTATTTGAGTCACATGGAATCATCTAAGCCCAAACTATGCAGAGCTTGTTTTTTGGGTACTAGATACACGGCATCCCACGGATATCCCACATGGAGGGAAATATCCATAATAATGTAGAAAATTATACAGAAAGAAGACTTCATGTAGCTTAAAATAATATGAAACATGTTTTTTTTTTTAATTAATTGGCTGTGTAAGCCGGGAATGGAACCCGTCAAATTGGAAAACCACCTACTAGTTTTAAAGTACCAATAAAATGAAAAATAAATAAAGAAAAAGGAAGAACTATGAACTTTTACATTAAAAAATTAAAGCTCAATTAGAACTTCTATTTTCAAATGATTGAAATTTGTAGTATTTATAATTAGGATGAAATACAATTTCCCAATTAAAAGTGAATGGTAAAATTATTAAATTAAAGAAATTGTTGTCTATGTCACACTTCATTAACAATGACAAACAGCATCTAGCTAATTAAAAACAAGAAAGTCATGTTAATATTTGAAAGCCTATTCTTTTGTTTTTTTTAGAGTTTTAATTGTTTTTTGCAATTGTTGAGCAGATTTATTTACCTTGGCATGTAGAACTATTAAGGATTGAATACTTTCAAGAATAAATTCAACCACTGTTTACGAGACAAAAATATCAAACTAAAAAAATGGTGACACAATAACAAAATTCAACACTGTATAATTTAGAATAGACACATCAGCCATAGGCTGCTTTTCTATTAACAAATAAATAAATAAATTTTTAAACCAGAAAAACATTTACATATATACTAATCTATTCCACTATGTTTATGAACTTTATATAAATATGGAAAGCAAAAAATTCTAACCTGTGTCTGATGAACAGTGGCTTTCCCCTCCACTTGAAAGTAACAGACTTTCCTTCAGGGATATCGGACAGCTTGATCTCAATCTTGGCTAAGGCCAACACATCAGCGGCAGCAGACATAGATGATACGAACTGGGTCACCACAGACTTTGCGGCAAAGGCACCAGCAACCGAGCCAGCTGGAATTTATATTGTTTATTAATCAGTTACTTTTAAGAAATCATTAATAATCAGGAGTAGATCCCAGCTCTCAACAGCATTTTGTATCTCAAAAATATTTTCTTCAATTAATGGAGAAATTTACCATTATTTATATTAAAACTACAACATTAAACAATTCAATGATTCTCACGAATATATACAAAAAAGTAATATTACACACATCTATCTCGAGCATAGTAACAGTTCTGATATTATTTGTCTCACAATCTTATTTGGGTATGCACATCAGCTGTTTTCAGTGAAACTAACCTCCAGCGATGAGATAAGTGAAGGTCTGGCGTTGGTCCACCGTCTCATCATACTTGGTCTTGGGATCCTTGGTTTCTTCGCGACGGTACGCCGAGAAGTCAGGGTAGCCGATATCAGTATGCGCAAAACGCACTTGGCTTTTCACTGGAAATTACAAGGTGTTATGTAACAAGATTTTCCTCCACAAACAATGCACTTATAACATTTCCAGCAGAAGAAAAGGATAAAAAGCTCACCACCAAGTCCAGTAACGGCCTTCAAGCCTTGAACTGGCAGGGATCCCTGCAAAGAGTGCACGGTTGAGGTCTTGGGCAGGGGCTGGTACACAGTCTTGTCGACAGGCGTGTGGACGTTCACTACGGGCCTGAGGCCGTTTCCAACCACTGGGGATGTAGATTTGAAGAAGGAAACCAGGTTC
The DNA here is from genome assembly GCA_963931895.1 of Eupithecia pulchellata. Classification (NCBI taxonomy): domain Eukaryota; kingdom Metazoa; phylum Arthropoda; class Insecta; order Lepidoptera; family Geometridae; genus Eupithecia; species Eupithecia pulchellata. The sequence goes on from OZ007525.1 coordinate 2,099,375, forward strand.
CCGGCCCTTACAACGGAAGTCATTTTGCTGAGATAGTCGAAAAACGCAATACAATTGCTTTTGCAATGTTCGATGAGCACAAGTGCTCGGAACTCGGAAAGAAACGTCACGCAAGCGCAAGATTCATGGGGTTGACCATGACGTTGACAACTGATGACAGTTTCAAGTATTATAATTTAATCGTTTTCCTACTTTTTCTACGGTTGTGTCCTTGTTGTGTCGAATAAAATTTTAAGATGCCTTTAGATAAAAAAAAAATCCTTCTTAACAGGCATCCGTAGGTGTTTTTCAAAAACAGTTCACACTAATATAATAAAATAATGCAACCTAGCGACCCTTCCATTCCATGACTAGGAAATTTTCATGAACGGGACAGTGGCAGTAAAGTGGCAAACCAGCGTTAGCGTGGTTTATTCTACTAATAATGCAGTAACGTAAGTTATGTTATCCGCGGTATACAGGGTGTAATCGTTAAGTGTGCACAGGCGATTATTCCGTAACTATTGCAGATATCAAAAAACTTTAAACTGATATCGAAAGTACTTTACCTAATGAGTAAAATGACATTAATAACTTTTTAAAAATAAAACGAGAAATATCCAAAAAAATTACATTAATCACTCCCATACATTTTATTTCTTAGTAAGTACAAAATTTTGTGTTCAAAGCATATGTTCGAAGTGACGTCCTCCTTGTGCAATACAATGACGAGCTCTATTTACAGTTTCTAAATGAACTTTCCTTAACATTTGCGGAGTAATTAAAGCAATTGCACGACGTACACGATTCTGTAACTCTTCTAGGCTGTGTACTCTCTCAGCGTACACGTGGTCTTTGACAAATCCCCATAGGAAGAAATCACAAGGCGTGAGATCCGGGGATCTGGCAGGCCAAGGGGTTGCACTATTATTGGCTATTAAGCCATTATAATTGTTTCGTAAGAAATTCATTACAACATTTGTATTATGTGCAGGTGCTCCATCTTGCTGAAAAATTATCGACCTTCTTTCATCGTCTGGAATTGGTTCTAAGAGACTTGGCATATCGTTTTGTACAAAGGAGAAATATCTCTGTCCATTTAAGGTTCCACTGTAAAAATATGGCCCAATGATCCGATCTCCAAGAATACCACACCACACATTAATTGAGAATCGCACCTGAGCTCTAACTTCAGTAGTTAAGCGAGGATTGTCAATTGACCAATAATGCGAGTTTTTTCTATTGTAAATGCCGCAGTTTGAAACATTACTTTCATCGGTCCATAAAATTGACCTTACATTGACATAATTATTGACTAGCCAATTGCAATAGACCAGCCGACGAGCAGGATCATCATTGTGCAGCGTTTGAGTAGGTTTTATCTTAAATGCTTTGAAGTTGTGTTTTTTTAATAACTTGTGTACATAATTGTGGGACACTGGAAATGATCGGACCACTGAACGCGTTGATTCTTGTGGATTATCTACTAGGTACGTAGTTAATAATATTGTTATCTAAGTCATTATCAAATTCCGGAGCTCTTGTTCTCGAACCTTTTTTTCTGTTAAAAGATCCATAATTTATCAAATTGTTATCCAACTTACGTAAATACGTACCAGAAGGAACTTCTCTATCTGGGTACTCTCTTCTGTAGGCGATAATGGCCGCCCTATTGTTACAATCATGTTTGTAGTACATTTTTAACATGTCCCTCTTTTCTGTATTGGAATATGCCATTTTTCAATCAATAAATGCAACAATCACAATTATTAACGCAAATTGAAAAATACAATAAATTGGCGGGAACGAGAACCCGCGATAAAGAATTTGAATTTAGAACGAACACCAAAGAGTATCTTTCTTTTTGTTTTTATTTAGTATGTTGCTTTTCAGCTAGTTCAAATCAATACAATATTGAAACAAGGTTTATTATAAATTTGAAGTGGTAAGATAATTAATCTACACGTGTATCTACTTGAAATTCATTAATACCTTCATATCGTACATAATTATAAAATGACAAGGGTAAAATGAGTAGGTACTATTCCACTTAAAATAAGGAAACTAAAACCTTTCTACTATCTCATACTAAATGTATGGGAGTGATTAATGTATTTTTTTTGGATATTACTCGTTTTATTTTTAAAAAGTTATTAATGTCATTTTACTCATTAGGTAAAGTACTTTCGATATCAGTTTAAAGTTTTTTGATATCTGCAATAGTTACGGAATAATCGCCTGTGCACACTTAACGATTACACCCTGTATAGCTATTTTAAGCCTGGATAACGCGTTACGCTAATGTTAGCTTAAGTAACTCGATAAGAGTGTTATTTTCATTGATTGCTTTTGAAATAACGCGATAAACGCTTGCTCCATGAAAAAATGGGCTATAGCACTATTATCTATTCTATTGTCCTAAAGTCATTTATAACGGGATATTTACCATGATTAGAGTTTTGAGTTTTCCAATATTTCGGCACAAATATCCCCTTATAAATGACTTTAGTGTAAATAACCATGATAGTTTTAAAAGTTTTATTCTATTGTTGTATATCATTATTGACATCCTTAAAAAATATGAACTTTATTAGCATTTTTTTCGGATTTAATAAACATTCTAATTAGAAAAACACGTGGATTTCTTAATTCCACGGAAATAATTTTGTATACAATCTCAGTAGGTTCATTAGACCTACTAACATAACTTTAAGATTTTTGTTAGTATTAGAAGCCCTTTACTAACAAAAATCTTAAAGTTATATTATGTGTACGAAATTAAATATTACCGCAAAACTTTTCAAATTTGGCGGGACTGAAACCGCGGCCCTCCCTCACGGGAGTGTGTAGGCTAGAAATAGTAGAATTACCTTCTTTTGTTTTTGTACGGGACCGGGGATTAGGATCGGAATCGGTCGGCGCGGCAACACCTATTGCTGTGGACTGTAAGGACTATTTTCTATGTGTGTGCCGATCTATGTGCTTCCCGACTCCGATCTTCCTTATGTCGGCCACTTTGTACACTTTTGCTGGGATTCTGTAGGGATCGAGATTGAAACAACAGCGTGAATTCAGGTGCAAAGGCAGCCGGACCCCGGTGCGGCGGTAAGAGAGAGCGAGGTCCGTTCCTTCCTATTGTTCTATACTGTTGCGACCGCGCACGTGTTTACTCGAGACTGGCTATTTACTGACTGACTGACTGTTGACTGACTGACTGACCACTGACTGACTAATGACTGACCACGATCTGAACATCTGCCCGTATATTTATAATATCCTAGCTAGGGTCTCGTCTCTTTACCGCGTGCACCGCGTGGTACTTTTGCCTGTTTTATTGAACAATAAAAGAACTTAACATCTGCAGTTTTGTCTATGTCTAATTACTTAACTATTATTGAACTATTGTCTATTTCGGGTAACTGCGGCATACGGTACAGGGTCTGTTCTTTATTACTTAAGCATATTATCGTTAAGAACACATGTTTTCGTGTTATCTAAACTATTTAAACTTTCTAACTATCTATTTATGGCCTAATATAACTATAACAATAAACTAAAACTATTCCGTCCGGAACATTCTCCCGCCGTCCAGTGGCTCCGTCCTAGTCGCTGGAACCTTCTGTGGTGGAGGACGGCTCGTCCCTCGGCAGAATGATCACCTTCTTCCAGGCGGGTGATCGCCTGTCGCTGGCTGCGGTGTTGGCGCTTCCCTCACGCAGCACGGCAGACAGCGGTGGATGACCATGCGTGTTGTTGTCCGTAGGCGCAGGATCCAAAAGTGCTGGCGGCACTCGTTTATTGCGTCTCGGTAGGGCGCCTTTTATTGGCAGATACTTGTCAGCAGCGGGATGGATCTCTGGCTGATTTTTCTGCACTGTTTTCTTTTTGGATCTCCAATCGGCTTCGCGATCTGCTTTTCCTATGGTTTTCTGGAACTCAACTCTTTTTCTCTGAGTATTTTCCTTACGTATCTTTAGCGTTTGTTGCTCGGGATCGTTGGCTGGACACTTCGCTGTTATCATCAGTGATTCTATTGCGAAGTGGCGGCGGCGTAGCTCTTCGTTCATGTCGTCATCGACTTTTAGGTTGTTTATATATGAGTACCGGTAGGCTGTCGAATGAGTTGCTGCTCGCATAGCTTGCGTTATAGCAAAGGTCGGCTCTCCTATTTCAGTACGGGGTGGCTCTGCTATGACTCCCGCCGGTGCGTGAGCACCCGATCTCACATTATCCCTGTCATTCGTATTGTATACATAACGATTTACCCCCGCTGCTACCTGGTACTCGCCGTCTCCAATGTTGGCGATAGCTCTGCATCCTACACTATTCACTAGAGTCGCACTATTAACCGCGTGGGCACTGTTAACTATATTGCCACTGTTTATTGGATTTGCGCTATTAACTATTTTATCACTGTTCACTATATTCAACTGTTCTGTATCACTATTACTATAAAACTGACCACTATTTAACGGAGCTAGCTGCGAGCTCACTAGACGCCAATGCTCCGGCATTTTTGAGAGAAATACGGCCTTCGCCGTTTCCAACGGTGGCAGTTCGTTGGTTGCGGCGGGTGCCGTCCCCGGCGGCGGCGGCTGTGCGACGGCAGGGGCGACGTCTTCTATATTTGCCGGTATCTTCCTCGCCTGTGAGTTGACGAGACTGTTATCGACCTGGGGTCGTCCGGTGGGTATCCGCTGCCCTTCCGGCTCCTGTAGGGTGCGACTATTCTTCTCACCGTCGGCTTCTCCGGTGGGATTCCGCTGCCCTCCCGGCTCCTGTAGGGCGAGACTGTTATTCTCGCCGTCAGGTTCTCCGGTGGGATTCCGCTGGCCTCCCGGCTCCTGTTGGGCGAGACTATTATTCTCGCCGTCAGGTTCTCCGGTGGGATTCCGCTGCCCTCCCGGCTTCTGTTGGGCAAGACTGTTATTCTCGCCATGGGGTTGGTCAGCCATGGCCAGCTGGGTGGTGTCCATCACCCAGTTCTCGATCCGCCCGGCGCTTTCCTGTTCAGTGAACACTGTTCTCGCCTCGCTGTCTGAACTATCTTCCTCCTCTTCACGAAGTTTTCTCAACTTCACTTTGGCTATTTGAGCCTGGATTTCCAGTAGTTCTAATTCTAATTGTGCAATCCTGATCTTTTTCGATCGCTTCGACCTCTTCGATGTAACGGTTTTCTGTTTCTTGTTATTCAAGGGGCTCCCGCCGCTATTTTCGGTGACGGTGGCCGGCGTATCCGTTGACATCGTGGTTTCTATGTAGGTCGTAGGTGTGTTGGAGGTAAAGATGTTCGTGCCGGTGCTGGTTACACTGGTGGCGGCTGATAATGCTGTCGGCTCCATACTGTGAGCTTTGGACGAATGCGGCGCCTCAGGTGCCACGTTTCACGGCGTCGACTACTATACGGGGGCGGAGGAGGCTCCGCCGTCGACGCGGATGCGATGGGCGAAGGTTCCGGACCTATCGCTACGTTCCGACCGGAATCGCTCCTTGACCTTGTCACTACCGCTGTTCAATCTCGAAAAGATCCGGCTCGAAGGACCAGAATGTACGGGACCGGGGATTAGGATCGGAATCGGTCGGCGCGGCAACACCTATTGCTGTGGACTGTAAGGACTATTTTCTATGTGTGTGCCGATCTATGTGCTTCCCGACTCCGATCTTCCTTATGTCGGCCACTTTGTACACTTTTGCTGGGATTCTGTAGGGATCGAGATTGAAACAACAGCGTGAATTCAGGTGCAAAGGCAGCCGGACCCCGGTGCGGCGGTAAGAGAGAGCGAGGTCCGTTCCTTCCTATTGTTCTATACTGTTGCGACCGCGCACGTGTTTACTCGAGACTGGCTATTTACTGACTGACTGACTGTTGACTGACTGACTGACCACTGACTGACTAACGAACGACTGACCACGATCTGAACATCTGCCCGTATATTTATAATATCCTAGCTAGGGTCTCGTCTCTTTACCGCGTGCACCGCGTGGTACTTTTGCCTGTTTTATTGAACAATAAAAGAACTTAACATCTGCAGTTTTGTCTATGTCTAATTACTTAACTATTATTGAACTATTGTCTATTTCGGGTAACTGCGGCATACGGTACAGGGTCTGTTCTTTATTACTTAAGCATATTATCGTTAAGAACACATGTTTTCGTGTTATCTAAACTATTTAAACTTTCTAACTATCTATTTATGGCCTAATATAACTATAACAATAAACTAAAACTATTCCGTCCGGAACAGTTTTCCTTTACGAAAATTAAGGATTTTGCAACTAACACTTTATTCCTCGGAGCAAGCGTTTATCGCGTTATTTAGTGTTGCCAATAAAAAGACGTCAAGTCAACAGTACTTTTAAAGCTTTTTTGTCAAGTCCCTCCTTCTTGCACAGCCAAAAATGGGATCCAAGGAAACATTCGCTGGCGTTGCTTGCAATTTTTTTTTATCGTTGTAGACAGGACAAAGATGGTTTTGTCTTATTAAAAACCATTGATTCCCTCAATCTGAGGTGCGTCTTGATTACCTGTTTTTTACAGGCAGTACTTTTGTGCCAGTGATTGATTTGCAACATAACGTTGATAGTTGGCTTCATAATCTGGTTTTAAATGAGTTTTATTAATTAAAAAATAATGAAAAGGCTAGATTTTATTAAATAGATTGTTTTTGATGTTTTATTGTCCTGTGAGAACCTCAGAGACAGAGTGCTAGTACGTGCGCCATCTATCGAGGGGTGATTAAAACTCAGAGATATCGCCTTCTATGTAGGTAGGTAAATAAAAACAAGCCTCATGCCGTAGGTACCTACTTACAGCAAAAAAGTGTACATTAAAATAATTTCAGACTAATTCGTAACATTACATGCATTATAAATTGACGACACTAGATGACTGACAGCTCTTGGGCCACTAATTTGAAGCTTGTGGGATGGGAACCCATTTTGTCATTGTAAAATATATCTAATGCTAAGGAGTTAAGGCTAATATTTGAATGTACCTACATTTCTAGTTCGATGTTGGATTTATGTGCGCAGAGCGGTATCTTGCTAGACTGAATTGAACTTTGTTTGTTGTGGGGTGTGTGGTGCAGTGCAGTGCAGCATCGCACCGGGCGTGGTCGATGCAACTCGAAATCGATATTATTATAAGCTCCTTCCCTCAAGTATTCTAATCTCTTACACAATGTCTAGGATTGGATTACACCTCATCAGGGCCGTAGCCAGAAATATTATTCGGGGGGGGGGTCGAGCCTTAGACCCGCCCGAGACAACATGCAACATCTTTACATAATTATGTACTTATGCTACTAGTAGCATACTAGTGCTACTAGTACCCGGAGTGGTTTTCAACCAAGCACTTTCCAAAAAAAATCGATATAAAAATAATAACCATGGGTAACGGCGAGCGGAGCGAGCCGCGAATTTTTTCAGATTTTTCCGATGTTTTGTAAAAAAGTAGGCAAAAGTGTGACAATAGATGTGACAGCTAGCCCCAAATATTTTAAAAACTGCGGTGGTCATTTTAGAGATTGGAGATTGGTATACCAGCAACAAAGAAAAAATGTGAGAAATACAAAAAATAAATAACTTCGAGTGTCATTTTCGGGTGACAAAAAAGTTAGTAGTATTAGTTAAGGGGTTGGTATAACAATTCACATTATTATGAAAGAATTTCGAGCGAAGCCAGCCGCCAATTTTTTTACATATTTTCGGCAGGCTGATAAAAATGACTTAATGGCTATAGAATGATCGGCGAGCGAAGCGAGCCGCCAAATTTTTTACATATTTTCGGCAGGCTGATAAAACTGACTGAAAGGCTACAGAATGAACGGCGAGCGAAGCGAGCCGCAATTTTTTTACATATTTTCGGCAGGCTGATAAAAATGACTGAAAGGCTACAGAATGAACGGCGAGCGAAGCGAGCCGCAATTTTTTTGTGCCACCTTTCGGATGATCTATAAAATAGAATCAAGAGTGACAAAAGATTATGATTAGCGAACCCTGAAACGTTTAGAGCCAAAATTATAACAGTGAGTGGGTGGAGTGACCGCCGATATTTTGTTGTGTTTGCGGCCGCTGAAAATTGTTGAGAAATTGTGGCATTTTCGCAAGGTTGTTGAAATTCTTAGAATAATTCCGAATTACCGGCGAGCGGAGCGAGCCGCGAAATTTTTTGTGACCTTTTCGGCCGTTACCGAATAGTTTAGAAAAGTATGTTAACAATAAATACATTACAGTAAACGGAGAAAGCAATTCAATTACGGAACGACAAGAAAATAGGTCTATTGATTTAAAATTAAAAGTAATGTCGTGATCTGCCTGCCTAGCTGGAATCGGCCGTAAATGAATGCGATGCGTGCACCCAGCTCATTTAAAATGTAGAGAAGAATTTTGTCGAAAAAAAGTTTGAGTTTTCAAAAGAGAATAATTTAAAGAAATATTTAAGTGCTTACATACAGTACAATGTACGTATGTAGATACACCGTAGGAATCGCATGGCACGGATCGCGAGCGCGCCTCACCCGCCGCCACCGCGACGACCCAGAGCGCGCTGTTGTTAATCGGAGATGAAATAAGACGAAAAAAATTTTGTGTTTTTAAGAGAGAATAGCTATTTAAAGTAAGCCGCACTTTCCACGTACGAGTAAGTATCCGAGAAAATTTTACCTATTCAAGTTTTGATATTTAACGGTGCCTCAACATTTCGGGGGGGGGTTTGAACCCCCAACCCCCCCCCCCCCCCTCCCTACGGCCATGCACTCATCATCAACATATTATTAAGCAGTCACCATTGTCCACATTCAGTTATGTGGTAGGTATGTACCTAGGTACTTACCTGCTGCGGAGTGATGACGTTATTCTCAATCCATCCATGTATTCTGGATCCATGGATCCATGGACTTAGTAGGAAAAGTTTTGATTCCATGGATGGGATGGTCTATGTGAGTAAACATGGAGTGAACGAAGCGGGCGAATTACATTATACACATTTTATAAATACGCATTGTTTTCGACTGCCCTAATGTTGTATTATACAATTCAAAAATTCAATTGTACGTCTAATTATTATTTTTTTGTTTACAAATAATAAACATTTTGGCTAAAAAGTAATAGGTACTTCTTCGATAATTTTGCGGAAATGAAACGTATGCCTTTGAAATGTCATTGTCATGGTAATATTGACAATGGCAGATGACTGACATCCGCATAATGACGTTTATTACATTTGTATTCATGGTATTCATACACTTCTTAAACTTCATCCCATGGGATTGGAATGCATGGGATGGTCCCATCTAGGGTAGGTGTACCTACCGATAGAGTAAGTTTATTTTATAGTTTCTGGTAGTGTACCTACCTTGATAGGTTGGTAGGATCAGAAGGTCAAGGCATCTATTTCCGTCTGCTCCTGACGTCCTTACAAGGTTCATCGATTTTCCCGCGCAAACGCCTGCGACGCGACTGCCGCCGCCGCCGCCGCGACACGCAAGTTGGAGATTATTTTTCCAATTACCTTCTCCTCGGGAAAGTCACTTAACAATTCAAGCTATTCTCAAGGTACATTGTTTGTGAACATTTCAGAACACAAAAAACCTAAATTCTCGTTAGACATCCAGTTTTTAGGGTATTTATTTTAGGTAGGTACCTACATCGGTTTCAAAACTATTATGGTCTTGCTATTTTTGTATCGTGTTTTATCTCAGCAATTATTGCAGATATTGACTTGAAATTTGAAAATGGTGGAAATTGGCTGTAATACATTTCGTGCGCCTAAAAAGATTTAAAGAAAATAAATAAAAAATCAACATGAAGATTTTCAATACAATTTTTCATGTCGAAATTTTAAAAGAGACCTGCAAAGTAAAAGAGAGTTATAGAGAGTATAGTATCGGTTTGTTTGTTACTTAAGTACCTAACAAAAAAGTTTTCGAAATTCGTTAGGCTTTATACATTTCGAAATATTTTGAAAAAATGTCGAAAAATTTACCATTCCACATATTTTGCTAAATACTTATCGAACAGCTCACTTTTTTGCTGGGTTTATGTTTTGTCTAGAAACATATAAGTTGGATCTCTTTAGTTATATAGGTCTTTTAATTTTTTTTGGTTGTTTCATTAATTTGTCCCTAGTACTTATAAGAAGTTCCATAGATATCTAGGTAGGTACCTACCTATTTTATAGAAAGGATACAGAACACCTGAAATGAATATTTGTCGAAACCGAAACTTCCTGCTGGATTAGTTGCATTTCGTGCGTCGTCATTGTTGAGTAAACAAACAAATAAGTCGCAGTTCTTGCGTTTTCCTGTGTAGCGAAAAAAAATACCTAGAAGTCGCACTTCGTGCGTCGAGTAGATACCTATCTACATTAATATTATGTTTTAACCATAGAGTTTTAACCATAGAGTAACAAAACTTCGAGTCGCATTATAAAAAGTAGAGGTATGTACCTTTCATGATATTTTCTAACAGAGGGATTAAAAAAAAATACGGGGCCACATAAGCCGCAGTATAGGTACCTACCATGGTTGCTACCAAAGCTCAACCGTTAAAATCTAAGTAGTATAAGTAAGGGCCTAAGTAGAAGCTGTAAACTGAGTTCCTAAGCTTGAATTGAATGTATGTACTTTCCTGCTTTGTGCATCGATTTTCTTTGTGATGTTCAGCATCGGCCTTTCGTGCATTGGTGCATTCTAATAAAAGGCCTCACGCTTGCGCACTCCAGCCGTTTTGTTAATCGATATAATATTACGGGGTTAGTACGTTACCGACCCAATGATAGGTATATGGGTGAATCAACTTTTAAGGCACTCCTTTGACAACATTTTGGAGAGCAAAAATTTAAAAATAAATTATCGAATTATTACGAAAATATAGTATTAGCATCTGCACTATTTATCCTATTTTTAGGTTCTGCGACTTGGCACGACATCTAAGCTAGTTTAAAGGAGTTTTTGTAGAAAACCTGATGAGTGTGCCTTATAAATATCCATTGCGTTACTTATTTGTATATACCAATACATGAAATAAAACGAAGAAATGAGAAAATCAACATGATAGTTATTTACTCATACTTTAATTCAGTCTTCCTAGCTTATTGGTCACATTTTTTTATGAATAACTTGTGAAATAGAGACAATTCTAGTTCCACTGCGTTACTTTGCATGTTTTTAAAAGCTCCACTTAGAATAACTCTCCACATCGAATAATCAGACTTACATTTTTTATAATAGCAATAGACACGAGTCTTGGAGACTTTTAACGAAACATTATTTTTCAAACAAATTAAATACAAAAAGATTTATCTTCAAAAGACATAATAAAAACTAAGGGACATTTGAGTAACGCCAGAGAAAAATAGTAACGCCTGAGAATTTCGAATACTTTAAGGCAGGCAAACGAAAACATGATAAGTTTAACTAACAATAATTAGGAACGATGTAGTCAATTAATTACTTATTCTTATCATAAATTTCAATACAATCACAAGATATTTTTTAAACAAAACTTACAACTACTACACGTGATCAAATAATCAACTATAACAAAACAACAAAATTCACTAACAGTATTATGACGTAATAAAATAGTTAGAGGAACTGTAATGAGATCAATCACTTATTTAAGCAATTATTGTAGTAAGATAATATACACAGTGTTTTTATCGGCATCGACAAAGTATTAAAAAAAGAGGCTGTACTTTTTTTAACTATTTTGTCGATGCCTAAAGTCTCTAAAAGTATCTTTTTCTTCATTCGTGAATCTTTAACTCCTACACTTGAGAAAATCTTTTTTATTACCTCTAGTTCTTTCCTAGATTTTGTCTTTTTAAATGTTTTGTTTATGGCACTGGTCGAACGTTGTACCTCTAATCTTCAGTTTTTTTATTTTCTTTAGTTTCACTTCACAGTCAATTCGTCTTTGATATCTTTTCTTAAATTTTTCATATTTTCATTTCAAATCCTCATTTTTTTGCTTTAGTCTTTCATTTTCTCTATACACGCGTGCTCTTGGTGGTGTAGCTGGTGCTCTTGGAGGCGTAGCTATACGTACTTTTTACTACGAGCAATATCGTAGTAAAAAGTGTTTTTGGTGGTTGGTATCTTGATCGTGATGTTGGTCTTCTTGATTGTTGTGGTTGGTTTTCTAATCTTGGTGCTAAGCCACTTGACCATGGCGTTTCGTTTCTTAATCGCAGTGGTGGGTCTTTTGTTTGCAGTGAAGTATCCCTAGCTTGCGGAGGCGTATCTGGTAGAGAAGCAGCACGTGAAGGCGTCGCTAGTGGACTTCCAACCAATTCTTAAAAATTTCCAAATCTGGAGTCAGTTCTAGGCGATTCGGGGGGTGTTTGTAATTATCTCTCAACAGCCAGTTTTCGTTTCTTTGACTGTCGTTTTCGTAATTTCCATATATTATTTGCGTTATATTTTTGTTTTGGAGTTCTCTCTTACTAGTCTTTTAGTTTTATGATATCGAGCTCGGTGGTTTTTTCGATGATGTTGCACAAACCTTGAACAAATTAAATTATTGTATTTAATTATTATTAAGTTATTAATATTGATAGCTTTGAAACCGTAACATTATTATTTTTATTATATTAATGCCAACTAGCATGTTATTTAGTCTAACATTCTCTGGCGTTACCGGTAACTCTAGAGAAAATTTCACCAGCGTTATCGGTAACGCTAGGGAAAATTTGAATTAAAAAAAATTATATATAATTCCACAACTTAGAATTATCAAATATTTTGTTTTGAATTTGAAATCAGACATCATATGCAACATACTGACCTAAAAAAATTCAAATATTTTGAAAACTTACCAAGATTCTCGTCGTAACGCTGTAGAGCGACAATAAACCCACGCGCACCCGTTGAGAGCTTACCGCGGACTGAGGGGCGGGTAAAGCGAGGTAGGCCTTGTCAGACCATACGAACGAAATATTAGATAATAATCACCTTTGTAGACACCAAGTTAAACGCCATCTCTTGATATTGCTCGAATTTTTTATCGGTAACGCTGTAGAGCTGATGATTTAATCAAAGTTTGGGACAACAGTTCAGGTGCATGTAAAATACATAATTTAAGTAAATCTTTAAAGAAATTTCACTTAAAACGTAAGCCTAACATTTTCTGAACCGTATTAAGGTACGAAAATGCAGTGTATTCATATATATTTTTTAAGAAACATCGTACATTGCTACTTCACCTAGGCCAGGGGACACATGTTTTTTTGTATGGAGATTGCTTATGTTCTGCAGAGTTACCATAAAAAAATGAAAATTTTTACTCTAAGGTACATAAAAGTATAAAACAACGTTGTTAGCGGGGAATCTAAGTTTACGATAACATTAAAACAAATATATTTGAAACTGAAATAAAGATTTTATGATTTTTTCCATGACAGGGACACAAAAGGAGTGCCTTAAAAGTTGATTCACCCATATACTAGTTTGTAGTTTATTATCTATTCGGTGGTTGGGTTATTGAATAGGTAACACACATAATCGTCCAAAGCGTGGGCACCGTTGTAGGTAGGTAGGTTTGTTACCACGTAGTATGACGTACAAATGAGTAGGTACCTAGGTTGCGTACGGTTGCGGGTGACTTGTTTACGAACACCTACTCAGCGTATCAACCGGGCTGCCATTTTGCTCAGATTTTTCTGTAAGGCGTACTAGATGACGTCACATCATTCCTCGCAGTTGGTACCTTGCGTGGCCTTTTCAGCAAGTCGCTAATATTTCATGGTCATTGCTGCGCTTTGGTACTTGCGGCTACGTCCATGAAGCACGCAGCCTGCTCAGTAAGTAGAACACAGAATAGTACATAGTATCTTAATTAAAGCCTACCTACCTTAAGGCGATGGATTACATTTTGTTGACTTCATTTGGTGTTGGTGGTAGGTATATGAATTTTATTGTTACCTAACTTTATCCGAAATTTACAGATGTACTTTCTCTATTTTATAGAAACCTACGTACCATTCTAATAACACTTACCTACCTTTTCTATTACTACCCATTATTGCAAACTCTAGGTACCTACGAAGGACCTAAGATACCTACTTGAGGAGGTTGAGTTAAATTATTTAATTAACCCTCGTAATAATCATAATCATATTTGGTACTACGTTAATGATAAACATGCGTAGTTTTCACGCATGCATTTTTAAAAGGTATCTGTTATTTCGAATTTAGCTAATAGAATTGGGTAGAATGTTCATAAATAAGACAATTTGTTTTAGATGAAATAGTAAAAAAAAAAATATCGTATATTTTTGGTTATTTACTAAAAGATCTACATTACCTATAGTCGGAATATTTACCATGATTTGAGTTTTTAATGTTAATGTAAATATACCGTTATAAATGACTTTAGTGTTAATAACGATGATAGTTTCAAAAGTTTTAGCTTACTCTACACTTTTCCATTTTTATTTCCAGTTTAAAAGTATTTGGCACATTATATTAATCATTCATTTTTAAAAACAATATTGAAAATTGAAGACCATACATTTTCCATTTAAGATTATAACCTAGCAGTCAAATAATCAGTCACAAATAGCTTTGGAACACATCCACATTATCCTTTCTGGAAATAACTATATTGTTGTGTCTCTTGCAGGAAGATTAGCTTATTTTTGAACAGCAATACGTAAGAACAAAATATATTTCTTTGGTTCTGGAGGTTCTCTGTTATCTTTAGTTGAATTGGTGGAAACATTTGTCAACGTATCAGCGATAATTATCTGGCAAATATCATTTTAAAACTTACCTAGTTTTGGACTTGAATCGCCGATCAAGTCCAAAACTAGGCGAGAGCCGAACTTAAGCTTTTCATCGAATATTTGCAGCTTAGATCTTTTTTGCCCTTGCTCACAACATTGTGGTGGCATATAACAGGCATATACTCGTAAGCAGGCATTGATCATGTCGTAAAACTGCCATTGTTACCCATACGGCTTTCTGTTGCATTAAATCAAGGAACAAATTTGGTCCAGCGATCTAAACTCGAAGATGATGTCGCGGGTTGTTCTAGATTTTGTTTTTAATCTACGTACACCTCTTCTGTGCCATTCTGTACATCATACATAATCGCTGTTTTGATTCTCTTGTTCGCACGCAGGATCGTCTGAAACCTCGTCATCACTCTGAAGAAGAACAGACGATCACCCTTGTCCAGGTTCAGTCTAGTCATTGTTGTACCAAGACTATACTTACTATGCAACAAACTATACAACTAAAACAGAAAATACACATACACATAAACTATTCCCATTCCTTATTATCTCCTAAAAGTCACGTAAAAGAATCATGCGTAGTTTTGACTATAAATTTTAATGTAAAAATTATTGACGTCATCATAACAAAAACTTGGTAGGTACCTATCTAATCTACACATGGCCTTCATTATGCATTTGATACTATTTCCGCATTAGGTAGGTAAGTTATACCTGCCACAAACAAACCCACGAAATATATTAATTTTGTAGATATGCTAATTAAAACTGTTTCACTCAAAATTTTACCATTTTTTGGAGGTACCTTCGTAGTAACTAACCTATAAAAAAACCTAAAAATCACTACACATTCGTAGCAGTAATCTCCTTTTATACCTACTATTCAAATAATAACTTGTATATTGTTTTATTTATTAAAATAGGTACTCAAATACATTATTTTTGCAAAAAACTTATGGAACTGAACTACATTCGTACCAAAACAAACAGCAAAAATTCGTTCACGAAAACATGAATTTCATATACGCTTCTGGAAAATGATAAGAGATGGCGCCACCTTGATTAAAGTTTTGTTTGGTCGCGTCATCACTCGTCGCGTTGTTCGCGATGCGATGCGCTTCCGAACGGAGCTGCGGAGTGGTATTGCCAGATAATAGATGCTTTGCGTTGCGAGGCGCTCTAGGGAGGGCCGCCGGCCGGACCAATTCGGAACGCGAGCCCAAGTGCCCATTCCACAATGAATTTATTGCCATTTGCCGCAACAGCTGACACTTGCGTGCATGACAGAGCTCTAGGAATATTTGGACCAATTAACGCGGCAAATTAAACGCACATTTTCTAAAAAGTTTTCCCAAAGGATTCATAATAAAAATAGGTTTTTAGAACCGTGATGTGGAGTAGGTCCCATACCTTCATAGTGTTGGTTAATAGGAAGTAGCTGCATTTTATTTCCTAGATTTTCCTAAAAATACCTGATTTGGATAAGGTAAAAGCCGGATGCTGATCATGAGTAGAGGACAAAGATAAAATTGGGTTACTGACTAAATAGACCTTTTAAAAATGGAACTGATTAGGACCGATTGCTTTTCGACGTAGTCTAGGCTCCGTTATTGATTTTGAACGATAACGAATAGCAGATTTTGAATAAAGAATCGGTTCCAGTCCAGCTGCATTGCTGTATTCAATATTTTTCTTCAGTTTGGCACTGAGCCAAATTGAACGGTCATTTGGCAACTTCTATTTTTCCGACACCTGTCTTGTGTTCTACGAAGTACCTTTATACCTACAGGTCTCAGTTAAAACTTACCTCACTTCCGTGTTTGTTTTTATTAACTAATGCACAAGGCAAAGGGCAATGGCAAGGCCGTACAAAGGAGGATCGTAATGTATTCAGTTTATGTATTGAGTACGATGTTTACTAGTTGCTACAAAGCGCAGTAGGTAATAGGATTCGGATGTAATATTAAAATTAAAGGAATAAGCTTAATTTAAAAATAACCATTGAGTAACTTATCGTTGAAAAAAATATTAATTCATATCGCATCTATGGTGTGGTTGGGGCCACGTGATTCGATTGAAACCTTCCGCGAAACCAAGGCCACGGAACTGGTTTTAAACTTTATTCTGCCAACAGGGACTTTGTCATCTCAGGATATTTTGATTTTACTCTTCATCTGAATTAAGAAAAGACAGAGAACTGTTGAGACAAAGTTCTCTTACATGGGAAGGTTAGCTAGACGTTAGATGATGTGTGGATGGTCCAGTATTATTTATTTATTTATTTATATTGACGCTCTTTAGAGATAAATTGAAAAGTTTTAGCTCGTTAGAATCTTGCATTTTGGGTCACCTTCCTTAAATAGAATGTAGTATTTCATGACTTTTTATGTTTGACCAACCACATCTCGAATAGATTTTATAAAGTTTTGCAATCTCCGAACATGTTATTCAAAATAAGCCAGTCCAATAAGTTCCTTTATTATAAATGATAACATAGGAACACAACTTTATTTGCATTTTAAAATAAAGTTTTGCCCCTATATTATCAAAGAATTCATTGAAAATACAACAAATTCTCTACATAACATACGTAACTAATTCTTTCCAAAGCGAACGTAAAGGGCCACCATGCCGAAATAGGCCAAGGTTTGTTTGTGTTATTGGAGCGATAATGAGGCCCTATCAACGCACCGAACGGGACTGCATCAAACAAATACATCAACGCTAGTGACTAGCTTGTCGTGACCTAATTAGAAATTAATAAAGAGAAACGTTTGCACGAACTTTTAGGTAGTCGATGGATCTAGAGTTTAAGCTATTTTAAGTAAACATACATCGACGCTAGTGTCGTGACCTAATAAGAAATTAATGAAGAGAAACGTTTGCACGAACTTATAGGTACTCGATTCTAGAGTTCATGATATTTTAAGTACCTAAACAAAGACTGAAAAATTTACAAAAACTGATGGAAAATACAGAAAACTGTTGGTAAAAAAGAGTTGAACAACGCAGCCATCACGTGCGAACCTAAAAAGGTGTGAATTTATGTCATACATTAAGAACAAAATCTGACAAGAATTAATAAAAGACAACCAAAAATAATTGTTCCGATGATGCTAAACAAATAGCGATACCTACGTTAAATATTTTCAAATATGATTTATTTTTTTGTATTATTTTAATATACGTAATATACTTATCTCAAGAACCGGATACAAAAGACAAACCCGTCTAGATATTTGTCTTACAATGACGGTCTTATCCCAAAATGAGTAGGTTCTGGGGTTTCTATGTGTATTGAGTGAACCCCTAGTATGAGAGGATTATAGAAATCAACTCAACACTAGTCTTTTGGTAACAAAGATAGTACGACCACTACAAAATGAACATGTAATTCACGGAGTACAATACAAAATAAAACAATTTTCATTGAATGTCTTTTTAAAAATAATAAGTCAGCAATCAAAAACAAAAGTAGCCTTGTGATCGGTTATTAATAGTATCGAGACTCGAGATATCATGATGTTTTATTTGAGACTAGCGGTGCGCCCCGGCTTCGCACAGTTAACAACATATTCAATTTTCATGCGGAACCCAAATTTTTTTGAAAATATTCTATAGCCTATGTTCATCACGGAAATTTAGGATTCTAATGGTGAAATATTTTTTCAAATCGATCCAGTAGTAACGGAGCCTATTCAGTTCAAACAAACAAACAATCAAATTTTTCCTCTTATATTATTAGTATAGATATAGACTATTAGCCGTCCTATATTTGCTCCGCACGGGTATTAAAAAAAAAACAAACAAGCAAATCTTCTTTATAATATTTGTATAGATTTGCTACATTGTCTCTTCCATGCGAACATGGATCTACGTAAATCCGATTTTATTATTCATTTATTTCACATCATATAAATTCATATAAAATAATTATGACACATACAATATTAATATTATAAAATATAAAAATTTTAAAATGGACGTCTCTATAATGGCGTCATATGAACTACCTAGAAACCTAACTCAGGGTTTACTCGTTATCGTAGTAACAGTTAGATTACTATAATTTAGCGATTGAGTATTCGGGGGGTAAAGTGTTGCCAACGCCAAAATGCGTTTTAAAGATTTCACAAGGCAAACAGCGAGTACATTGTAGAGTAATTACCATTATAAACATATGCTGGGCACATTTGTAGTTTCCTGTCGCCATGAAAGTACATATCAACGTGATTGATGGGAAAAAAACTTAACTTTTCAAGCATTAACCTAGATTAGCGACATTGTCTTGTACCGCATTAAATCTCGAAGATTAAAGAGGCCTGAATACTAACTTACGCGATGACAGTCATCTCGTAACCACGACAGAGTGCAAACCTGTTGAAAAAAAATATTTTTTTTATATAAACGCGATAAATACCCGTTAAAATAAAGAGGACTAAACGAATTTTTAATGTATGAAATATCTTCATCTTTATTTCTAACTAACAGGGTGCTCGCGGTTTCACCCGCGTAACTCCCGATCCCGTGAGAATTTCGGGATAAATAGTCACGTATGTTATTTCAGGTCATTTCTGTCTGGGTACCAAGTTTCACCATAATCCGTTTAGTAGTTTTTGCGAGAAAGAGTAACAACGTACATCCATAATTACAAATTTCGCGTTTATTTATATATTTGGTAGGATATTATAAATGTAATATAATCATATTTAAGAAACAGCTCTACTAGTCTATGATCACGAGTAATTTAGGCACAATGATTATTTATTATGTTTTATAGGCCTTATATTATACGTCATCAAGTACAAACAAATCGTGTGTTGGCATACAATTTGACTTTATTTTATGTTTTTTAAATGCTGTGCCGGTAGACTATTTATCTAATAGTACCTAAGCTTTTGTCCTGTATCGTAATTTAGTCATGGTAATTTAATGTCTTATTATTGTATTGTTCATTTGAAATGTAAATATATGCGCTTTTACCACCACTACACACAGCACTGAGACAGGAGTTATTAGATACACGCACTGTTAGACGTGAATATCTGCTCATGAACTTTGTAGAAACTCTGATTTTCCTATTCGTAACTAATGTATGTAATGCTTAAGTAATCGCGTACTTTTAAAGTTTGTATAGCTTTTGTCTAGAGGTATATTTGTGTTTAGTTTTTTTTATATTTCAATGTACAGAACTACGCTGGCAAAACTGAGGAGAAATATTAGTTTAAATATCAGATGGTTATATTTTGGCAAGTAACAGAAAATATTGCAGAAATATTTTGCACGTGCAATATCGTAGAGGCGCTACGCCGTAGCCGTGTAGCTGCAGCTACGGTGCAACAGTGCATTTCGTAGCTCCGTAGATGTTTCGTAGGGGTTAGATATTTCGTTACGATAAATATCGTTATTCCGTTTAACGATTTTATTACGAAATATAATTATTTAGAAATAATAATTTAAACTTCGAATTTCTTGTATGCAAGAGGACTGAAAAGTCAATTCAATTATTGACAAAGTTATAAAAGTAACTTAATCCTTGAAATTTCATTAATTTTTCTAAGATTTCAGTTCAGTTGATAAAACAAAAAAGTGCCTCTTACAGTAAATCATGATTTCACTTATAATAGTAATGAATACTTTAATTTGTGAAGGCATGTTTGGGATAAATGCGCGTAACTAACACATATAGAGACAAGTAGCATAGACAAAAAATCTAAAGTCGACAAACGATTTGCACATCTATTTTAAGACAAAACTCTGTAGTTGGTTTATATTGCTTGTCATCGTGATAGAGCATAAAATAAATTGACACAGGATATGTTTAATGGCAACAGTAGGGTAATGAACTTCTCAGTGGGGTATAATGCAAGGATGGCTTTGCGCTATGCCATGCCTATGTTTTTTATTTTATTTGTACCATCATTTGTTTATCTCTACTAATATTATAAAGAAGAAAGATTTGATTGTTTGTTTGAATTGAATTGGCTCCGAAACTACAAGATCGATTTGAAAAATTCTTTCACCATTAGAATCTTAAATTTTTCGTGATGAACATAGGCTATAGAATTTTTTCAAAAAAAATAATATTCCGCATTAAAATTATTTTTTTTGTTAAGTAGGTACCCGTGCGACGTTTATTATATACTTTTATTATGCTTAGTTTTACATGAAAAAGCTAGCTACTCTGAAGTTAAATAAATAAAATGTATTTTATTTCAGATTTCGTCAAGATCAAGGAAATACATACATAGATGTGTGAGTAGCTTTTATCACAAATATGTAAACAATCGTACTAATATTATAAACGCGAAAGTTTGTATGTACAGATGGATGTTTTTTACTCCTTCACGCAAAAACCACTAAACGGATTTTGATTAAACTTGGTATACATATAGTTTATGACCTGGAATAGGATATGGGCCACTTTTCCACGAAAATCCCACGGGATCACGAGTTACGCGGGTGAAATCGCGGGCACCCAGCTAGTAACGAAATAAAGGCACTGTGATAAGATAAAGCGATGATAATCAATCAAGGAAATCACTTCCTTTCTTGATAGACAGATAGATAAAAAAATTATTTGTACTACAAACGCACATACAATTTACATTAATATACAATACTAGCAGCCCGCCCCGGCTTCGCACGGGTATTAAACAAAAATTTCAGAAATTATACACACTAAAACGATGGGTTTCACAGTTTTCATACTGATCTTTACTTTTTTTAACAGCATTGGGGTTTTTGACATTGACTCGACATTCCAAAACTGACACTGGCCGTAGAGAAAAAGCAAGCACCGTGCGCTATACAACCTCTTTTTCTATTCTGACGCGCCATAATAGAAAAAGAGGTTGAATATACAGCCCACGGTTCAATTATTGAATTTTTCATGCGGATCCCTAACTTTTATAGCCTATGTTCATCACGGAAAATTAAGGATTCTAATGGTGAAAGAATTTTTTAACTCGGTCCAGTAGTTTCGGAGCCTATTCAATTCAAACAAACAAACAAACAATCAAATCTTTCCTCTTTATAATATTAGTACCTATAGATTAAACATAGGCACAATCTTGATCTGTTGATCACCCAATTTTGAACTTTTTTATGAGATAGGTAGGTACATCTTCATTTCTTCACAGTACAGATTCAGATCCAATAACTTTATTTCTTTAGGCTTACAAAATAAGCACTTAGACAAGTCAAATTTTATACAGTTAATTATTATAAAAAAGAAATAAATAATGTTATTGATTTCTCTTCACTTCAATTTTTTGTCCACAAGTGGAAGAAGTGAAAAAGAAACCACTAGTACATTCATATATAACTTATGTGTCTAATACAATGTTTGTTTTTGCCTATCTAAATCTAAGTTTAAAATGATTTAGATACTCGTACATGTCAATAATTATTTAAATACATATATGAAGCTAAGCACAACATTCAATTTCTTACATGCTATTGTCCGTGTGGAATGGAGCGACATCTGGCCAAGCATTAGGTTTCTTGTTCGCTTCTTTACTTTACCTTAAAAAGATTGAAGTGAACAATTAATCAAAGTGATCACTTTATTTCCCATTTTTATTTCTTATTTAACTTGTATTTTGTGACGTGTCCAAG
The DNA here is from genome assembly GCA_963931895.1 of Eupithecia pulchellata. Taxonomy (NCBI): domain Eukaryota; kingdom Metazoa; phylum Arthropoda; class Insecta; order Lepidoptera; family Geometridae; genus Eupithecia; species Eupithecia pulchellata. Next base: position 2,121,714 of record OZ007525.1, read on the forward strand.
AGTCCTGTAAGGTCTAAAGGAAATAAAGCACTTTGATTTTGATTTTGATTTTGATTTTGCATTAGTATCATTAACGTAATCATCTATCGAGTAAAATGCTTTCTTAATAAGATTTTGTTTTATGTATTGTTTAAATTTACGAATAGGGAGCTCAGTTGCTTCAGATGGAAGCTTATTATAGAAGCGCACGCAATGTCCCAAAATGGTACACACCTGCTGGATCCTAGATTTTTCTTGCCAGCTTTCTTTCCCATGACCTATCTAGTTAATGCCTCGATTCTTTAATGAAAAAGTTCTTTAATTGTTTCTTTAATCTTTCTTTCTTTCTTTAATTTATAATTCTCTAATATATGAGTAGTAATATTTAATAAATAATAATAATAATAAATAATGCTGGACAATCCACACAGCATCATCTAGCCCCTAGCTAAGCGGAGCTTGTGTTATGGGTACTAGATGACTGATATAAATAATACAATATTATTAAATACATAGATATTTTTTATTATACATAAAAAACAACCAGAACCCCTGAACAAATATATGCAGATCGTACAAATATTTGTCCCGAGGCGGGCATCGAACCCGCAGCCTCCTGCGTCGCGGCGCCTTCGCCCACCGCGCCACAGTAGTCGTCATCTACTTCCTATTGGCAGATGTGCAATAGTGAATACTGAATAGATATTCGTCCTCAATGAAAGTAGGAACCGGTTCTCCGAGGGGTTCGCTAGAGGAGGTCGCTCCATCCACTTGAACGTGTTTCAGAAATATATTCGATGTTATTTATGTCATTAGAAACTGGATAGGTTATTCTATCAGTTTATGTTCAATGGAATTTGGAATAATGTTAAATAATGTTTAATAATTAACGACTAGTCGACTTATCAATTGTTGTGTAAGGTTATTTTTTCTTTTATATTCGTTATAATGTATTTTAAATGTAAAAAATATAAGTAATGCCTTTTTGAACAAGTTAATGAATAATAAAAAAGTGAAAAATAGTAATAAAGTCAATCTCAGCCATAAACTCTTACTTCCGTTTGTTGAAATAACATAGTAGATGTAAGTACAAAGAAACCTATAATTAAAAAAAAAAACTATGTTCTTATACTATGTACAGACAGAAGCATTAATTGGTAACCCCCCTAAAAGCTAAAGTTTACATTGCAAATCACTGTACGATTTACAAATCTTTTACTCAAATACTAAGAAACAAAAACGTAACACCCGGTGGGAATCGAACCAGACATCCAATCGCTCACATGACAAGTTGACCACGCACCAACCAACTAAACCAACGAACCAGTTATCAGAGCGTCGAAATTTTATGTTATTAGTGTTCGACAGCGGATTTTTATTTATGAGATCTCTTTACACTGGATAAGAAAAAAAAGAAATGTTTGAGGGTAGATTTAAATATAATCTTGGTGAACACTGAAAAGGTCACTAGCCATTTCCAATTCTAGTCTTCACTTACTGGTTTGAATCATAAATGAATTGAAGAATATTGAAGGAAATTATGCAAATTAAGAATTTTGTGAGAATTAAGATTGCGGTGCTATTCGAACAGCAAATGAGTAATCAGGAGATTGCTCGTTTTGAATTACGGTAAGTTATCAACTTATTATTCTTGTGTCATAATCGTTACGAAACAAATTATACATATTTTTTTTAGGAAAACCTTGTTATCTTTAACTTCATTTAAGTATTGATTTGTTGTCTTACAGATAAAAACCGTGCGCTTAAGTGTAATGTGGGGATGTGAATGTAAGAAGCAATGGCAGATAAACAACAGGAGTGTATACAAATCAGTGAAGTCGCCACAATAATATTGTTGACATTCAGACTAGTTCGCCTTTTGCATCCACTCGTTCTACTGCTCAACAATATTTGATATCAACATCAACAGAAGGCATTTGCATGCAGCTGATATACTTACACAATTATCGAGCAGCAAAAATAGGACTGTTTGCTGAACTCCACCGCAGGGCATGAATAACTTTAGGTAAGTGATAATACTGATAATTCTCAACAAATTCGAACACCTTTATCTCTGATTATTTCATCATAATAATAATATTTTTAACAAGTTAGTATTTACACGAACTAAATAAACATTATAACAGTTGATTTTTTTTCTTTTTAGGTTTTGGAGATGGATATCCTCTATGGGTCCTGGAGAAATAGTAAAAATAACTGGGCGCATGAATGACGAGCAAATGAAAGTGTTGAAGGTTACTACGCGGATCACGTATCCAGAAGCCCAAATTTATTTTGTCCATGATAATTGTGGAGTGCATCGTACGCGGATGGTTTCTCAAGGGTTGTTCATCTCTAGAAGACATTACTGTTATTTCTTGGACATCTAAAAGTTTGGACCTAAATCCGATAGAAAATATGTGGGGTCAAATGGTTTTAAATTGAGATCCGATCCGTTAGCCCTTAAGCTATTAAGCGATGTATCACTAAATATAAAGGACGATAAATATCACTACCTACTAAACCCTAATGTAATTTTACCTTTTAACATTGTCAGAAAAACTCCATTTGACCTCATTTACTTTCAAAACTACCTGATTATTTAGTATTCCATGATTTACAAGAGATCCAAATTGTTTAATTCATTAGATTAGCAAAGTAAACGAAAATCTAATGAAAACATGTGTATTCTCGAGCACTAAATCGAAAATGGAATATTATTTTTCAGGATAGGAAGCTATTTGTAAGTAGGCTAAATAATAAAATAAAACATGTCAGAATTAATTACATTTTTTGTGTTGTTGTTTGTATCTAAGGTAAATTTTTGAAAAAAATAAACGAAATTGTTTACCTTAAATTATTATTATTGTTTTATTTTATCAATTACTTTAAATTCATACTAATAGACAAAAATTTCACTATTACACATGAATAAATGTCATATTATTACTAAAATTAAGTAGTAGATAAAAAACAAAAACATCCACTGCAAGGATTCGATGACAATCATTACGATGTGCAGTGACAGAATCTCGGTTACACTAACCACTACACCATAATTACATGTGATACAGGCTCGAAATTTCAGTATCGTTACTCCTGATAAAAGAAATGTAGGTGTTGAAAAAAACATTTGTTTTTTATTTAAACAATTAAATAAACTTTAAAAAAAAAACAAAAATAAAAAATAATGTAAATTAAAATGAATATATAAATCTTCACGGGTTTGAACCTACATGCTGCTGAATGATAACTATGACATATTCTGTGAGGGGGTTACCAATTAATGCTTCTGTCTGTACAAAACAAAGTAAAATGAATCACCGAGCCCAAATATTTTTTTTTTTTTTTTTTTATTTGAGGGCTTTATCGCTTAGCGATAACATCGCCCGTAAAATTTTGAGCCCAAATATAAAATGCTTCTGCGAAAGTCTGTTTTCAATCACATTGCAATTGTTCGTGAATCAAACTCCTTGCATTAGTCAGATCAATTACCTTATAGATTTGTTTGTAGTCTTCATCAACTGTGGGGTTTTCAATGGATTTTTTTACTACATTTGATCAGGTATTTACTATTCTAGATATTTTTTGCCTCCCGTAAACTATTTCTCTTGGAAAAGGTGCGAAGCATTTTGTTTAAATGAATGATAACTTGTTAAAGTGCTTTTATAATCTTGCCTACCTTTTCTACGATAATAATCGTACTTATCAATGGCATTTTTTGTATTCTATCGCCCCCAGCGATATTTTGCTCCACACGTGTGCAAAGCAAATAGCCAGTAGGTCGATAAACTTTATAAATTGGCACCGAGAATTTGCAAGCGATCAAACATAGCTCAGTTCATATAATTAGTAGGCATTTTAGCATTCTACGACTAGTATTCGCGGTATCTTACCAACTACGCGCTCTGAAATTCATCTCTTCTTTAGAATTTGTCATTAATACCATTCAATATTCAAAATACACCGCGTTATGCGTGTATAGCCTTAGCGAATAAGGGCCCTGTGAGAGCAACCAGTTTAGATAGAGCTGCACGTTTTCCGTATTGCGGGTTTGATAATGTGCGTTGGTGCGTAGAATGCGTGCGGTTATAGGTCAGGTTAGATTGGCGGCATAACGCACTATGTTGCTAGGGGCTCGCATCTACCCGGGCGGTCGCAGCGTTACGTCATCGCGATAGCAACTTGAAACTTGTTCGTACGTAGTAAATATGGTTCTATTTGTTAAATTAAATGCGCAGATTCAGATTCAGATTCTTTAAATTTATTTCTTTAGGCTTACAAAATAAGCACTTAGACAAGTCAAATTTCATACAGGTAATTATTAAAAAAAAAGAAATAGGTACATAAGTTGTTATTGATTTTTCTTCACTTAAATTTTTTGTCCACTAGTGGAAGAAGTGACGCAAACAAATTGATTTGTTGACACAAATAAACCAATTTTAGCTTTATGCTTATCATGCATCTTGCATTTTCATAGTATCTCCTCTCATAAGTTCACTGCATACTGCATAGGTAGTGTTTAAAACTAGTACAAAGACATTACTAACCAGAAATCGAGTACCTCAACTCCGAAATAGTTTTAGGACAATTAGATTTAGAAATCTCCGTGGCGCCGGTGGCGACGGTCTGCCTGCGACGCAGGAGGTTGCGATTTCGATTCCTGCCTTGGGGAGTTTATGAACGATCTGCAAATGTTCAGGGTGTTCTCGTCGTATTCTATGTCTGATAAACATATCTGTGTAACAATTCTTTATTATGTATATCAGTCATCTAGTATCCATAACACAATCTCAGCTTAGCTTGAGGTTAGATGATACTGTGTGGACTAGCCAGCATTATTTATTTAATGTACTAGCGATCTCCGGCTTCGCAATAATTTCGAAAATTATATGTTTTTCACAACATAATGAACAGTTAAATTTTTGAACTTTTCATACGGAACCCTTACTTTTTGAAAATAGCCTATGTTCATCAGAGATAATGTAGAATTCTAATAGTGCAAGAAGTTTTCGAATCGGTCCATTAGTTTCAGAGTCTATTTAATTCAAACAAACAAACAATCAAATCTTTCCATTATAATTATTAGTAGACGCCTGTTCTCGATTGTCCTTACGAGGTCTTATAACAAATACGGAGGCAAACAGAAGCTGACCTTCTTAAGTTTTCCTTTCATGAAACTCTTTGGTATTTGAATCACTTCCTAAAACTCGTCTCGTGTCCATTGATTGGGCCCCTTACCTATGCCTGCTAGTGCAAACGGGCAACTAAAATCACTATCACATAATGTTGTATTTTAAATAAATAAATAAAATAAATAATGGTGGACAATCGACACAGCATCATCCAGCCCCAAGCTAAGCAGAGCTTGTGTTATGGATACTAGATGACTGATATATCTATCTATTTAATAATAAAATATTATTAAATAGATAGATATTTTTTATTATACATAGAAAACGACCAGAACCCCTGAACAAATATCTGCAGATCGTATAAATATTTGTCCCGAGGCGGGAATCGAACCCGCAACCTCCTGCGTCGCAGGCGGACCTTCGTCCACCGCGCCACAGTGGTCGTCATTTTATTATTATTTTATGTATTGTAATTTGCTTTGCGTGGGTATATCTATTTAATTAAGAAAAATGAAAATCGGCGATGGTTTAAAAATACTTACTTTTATAACTTTTCCGGTAATATACCTGCTGCCTGTCTAAATAATTTATTTCCTTGGACACGTCGCAAAAAACAAATTATGTAGAAAAATTAGGAAACAAAGAAATAACTTAGATTTTTTTGTTCACTTCAATCTATATAGTTGTTGGATAGGCGCGTCTAGCGTGAGGCATTGGGATGCATAATTTTACTCACTCAATTTTTCCCATATATCGAGTGACTGCCACAAATAGATAGATAGTTAGCAAAAATTATTTACAGACACATATAATTTACATTAATATACAATTTGAATCATAGCCACAATAGATTTAAAATCACACACACATATAGAAAGACTTAAAAATAACTATGTGCAAATACTAACCATATCAGTTCCTGGTTTGCAACACAAAACGCACAATTGACCACTGCAGCTGTTACCAACACCTGCAATCTAGTTTAATAGAGGCGTTGTCTATGGCTTTGTTGATAGCAGGGTTTTGAGCTCTCCATTCGAACTGGATTAAAATTTACCTATTTATAAATGACTAGCGGTCCGCCCCGGCTTCGCACGGGTATTTAAAGAAAAATTAAATTTTCATGCGGAACCCTAATTTTTTTTAAAATAATTCTCTTGCCTATGTTCTGGAAATTTTGGATTTTAATGATGAAAGAATTTTTCAAATCGGTCCAGTAGTTTCGGAGCCTATTCAATTCAAGCAAACGATCAAATTTTTTCTCTTTATAATATTAGTATAGAAATAGGTTAATTAATACCCCGAAGACTAGCACTTGGCACTACAGTTATAAACGTCTTTGAACTTATTTAGTCTATTTGGACGTAAATATTTCCAGAGTATTATCTAGGTAGGTACCTTTTTCGTTTTAAACTCGAGTTTGGGTTCGTTTGCCTCAAAATGGCTGTTTGAAATTAGAATACACCACCCCCAGGTAAACGTACCGAGGTACACGTGTTTCATTGGAAACCTATTGACATGTTTTTCGTAACTAGCCACTGCCTGCGGTCTCGCCTTGCGTTTTATGGGAGATTACATTAGAGTAGTCTATATACTAACCAAGGCTTAGATTAGAAGAGGTGACAAACATACAAACATCTAAAGAAAAAAATTGTCTTTTTTAGGAACGGACTGACGTAGAGTAACTATCATACTTCATTGGACGTAGGGATAGATAATTGAATGCAATAAGCAGCCTTGATGTTGGAGGCAGCACCATTGAATGGTTAAAGTGGTTTCGAAGCTCAATAAAGCTTTACCCTACGGTTCTAACTAATATCAGGCGTAAGGCTGTTTAAATGTTTGTACCGTTAGAAGGTTGTTATTGCGAGGCAGCGGGCGGAGTGCGCAGGATTAGGTGGGCTGCAGGCTCCCGGCTCACCTTGGAGAGTAATTATAATGATCGGCGCCGGAAACCTAGTCTGGAACGGGACTCCTTCCCGGGGCGTGCCGGGTGACGGGTGGCGCAGAGGTACGCCCACGATACCTTCCATCCCATTCTAACGTGGAAATAACACAGGACAACCACTAGCTGCTTCCCTTTCCCCCGTCCCGCCGAAACCCCCACGCCCCGTAATAACCCAATTTGTAAGAACCCCCCATTTTCAAGGACGGCCGTCGGTCTTTATGGCGGCGGCGACGGCGGCGCTGATTCCCGACCTTGTTTATTTCAGTTTCTTTTTGTTTAGGAACACGCTGTACTTATTTTCGTACGTCTGAACCCGGCCAGGGTCCGCTTGTTTTGAGTGTCCTGCCGAATTGATATGTCGCTCACAAAGGTACTTTTGTGACAATCGACACGGCTCTATGCCAATTACGTAGTGTTCAAAGGCGCCACGCCACACGTTTTCAGTTCCTTTGGCCGCGGTAAGTAATTGAACGTGCTTGTATTTTGTTTGAATGTCGATCACCGGCCCGTGAATTTGTTCGTTACGGTGGGTAAATAGAAAGTTTCGAGGGGTTGCTTTCATGAGAGAATTTTCTGAGCTCGGCCTATTTTATTGGTACCTATTTAAATGATTGCACGTGTAGCAACCTGAGTAGGTATACTAGTCTGGCTAGTCCATAATTTGTTTTTGAGGAGATAAATGGGTCGATATTAGGTCACATTTTTTGCTTGGAAGGTTCTCTTAAAACGATGTTATAACCTATATGAAAATATGTGCCTGTGCGGAATGCCTCATTTGTTTAGGGTCGAAGTTCAAGGTCGTCCAAGGCACCCTTATCAAACCCCGTCCTTTTGGTCCGTCTAGACGGTTTCGCACCTCAAACCCTTTGGACTCCTGATCAATTACCGTTTTTATTTCTTTTTTCATCCTTTATTTTCATCTCAAAGAGAAGAAAATAGTGCCGTTTTATTGGTAAATTTCCAATATATAAAATTTAAGGTTTTTGATGTCCTATATTTCGATACCATTTCGTTCATATTTTTGTATTCTTCCTTTAAATCACTAGTGGAATAAATCGATGTATGTTATTTAATATGGTACGGAACATATTGAATAATGATTTATTATAAGATATTGAAACCAGTCAAATTTATTCCTAATGCATGCTAGAAATCCTGTTAGTCGGCTGGTCACTTCTACGCATTAATTCTATTGTGTAGCTAGAATAAGGATGCTACGGAACGTGCGTCTGCAAGTTAAGCCTTGGTAATGGCATGGAATGGAATACACTTCTAACGTTTACAAGTATCTAACGCAGGTGTTACGGGGCGTAACACCGACCGGTACTATTGTAAACCGTTCCACCGCCGTCTGCTAAAGTTCGTCTCGTTGCTTGTTGCTCGTTGCGTGCCATTCTTCGTCGTACTGACGCTGTGTAACAAAAACGTTACACCTCGTAACCCGGTCTACTATGCGTATGATGAAGTAAAATATGTGTTTACCTATACGTGATTTTTTTCTGATCCAACCTAAATATCCTATAGTGATAAACCCAAAAGGGAGGAAGAAATGTCTATGTCCAGAAATGGACTATTATAGGCTGCTAATGATGATGATGAAACCCAAAATACGTTTATATTTTTTGGATTCGTGCATGTATTTAAACTTCTCTAGATAGCTAAATTCAGGCTGTCCTAATCTACCCTTCAAAAGCCCAAAACGCTGAATTATTAATCCTTTGCCTATTGATTTGTGGCGGTGTGTTTTGCCGTCTTTTTGTTACAAAATGAGTGAAACAGAACCTTTTTCAAAAAAGAATGCATTTAGGGGAGGCGTTATCGTATTTTTTGGTACGGATCGGACATTTGGTTTGATAAATTATGGAGAAGTCAAGGGGGAAGTTGGATAAAATGTTTGTCGCATGGGTATTTTGGCTGTATTTAAGGTATAGATGATGATGATGTGTGGATTGTCCGGCATTATTCATTTATATTTTTATAGACAGACTCAGTAGAATCTAACTGAATAATTAGGATACCGATGAGCCTAAGGGAGCGTTTTTTATTATATAATAGGGAAAACTCGAGACGAAAAAATCTCTAAAACCAAACAAAGCAAGGAAAAGTTTTAGAAGTCTTTGAAATCGAACTTGACGAAGTCAATCTTCGAACACACAAAATTAGAACGAATATTTGATAATGAAAAACATCAATTGGCTAAATACCTGAACAGAAACCTTTCAATTCCAGTAAAGTCACATTGAAAGGAATAAGACCTCAAAAGTTGTGACGCAGAAAGAAAATAATTTGATGTTTTCGTCATTGCTTTTATCGGCAAAATCTTACTTTCATTGCTAATATTTAGGAATTTTGGCACAAGATAGGTTTATACCGAAAAAGATATCCTCAATGGTTCTTGTGAGAATCATCGTAAAATAATTAAGTTGGTACTATTTACAAAACCTATTGGTTACCTATCTTTGGAAAGATTCTTCGACTTGATTCTACGACATAAAAATTAAGTAAAGAGAAAATCAAAACTGTGTTTATTATCTTTTAGGATAGACTTATCCTAAGTGCTTATTAACATAATAAAATAAAGTTTTTGAAGATGGGTCTGAAAATCTGATCCTGCTTTAAAATTAATTTATTGATGATTAATCATTGTCAAGAGCTTCCAATAAACTTTATCAAGATTGACTCTACTTGAACAGATGTCCATCAACCCAACCAAGTTGAAAACTTTCCCCACAGCGCTGAAATCTCAATCCTCAAACAAAAACTAGAGCGGATTTAATACAAAATTCAGCAGCCTACGCACAGTATGCAGGGCGGAATAACTTATAGCGGCATAAGCGCGAATCGAGGTCGGTTGGCCTGAACTGAACTGGCTGGAGACACGCACCGCCGCACGCAACCCGCCACCTTCCCTTTCAACTGCCTCTGGCGGAATCGCCTAAAACACGGTACAATTCCCTTTCCCAACGACAGTTACCAGTCGCTATCAGCGCCACCCGTCAATGTACAAACGCACTACTGTTTTCAATTTCAGGGGCAATTTTCAGAGCCATTCTCAGACATAGCTCGAACGATAAAGGACTCTAGCACGATATGATATGGATTGAAATTGATTGCGGATGGAGGTGATCAGTAAGGTTTCCTAGGAACGACCGGGGATTTTGCTGTCCTAGATAAGGTTAGGGTCGGAGTACACGGACACGCAATCGTTGTATTTCGCCGTTATTAGGAGGTGTCAACGTTTTCAGGGTTGGGCTTATGCCCATCCCTGAGTCTTTTCCTTGCAAGTCCGACAAAAGTTGGTCATGAATTCTGAAATTTCTTTTATTCTATGATATTATATAACCAGCTTTATTACCTGGTAAAAAAATCGATAATAGTAACAGTCTTGACAACAAAGCTCCTGAATCGACACACAATCGAGATTCCAACAAAAAATTTTGCATAAACATTGGTCACGTAAATGTCGAACAAAAATGCAGTGCAAATAAAAATCCGTGACGACCTTGAGAAACACTATTAGGTTGAACATTAGCGAAAAACGTAGTTTAGACTCGACGGAGCGTGGATGAAAAAACTAGCGACTTGCAAGACGGGGCTATTGCCCTCCCCATTCCACTGCAAGGCCACCCAGGGCCGCACTAGGCGCAGCCAGGCGGCGTAGCCATGGCGATCGCGCGGGCGAGACCTCGTTGCGATAGTGATACCCCCTGCCCCCCCCACTTCTCCACTTATTACGAGCTCTTTTCAATTTGCCTCAATGGCGCCTATATCTTTACCTGAAGGCCGAAGATATTATGTCAGGTGGTTACGGGTACGGCCCTGGGCACTGAAGCTTGATTCTATCAAATTTCCATGCTGAAAATACGGACGTAGTTAAATTATTATAAAATTAAGATTGCTTTTTAGCCCTGCATAATTTTTTGGATGGATGTTAAAAAGCATTGAAATTGCTTGATATATTTTCGGATCTGAGATTTAGAAATATAAAGAATTAGCCTGATTTGTTCGTAGTGGGATAGGTACTAAAACATATTTTATGTGACCCTAATTTAAACTTCTCTTAATATCTTTTATTACATTGCTTCTAAAATATTTTCAGAGCGTTAACGTTAATTTTGTAATCGTCTAGTTGCTAAAGTGGCACACTTCCTTCAAGGGTAGGTAATTCATCATTTCCCTGGTAACACCTCGGGCTATAAAACCGGGTTTCTATGAATTTTATTAACACTGAAGTGTTCTCCAGACGTTCAATGAAAGTTTATTTTATGACGTTTATAATGTTTATAATTCATACTTATTAGTTAAATGGGCGCTTATTAGCATCTCAAATTACCAAACATTTTTTTAATCAGGGAGCTTGAAGTTTGTTCTACGTGATTTGTACTGAAGTTAAAAACAATTTATCTTGTGTAAAGAACGAAAAATATTACGAACGTAACCATTTTGATGAAGGTAACACTTCCAATATTATGTGGTTAAATTCCATCAGCAAACATTTCTAAAGCTTAGTACTGAAAGACAGATCTACCCTTATGTGTTTCTATTTGGGTTTTCTGTTCTGTGAACAGTGTATTTCTTGAAGGGACTTTATGCACACACGCGAATGCCTTTACCTCATTCAATGCACCCGACCGCTCTAATTGCCGAAAGCGTCTTACAAAACTAGTTAGAAACAATTTCACACTTCGCAGCACTTGAACAGACCTCACTCCGGCCCTGCCCAAGAAGTATAGTCGTCGTTGAAAATAATAGTAGTAACGCACTGAAGTTTCACTTCAAACGACAATAAAAACCGACTACAAATTTGTAGCAAGCGTGCGAGCGATATTGGAACTAATATTTAGTGTGGGACAGCTCATATCCGATTGATCGTAGGTGATAAACTGGCATCGCATGTAGCTAGAGCGATAATGAAATTAGTGTTCAGCATTTTAGAGTTCATTTTTGGTTGGAAGCAGAATAGATAGAGGCCTGGTGTAGTGTATGCCAACTCGCATCTTGATATTTGCGAGCGGGCCCTCGAGCTTCGTACCCATCCTTCCCCTGAACTACTCACACTGAATCCTTTGGTTTGAACTATCCGAAGGCAGTTGCAAAACTGCGTCTGTATTGGTTTGTGTATAGGCGATGACGTCTTTTCAACATTAATTAGGCTAAATAAGCTGTGTTACTCGTGACAATATTGCGTCCTCATTTTTCCACAAGAAAAAACAATTATACAAGCACCCTTTTATCTATACTAATATTATAAAGAGGAAAGATTTGATTGTTTGTATGTTTCTTTGTTTGTTTGAATTGAATAGGCTCCGAAACTACTGGACCGATTTGAAAAATTCTTTCACCATTAGAATCCAACATTTTCCGTGATGAACATAGGCTATATAATATTTACAAAAATATATATATATGTATGTATATATATGTCCCGCCGTGTGGTGCCGGCATAGAATTTCACCACCCCAACTCTTCCCGTGGGTGTCGTAAGAGGCGACTAAGGGAAACACAGCGGGGGGCGGGCAGCAGCGCCTTCTGCAGAACAACTACACCGAACTGCGATCCCCAACCCGCATGCCCAGCGTGGGGATTATGGGCAATAACCCCCAAATAATGATGCCATCTATGGCGCTCATTAGGGGAGGCCTATGTCCAGCAGTGGACTATTATAGGCTGGTGATGATGATGATGATGATGATGATGATGATATATATGTCGGCGCGAAGACGTGATTTCTACACTACGATCTAGTTTTAAGAATTAACTGAGTGTTTAAACCTCTAAAATTAACCAAGTCATCGACTTGGTTAGGTTTCCTATAAGAACTTTGTGATAATTCAAAAACATCGCCCCGAGTTTGCTCCTTTGTTATTGTGAAAACGCTAGGCAACCTTTTGCTATAAATAAAGCCACCGGGCGAGTAAAACATTCAGTCTTGCTCGAGCACTCGGAGGGAACGGACCTCCCTGGAATAAATCAAACGTTCTTGTTTCTAACTGCTGTTTCATTGGGACTACCTTCTATCGAGGAATATCCGGACAACGAAAATCGTGACGTCATCACTGCTGACGTCATCAACTGTGTCGTGGGATCGTTCGGGCCAGGAATCTCTTTCTCGGTCGCCGGTTGGATGGAGCAGACTTCTACCAACAAGACAATGATGATAGTGACGTCAGTCCTGGTGACGTCTCCCATTTGAAAAAGCGTAACGAGGGTTCTTCCCTCGTCATCAGAAGTGGGATCAGGGCCTGCTAGCGCTTCTGATCCAAACCACCCCAGCGAGGTCATCACTGCCTCAATAACTTCATAACCGCGTACCAGCCAGTAAAACCACTACTCCGGGGTATAACAACCACGGATACACCAAGCCCCTCTATGGCAGGAAAAGCCGAACGCATAGACAGTCCTGGAGAATGATAAACGACCGTGGAAAATTGCCCTTGATCATCTCCGCCCAACAGGCAAACAACAAATCGTGTCGGCGGGAGAACCTAATCCACACGGTCCTCGAAACACTTTCTACTTCCCGTGCTGTATTTGTGAGCTAGAACGATGGGTAAACAACCGTGGAAGATGGCCCTAGATTATCTCCGCCCAACAGGCATGCAACAAACCATGTCGGCGGAAGAAACCAATCCACACGGTCCTCGAAACACTCTCTACTTCCCGTGCTGTACTTTGCGAGCTAGAAACGATGGATAAACAACCGTGGAAGATGGCCCTAGATTATCTCCGCCCAACAGGCGTGCAACAAACCGTGTCGGCGGAAGAAACCAGTCCAGAAGGTCCTCTGAACACTGTCTACTTCCCGTGCTGTACTTTGTGAGCAGGCGTGCAACAAACCATGTCGGTGGAAGAAACCAATCTACTTCCCGCGCTGTGTACTTCGTCAGCTAGACACGATGGACAAACAGATAAGTTGATAACCACTTTTACTTGCGAGCGTTCATGCTTCATTACAAACTACATCTCCCTTCCTATTCTTATCCTCCTAATCTATGAGAAAACCTACGAGAAACTTCCGAGAAATCTACGACAAACCTCCGAGAAATCTACGAGAAACCTCCGAGAAATCTACGAGAACCTCCGAGTACCTATAACCTCCGAGTACCTATAACCTCCGAGTACCTATAACCTCCGAGTACCTATAACCTCCGAGTACCTATAACCTCCGAGTACCTATAACCTCCGAGTACCTATAACCTCCGAGTACCTATAACCTCCAAGAACCTTTAACCTCCGAGAACCTATAACCTTCGAGAACCTATAACCTCCGAGAACCTATAACCTCCAAAGACCTTACCCATTTTCGTAATACTTACAACTCGTTATAGTTTAAACAGGTACCAAACTTAAAAGCAATATCTCTTTGTTACAGAATCTACGTGAACATGCGAGAACCACACAGCCATGACCAAATTAAAGAAAACCTCCGAGAACCATCTACGAGAACCTCCGAGCACCATCTACGAGAACCTCCGAGCACCATCTACGAGAACCTCCAAGCACCTTCGATATACAAACTAAACTAACTTCTTCGAGTACCTTCCAAGCTAAGTAAACCTGACCTTCTACGAGAACTAAACTAACTTCTTCGAGAACCTTCCAAACTAACTTAACCTGACCTTCTACGAGAACCTCCGAGTACCATCTACGAGAACCTCCGAGAACCTCCGAGAACCATCTACGAGAACCTCCGAGAACCTCCGAGAACCATCTACGAGAACCTCCGAGAACCTCCGAGAACCATCTACGAGAACCTCCGAGAACCTTCGATAAACAAACTAAACTAACTCCTTCGAGAAACTTACAAACTAAACCTGACTTTCTACGAGAACCTTGTTTGCAACTCGATGGAGTTGTACACAGATACCAAACTTAAAAGCAAAACCTTTGTTACAGTTACAGTAACCGCTGACCCGGTTGGTGCAGAGCGCGCACCGCCGTGCAGAATGGCCGTGTCGGCGCGAAGACGTGATTTCTACACTACGATCTAGTTTTAAGAATTAACTGAGTGTTTAAACCTCTAAAATTAACCAAGTCATCGACTTGGTTAGGTTTCTTATAAGAACTTTGTGATAATTCAAAAACATCGCCCCGAGTTTGCTCCTTTGTTATTGTGAAAACGCTAGGCAACCTTTTGCTATAAATAAAGCCACCGGGCGAGTAAAACATTCAGTCTTGCTCGAGCACTCGGAGGGAACGGACCTCCCTGGAATAAATCAAACGTTCTTGTTTCTAACTGCTGTTTCATTGGGACTACCTTCTATCGAGGAATATCCGGACAACGAAAATCGTGACGTCATCACTGCTGACGTCATCAACTGTGTCGTGGGATCGTTCGGGCCAGGAATCTCTTTCTCGGTCGCCGGTTGGATGGAGCAGACTTCTACCAACAAGACAATGATGATAGTGACGTCAGTCCTGGTGACGTCTCCCATTTGAAAAAGCGTAACGAGGGTTCTTCCCTCGTCATATATATAATAATACAAAATTAGGGATCCGCATGAAAAATTCAATAATTGAACCGTGCGCTGTACATTCAACCTCTTTTTCTATTATGGCGCGTCAGAATAGAAAAAGAGATTGAATATATAGCGCACTGTGCTTGCTTTTTCTCTACGGCCAGTGTCAGTTATGGAGGGTCGAGTCAATGTCAAAAATCCCATTGCTGTTAGAAAAAGTAAGGGATCCGTATGAAAACTGTGAAACCCATCGTGTTAGTGTGTATAATTTCTGAAATTTTTGTTTAATACCCGTGCGAAGCCGGGGCGGACCGCTAGTGAACAATAACTTTGAAAACTAAAGCCCTGCTGAAAGTTCGCAACTTTGTAATGTTTTTCTTGTTGTCATGAAAAGACTTTGCGCTTGGCAATGAAAACAAAATGCCGCGTCGTTCAAAGTCGAAACGTGCAACGAATCGTGCCTAGTAAAACTTTTAATGAGAATGAATTTAAAAAACCGTAAGCAATGCGTTGTTATTAATAAGCTAACAGAAATCAACGAATTAATGACATTTGAATCTGAATGTGCCGTGTGGTGCCGGCATAGAATTTCACCACCCCAACTCTTCCCGTGGGTGTCGTAAGAGGCGACTAAGGGAAACACACCGGGGGGCGGGCAGCAGCGCCTTCTGCAGAACAACTACACCGAACTGCGATCCCCAACCCGCATGCCCAGCGTGGGGATTATGGGCAATAACCCCCACATAATGATGCCATCTATGGCGCTCATTAGGGGAGGCCTATGTCCAGCAGTGGACTATTATAGGCTGGTGATGTTGATGTTGTTGTTGATGTTGAATCTGACTACGAAATCAATAAATCTGGCGTGCCACAGGGCAGCATTTTAGGACCAATATTATTTTTATTGTATATAAATGACATAATTCATGTGACAAACCATAGGTGCATATTATATGCTGATGATATTTGTGTAGTTGTAACATCTGACAAAAAATTGTATAGTAAAATTGACCATGAAATTGACATTAATAACACCATAGATAAAATTATTAAATGGCTTGACATAAACAATCTTAAAATTAATCTAGACAAATCAAAATATATACAATTTCATAAATCTAAACATGTAAAACATAATTTTAATCTAAATATAACAAAGATGGAGGAAGTTCGGCAAATTAAGTTTTTAGGCGTAATTATAGACGAAAATCTGGACTGGAAGGCACACATTGACGTTGTTAATAAAAAGATTAACAAATTTGTGTATGCTCTAAGCCAAATTAAATATGTTACAAATGTGAAAACAGCAATAATGTCCTTTCATGCCTATATTGAATCTGCTCTTCGCTATGGGCTTGTAATGTGGGGCAATAGCACTGATAAAAATAGAGTATTTATAGCGCAAAAGAAATGCATAAGAGCGATTTGTGGAATCCCACCTGATGAGTCATGCAAACCCTTGCTCAAGGAGCTTGGTCTGTTATAGTGTACGTTAAACATCGATAGACTATCGATAGTATCGATAGCCATAGACTATCGATAGTATCGATAACTATCATGGCACTATCGATTGTTGGTTTACTACTATTTCCCTTCTCTACAGACTTGCATGGCGGGGAATTACCGAAATTTATGCCTAGGTACTAATACTAACGTGGACATAGAACGTTTAGTTTTTTGAAAAAATGTATCTTTAGGGGAAGATTTGAACATTAAAACAATTAGCTAGAGAATAGAAAATATTCACTTCACTGGGTTATGTTATGATGCTGGAACGAATCGCATCGCTTCACGAACTTTCCTTTTTTTAAAAAAAAAGGAACGTAAAAAATGTTCTTGAAACACAATATACAATAATTTGATTAAATGTTTGTCAATGTTCATTAAAACTATTCGTTTTATTAAATTAAACATAGGTACCCATACATTTATACAAAACTATCGATAACTATCGATAGTATCGATAGTTTTTTGTCGAACTATCGATATCTATCGAAAATCTAAACTATCGATGTTTAACGTACACTAGTCTGTTACCTCTACCGTCGCTCTATATTTACGAAGTATCAATTTTTGTTAGAAATCATATATACTTATTCAAAAAAGCATGCGACAGATACCCTAGGCTATGTAGGGACCCGAATAGACTTATATTAAAAGATACCCCGCGTTCAGCCAAGTTCAAGAAAAGTTGTTTGACTCTATGTGTAAAAATATACAATAAAATACCAAATGACATAAAATTATTGAATAGTTATTTATTTAAAATTAAATTATGTAGGTGGCTGAAGGATAACAATTTTTATGATATAGATGATTTTTATAAAGCTAGAACTTAAGTACCTAATAAGTAGTTATAATTATTGCATGCTAACATAATAGTGAGACATGAGTGCATTATTTATACTGAACACTTTTATACCATGTTTGACGCAATAAATATATTTGAATTTTTGAATTTGAAATTTGAATGTCTTTGCTATTAAGTCATCACATAAACAGTAATTTTACCAAACTCCTCAGGCTAGCCAAAATTCTCGATTTTAAGTTTGGTAGGCTCTTATTAGACGTTATGCCAGTAAGTAACCGGGAAGGCCTATGTATGAATGTGATTACGGACTTTATTTTGGTAAACGAATAAAGGCTATTTTCATTGTATTTATTTACTTATTTATAGGTAAATATGTGACGCAGTTTTAGTAAAATTGAGATGTGTTCACTCAAACACATTAAATCGTAGTTTATCAAATCAACGCGTTCACGGTTACCAAAATTGTATTAGAATGTTTCAAAATGCTAGCAAAATATTTCCTAAATACTCAATAAATTAATAACGAATGTGTCAAGTGACAGCTTTTTAAACATAAAATTGTAAGCATCCTATCGAAACGTATAAAACCTGAATAAATAAAAGCCCCGATATTATTACGTAGGCAGTTGCTTACAGAACCCTTGCTTGAGTTGGCTGTTATAATAATGATTTAGTCTGAAAACCTTTGATTACTAAGTGGGATATAGTTAGTTGGGTAGGTTCAAGGGCTAATCTATAACATCTTATAGGTTAGTTTTATTTCTATCGATAAGTCGATTTGATCCATAATATCTATAGGTACTAATAGAGGTATTATAAAGAGGTAAGATTTGGTTGTTTGTTTGTTTAAGTTGAATAGGCTCTGAAACTACTGGACAGATTTCAAAAATTCTTTCACCTCTAGAGTCCTCAATTTTCCGTGATGGACATAGGCTATAGAATATTTAAAAAAAAAATTAGGGTTCCGTATGAAAAATTATTTTTTTGTTAAATACCTGTGCGAAGTTGAGGCGGAACGCTAGTACATACATAATTTGATCGCTGAAATCTATCAAATTAACTGTTTTCTTACATAAGTCTTTTTTAATCAAAATTTGTTTAAAATTAGTTTGTAATCTGCGAAAAATGGTTCTTATTAAAACAATGAGTAAATTGTGCAAAACCGGTTGGTCCGTTTTGTACGCTTTTTTAATTTCATTGATAAATTTAATTTTTTTTTGTCTCAAAATTGTATACCTCAATATTGTCACTTCAGATATCCAATTTACAAAATATTTGAGATACCTAGTAATCGCGCATCGGAATTTCCATCGAAGGCAATTCATATTATGGCATAGCGAAGCTATTTGCAATAATTAAGATCCCGCTTTAACTCCGTAAGCGATTGAAATTGTCTTGAATGTTATATAAATTGTATAGAAGCCACGGCACGTGTTGGCTCATTCATAAATTCCTAATTTGCCAAATATATTGATAAAACGTGTTATTAAAAGATCGAAAATTCAAGTTATTTGACGTCAGTAATTTTTATTATAGTTTAGAATTTTGGTAAAATAAAACCTACAGTCGTTTTCGTTTTACTTGACAATTTCTCATGAGTTTCAGGGAAGATAAATGCTACTAAAAATACAGGAACATCTAAGATTTTCACTTTTAAAAAATAATACAAAAAAAATCTATGTTCGCCCAAATTCGTTTTTTTGCCTCAGTAAATTTCACTTGCCTCGCAAAATCCAATCATGTTCCAGAAACTCGGGGCTCCCTAGGCTCACTAACTTTGTCACCATTATAACAAAACTTAATATAACGAGCCAGGCAATTCCCAAAAATATATAACGTATATATTAAATTCTATATACCGTTAAATTTAGCAGCATCGAGGCTCAGCATCCCTGGGACTCGTCAAAGGGTGGTTGCTATAGGAACCTCCTCCGAAGCTCCCGATATAACGCCGGATTTATTGATTCTGCGTATTCATCTCTTGCAATGTTTGCTCCTGGGTTAATTAAAATTGTACGGTCTGAAGTTGGAATCTGATAGTTTGGGAGTCGAAAATCTATTTGCTAAAAGGAAGGTTGTAAGCCCTTTTACATCCTTTCGTTTAAATGGAGTATTATTACAGGTTAATATTTTATGAGCTGGCCAGAAGGATCAAAGCGTATTTGCTTTATAATTCATCAGACTTGACCCCTGTTCGAGTTTTGATTAGTTATAGTTTATGAAAGATGGTGAAATTACAATAATATTAAGAACTTAGTTATTAAAAACAAGGAAGTACATACCACATTTTCAGCTTTGGATGAATAAAAGTATTCATAAATAAAGTATAGAACAAGGATTTGGTAAGAAAGAATTAGAACACAGAAAATTACACCCAGAAGCTGGCTTGCAAAACTAATTATCACACTTAATTCTCTTTCTAAACTACCTATAGAAATTAGAGATTTAGAAAATAAAATACGTTTTATAGAAAATTTTATCAGCTTTCTTTGAAACCATAGTAAACTATACATTAGTAACGTTTACTATTATTTATCATTTGGGGGTTATTGCCTATAATCCCCACGCTGGGCATGCGGGTTGGGGATCGCAGTTCGGTGGAGCTGTTCTGCAGCGGGCGCTGCTGCCCGTCTCTCGGTGTATTTCACTTAGTTGCCTCTTACAACACCCATGGGAAGAGTTGGTGTGGTAAAATTCTATGCCGGCAACACACGGCAGCCCAGGCGCACGCCTGGGATGAGCTGCCATGTGGTGATATGTCGTCAAGAAGTCTTGATCAAATGAGCATTCATTTGGGTTGAGATCAGGACTTCTTGATGTCCAAACCATGCTGCTGATGCTGATACCAACCTCTTGAATATACTCTTGCACTGAGCCGTGTGTGGCCGGCCATTATCATGCATCATCACCACCTACCTTTTTACTCCGAGTATGTTATCTTTTTCTTTGTTACAATTTTACTAATGTAATGTTTACTATAATTGCTAAGAAAGCTGATAAAATTTACTATAAAAAAAATTATATTTTAAATCTCTAAATTCTATAGTTTAGAAAAAAAATCATTTGAAAAGTGGGATATTTAATTTTGCTCATCGCTGGACGACATAATCGTTGTTTGTGCTAGCCCCACAGTACGTCAGCACCACGTTGCATAGCATTGAATTGCTTGTTGATATCAGTTCTGAGAGGCGAGTGATGTTACTCTAATTGATATGACATTCGATTGTGTCCGTTTATAATTTCGGCATTGGAGTTCTGATCAGCAAGTTGTGGTTTTAACTGTTAAGTGACTAATATCCATATAATGGTATTTCTTATCCTTGTCAAAAATACATATTATGTATTTTACAGGTTGTGTTAGGTGACTCTTTTCGGTCTTGTCGGTTTCCTCCTCCTTCCTCTCCGTCCCTTCGGATTATGAGAGTAAGGGACTAGAGAGTGCACCTGTGTTTGCGCGCACACTTGTGCACTATTATAATATTTCCTGCGCACATGGCTAGTGTTCGTTGAGACTGGCTGCCGTCGCCAAAATTCGGCTAGGAGGACAAAATCATCATAATTTGTGATAGAGGTCCGAGAGAAATGAAATGAAATGAAATGAAAGAAATTTGAAATGAAATGAAAGAAATTTATTTGACACGTGACACAACAATTTACCATAACCTACATCTTAAAATAATTTAAACTAGGTAACCTGCCTGGTAAACCATCGAGTGTCGAGTCAAAAAGGTATCAACTCAGCATATTGCTGGGTAGATAACTCAGTAATTACCTACTCAGCGCTGGTGTTATGTTGATCCTTGTTACTAAGTTACATCACTAACGACAAACCTCTACGCACACTGCCAGGTGAGTTATGTATTTCAATAGATCTACGCACACATGCCTACCATATTATAGCCTATTAAATGCGTAGCAAAATAATTAAAAATATATATGAAATAATGATAATAATAGATAGATAGATAGAATAATGTGTGAGAGAACAAATAACCATAAGATCGCTAAGACGTCCCTCCCAAAGTTTCCATGTAAAAGGTTCTAAAAACACTTGTAATTTATTGTAATTCTTCCATAATTAAACCCAGTCAAACCCAAACCTATTTTATTTAAAGTTTTGTTCCCTAATACTGAACAAAAAGTGGCGACCGTGACAGGACACGACTTGCACGCTAATCATTTCTAGCGAGTTCGACAGGTCCACTAATAAACCAAAAAATCAAGAACTGGATGGAAGACTGCTCTCGCTCGGAGAACAAAGGCTGGACTACGATCACCGGAGGAGAACGAGCCCCGGAGGTCAACGCAGAACGAGCCCCGGAGGTCGACGCATGAACGAGCCCGAGGTCAATGAACTACGCGAGTGACCATCACGTAACCTACGCGGCGCATTGGAGGTGCCTACGTTCTGGAGCCGCCTACGCAGCTGACAACGCAGCTGAGGATCCTGAACACTACCCCTTTGCCTGCCTATCATCACAAAGTGAGCCCGTTCCTATCATTTTCCCACTGTGCTCCCCTTCTCTCTGTGTATTTACCTAGTGTCTTTCTCTGAGTGTTCGGTGAATTTTCTAACACTGGCTAAACTCCCCACAAAAAACAAAGCGCCTACAGAATTAGCGGTAAGCATTTTGCCTAATAATTTCAAAGGGAATCTGCTCGCTATATTCTTGCGCCTCCAAATTTGCCTACTTCAATAGCCTATGCTGTGCACTTGCCTATCTTCGCAATACTGCGCACGCTATATTCTTGCGCATCCAAAGTTGCCACGTCAATAGCCTATGCTGTGCACTCGCCTATCTTCGCAATACTGCCCCCTGAAACAAACGACGTACTCTCAGCTTACTGCTATCAGCTTCTTGAGTGTTTCCGACGTTGATTCCAGCGTAAGCGGGTCAACGGCTACGAGCGCGCGTTCCTGCTGCCAACTGAGTAACTGCGCTGCTCAGCTGTTCGTGTGCTTTGCTGACGAGGCGTCGTCGGGCCTACCTACGTGCCGGCCAACGAGACGAGGGGCGTATCGTATACAAATTTCATTACTTACTTGATTTCTTTCTTGATACTTCTTCGCAATGACTTCCGAACTAAAGTTAAAGGAACTAACTACAAGGCGTAGTTCCATTAAGGGACGCGTTACTAAGTTTAAAACATATCTAGATTCAATAATGACATTTGAGAGTGTTTCTGATATAGAAATAAGCAAGCTTGCGATGAAGTTATCAAGAATGGAAGCGCTATTCATTGAGTTTGACGGGTTGCAGAGCCAAATAGAGTCACATAATGAGTCAAATCAAGATTTAGAATTAACAACTCGTGATTTAATAGAACAAGAATTTGATCATTGCATTTCTATTGCCCAAGATTTTATTCAGTCACATAGTTCACCTACAAAGCTCAATGAAGGCAATACTTCTAGTTGTGCTCATCACAGCTGCCATCATGAACAAACTGCATGTGGCTCGCTAGGTTTCAAATTACCTACTATTACTATACCTAAGTTTGATGGCACTTATAGCAAATGGTTAGAGTTCAAGGAAGTATACTCCACACTAATTCATGATAATTCTCAAGTTCAAAATATACATAAATTCCACTATCTCACATCTTACTTAGAAGGTGAAGCTGCTCGAATGCTAAGTAATTTAGAAGTATCAGACAAGAACTATCATGAAGCTTGGTCACTTCTCTGCAACCGCTTTGACAATAAGAGGCAACTTATAAACAATCATTTAAAATCACTATTTTCTATTGAATCAGCTCGTGAGACTGATAAGTCTCTTAGGTTTATCATCGACCATGTAAGCAAAAACCTACGTGCCCTCAGCACACTAGGACTACCTACTAACAAGTGGGATGTCCTAATCATTTATATCCTAGTGGCAAAGTTGGACAACAGTACTGTCTTCAAGTGGGAAGAACACCGTAACAATTTCACTGAATTACCTACACTCGATAACTTCTTTTCATTTTTAAAAAATCGTGCTGATGTTCTTGAAACTGTTAACAGGATTAGAACTGACAAACAGGTACAAAACAAGCCAACCCCTAGTAATTATCAAAACAAGACACAAGTAAAGTCTATGGTTGCTACGTCAAAGGGGGCTACTTCCTCTTCACCTCGTCTCTTTGAGTGTGCAGTATGCTCTGGTAGTCACCGCATTTATGAGTGCACTGTGTTCAAGTCTCAGACGCCTGAAGATAGGAACTCCACTGTCGCTTCACTAAAGTTGTGTACTAATTGTTTGAGAGCCGGTCATACTAGTCAGGCTTGCAAATTACCTGGTTCATGTCGTTCTTGCAAACAAAGGCATAATTCACTGCTACACTTAACAGACGATGATGTTTCTTCTGCTTCTAGCCAACCTAAATCTGTAGTTATGTCTACTTTGTCAACTCCAGAAATTTTGTTGTGTACCGCTAAGGTTCGCCTAATTAACCCTAATACCAATGAAACTATTTGTGTTCGAGCGTTACTTGACAGCGGGAGTCAATCGTCATTTATCACTGAAGGTGTTAAACTAAGACTCAACTTGACTCCTCAGCCATCAAATGTCAGTATCGTAGCCATTGGAAATAACACTCTAAATCTAAATCCTGAGCGATGTGCTCTCAAACTACAGTCCATGTCAACTTCATTCGAAGTCACTATGTCGTGTTTAGTATTGAAAACTATAACGGACGATCTACCTAGGCATCCTTTCAATATTAATTCACTAAAATTAAATGACTTTGTACTTGCAGACCCCAGCTTCAACGAACCATCCCCTATTGATATGCTTATCGGCTCGGACCTGTTTTGGGAGTTAATCGGCTCCAAACAGCAGTCTCTAGGGCTCAACAACCCTAATCTTCGCAGCTCTAAGCTCGGGTGGCTCATCGCAGGTCCTGCACCAAATCAAACCCAAGTTCCGCCTAAAAGGTCACTAGTTTGTAATTTTCTTATTAAAAATGAAATTCAAACAGACATTCAACGCACCGTTTCCACGGAGCTTGCTAAAGGATGTTTTCCACTAAGGAAATATCGCTCTAACCTTCCTGATCTTCTACTCAACTCAGACTCTTCTGAAGATTCAAATCTAATCATCAGCAATGCCGCTAGTACACTCGGTATCGGCTGGTCTCCCCAACACGATTACATAAACTTTCCTTTAGACTGTTCATCAAACACTAATCCTACTAAAAGAAATATATTGTCATCTACATTTAAAATTTTTGACCCTCTAGGTCTATTGTCTTTGTGCACTATTAGCGCAAAGAACCTACTTCAAAAATTTTGGGCCGAAAAAATAGATTGGGACGAACCCCATTCTTTCCAAATATATTGTCAACAAATCAGCACTCTGTCGTCTCTTAAAATCCAAAGACAGGTTCTAGCCCATGACACAGTTGATGTTGAACTTCATTGTTTCTGCGACGCTTCACAGCTAGCCTATGGAAGCTGCATCTACCTGAGATCTGTCGACAAGGATGGCCATGTTCACGTCAACCTACTATGTGCAAAGGCTCGTGTAGCTCCCATCAAAGGTTGTACCATCCCACGCTTAGAGTTGTGTAGCGCTCTTCTAGGTGCTGAATTAAGTACCGCTGTCAAAGGAGCTTTGCGGATCAATTTGAAACGTTCTGTGTTCTGGACCGACTCTAGTGTTGTGCTAGGCTGGCTAAAAACCCCTAACAAAACTAAAACCTTTGTAGCAAATAGAGTAGCCGCTATAGGTGAACTTACTGATTCCGATGCTTGGCGGCATGTTCCTACTTCTCAAAACCCAGCTGATCTCGCCTCGAGATGCGTAGAACCGAAAGAAGTCAACAATTTAACGTTGTGGTGGCACGGGCCACCGTTTCTCAAACTTTCCGAGCCGCATTGGCCTTCTCTTTCTGTAGAACTAAATATGGAGTTACCCGAATTGAAAGCGATGCCCGCTTTGGTGGCGGAGGATGCACCTGCGGTACCAGACCTTAATTTGCAAAAATTTTCTAAAGTTTCTGTCCTACAAAGGGTTGTAGCCTGGGTTCACAGGTTCATTCACAATTGTAAAAATCCAACCAACAAACTAACAGGAACGCTACAAGTTCATGAGCTAGCTACCCTATTGTATTAAAATATAATCATTATCTAACTAAACTAATTTTCCAAGCTGAGCATCTCCAACTTTTGCATGCTGGCCCTCAGCATATACTGGCTTCAGTCCGAGAGCGCTACTGGCCCATTGGAGGGCGAAGGCTCGCTAGAGAAGTCGTACGACACTGTCTCGTTTGTCGTCAATTTAAGGGCGAAACCATGACTAATATAATGGGGGGTCTACCTGCAGATAGAGTAGAGCCTGACTTCCCTTTCACTACAGTTGGCACTGACTTCGCAGGCCCTTTTTTGATTACAGATCGTAAGGGTCGAGGGTGCAAGATAACAAAGTGTTACTTATGTATTTTTGTTTGTTTCCGCTATAGGTGCCTTCACTTAGAAGTAGTTAGTGAACTCACCAAAGATGCGTTTATACTTACATTAAAACGATTCATTTCTCGTAGAGGAATGCCCAAGACTATTTATTGTGATAATGGTCGCAATTTTGTAGCTGCCGCTAAAGAACTAGGTAGTTTTCTACAGTCTAATTGTGACTCTATTTGTGACTTTGCTGCCAGTCGAGGCATTGAGTTTCGTTTCTCACCTGTATACGCTCCTCACTTCAATGGTTTGGCCGAGGCCGGCGTCAAGTCAGCAAAGCATCACTTGTATCGCACTTTAGGTCAATCTCACCTAACCTTTGAGGAATTGACCTCTGTATTTACACAGATAGAAGCTATCCTAAATAGCCGACCCCTATGTCCCTTGAGCCCCTCGCCTAATGATTTCCAGTCCCTTACCCCAGCTCACTTTTTGATTGGCAGACAAATGATGGCGATCCCCTCGTCAAGCTATCTAGACTGCGCTACGCATCGCCTCGATCGGTTCCAGCGCCTGGAGCAGGTCAAGCAGCACTTCTGGCGTAGATGGTCCTCGGAGTACATAGCTGAGCTTCAACAAAGAACCAAGTGGCAAGTGAAGTCCCGAGATCTCAAGCTGGATGACCTAGTTTTGATAAAGGAGGCTCAAACGCCGCCCTTATGCTGGCGCCCTGGGAGAGTCAATCGTCTATATTCGGGTTCAGACCACACGCCTAGAGTAGCAGACATAACAACGGCTAATGGCACTGTAAGGAGAGCAATAAACCGGCTGGTCCTACTTCCTACTAACGCTGAAGAGCACGAAGATAAAGCTTGAAAGCGTCCCTAGAGCTTTCAACGGCCGGGAAGATGTTCACGCCGATCTATTTCCGAACGCGTGAACCTGACATTGACAGATTCATGTTTTTCAACGAAGTCGAGACGAGTACTGCACCAATCACGCTCCGGCGCAGAGAGCCTATCATGCGGTCGATACATCACGTCATGTTCGTGTGTAGCCAATAGTAGACCGCAGCCATGACGCGACGTCGGCGAGCACCAATCCCACGGGCCCCACGTCACGTCACTTTTGTATCCAAAAACCGTTCGACGAAGCAGCCACGCAGACAGAACAGAGAGAACAAATAACCCTAAGATCGCTAAGACGTCCCTCCCAAAAGTTTCCATGTGAAAGTTCTAAAACACTTTTATTTATTGTAATTCTTCCATAATTAAACCCAGTCAAACCCAAATCTATTTTATTTAAAGTTTTGTTCCCTAATACTGAACAAAAAAGTGGCGTGAGAGATGGTCACTGTGGACATTTCTGAAGATTTAAAACGATACCAATGGATACCCATAATAAATAATAAAAAAAAACAGGCACGGTACGACTGTCTGCGCTGAAAGGCATAAGTTCCGGATATTGGTGTTTTCAACTTTCTGTAATTAAGAACTCACTGAACTTGGGATGAAAACTAATAACAAACAAGCTCAGTCTAGACTGGTAATGAGAAAAGAATCACAGTCAGGACAGCCTAATCCATAGAGATTACATACAGTGCCGCGTTGTGGGCGTGTTTCTTGCCATGCGAGCATAGAAATCCTTCTTTCACTAACCTTCTGGCTTCGGAATGAATACCTAGCACATGTGCTAACGTACCCACCAGTAGTAAAAACGTGAGAGATACAATGTACAAATTAAGAACTACATGTTGACCTTTAAGAATACCATGACCGTGAGTGTTGATTCAAGTCTATTACGTAATCATAGCATCAATCTTTCCTCCTGAGATCCGCCATTCAACTTTGCATCTTATATCTAATGTTACAGAGCTTAGATTTTTTGGGCCGCGGCCTTGATTTGCCATGGCTACTTGTTGCATCGTCATTTAGGGTTAATAGTTTCCTTATTGATATTTTGGTTATCAGGAACGTTATCATTGACATTGTGCTAAATTAAAGAGTTCATGCAACATGGATCCTATAGTATTTTGCTTTTGGGACAGGCGGCTGACATCCAGACTATCTTTGTTCTACAAAAAAGGGCGGTACGCGCTATTTATAAATTAAACCAAACAAAACAACAAAAACAGAGATAGCTTTTTGAAAAATTGTGATGTTCACACTATGAATACAAGAAACAAGAACAAATTACACATCCCATCGTACAGATTACGTAAGGTAGGAAAATCATTTATGGGCAATTGCGTGCGCTTCTATAATAAGCTTCCATCTGAAGCAACTGAGCTCCCTATTCGTAAATTTAAACAGTACATAAAACAAAATCTTATCAAGAAAGCCTTTTACTCGATAGATGATTATATTAATGATGTTAATGCTTGGCCAGATGTCGCTCCATTTCACATCAACAATAGCATGTAAGAAACTGAATGTTGTGCTTAGCTTTTGGTACCAATTTAAATAATTATTGACATGTATCTAAATCACATTATACTTAGATTTAGATAGGCAAAACAAAAATTTTAATAGACACACACAAAGTTATATATGAATGTACTAGTGATTTCTTTTTCACTTCTTCCACTAGTGGACAAAAAATTGAAGTGAAGAGAAATCAATAACAAATTATTTCTTATTTTAATTATTATTTGTTTGAAATTGACTTGTCTACGTGCTTATTTTGTAAGCCTAAAGAAATAAAGTTATCGAATCTGAATCTGAAAATCTGGAAAAGGTTTTACTTTCACAATCCTTTTTTTAATGTCTACCTAATATTTCTTCTTCCTTGGTAGATTTATCTAGATTTTTACCAACATTTTACCTATAGGTAGATGGTATAGGTAGAATGTTGGTAATATCTATCAATTTTTAATTATGTTCGCACTTTGTATAACAATTAAAGCGTTGAAAAAAAAAAAAAAAAATTTACAATTGTACTTGTGGTTGTCATTTGTAATTTTCTATTTCTATATTTTTTGGCCAACAATGAATATTTGGTTTTGTATTGTAAAAATACCTTAGAATTGTATCCCATTGCGGTCCAGGATCATCCTTACGGTCCACTATCTACTTCATTATAGCATTCACTTCGCTTAGCACCGAGTTACTTAGTGTTTTTTTATTTATATTAGGATCCTTGGTGGTCTTTTAAATGAGAGACAATAATCTCCTATGACTGCACTCCTATCCAGAAGGTAAGACAACACCGTAGGTACCTACCTAATAAAATGAACCGAACATGACACGACAAATACCCACGTTTAGAGACCTACAGTAGATACTGCAGCTCAGACACCCAAAGTCAATCTTTTTCACTACCTACACTTCTCAATACATTTGGGATCTCAGTTATTATTTTAAATTTATTTCAGTTCGTTAAAAAATATACCATGTAGGTATAGGCTCGATATAAGGAATTAAATTGAATGCCATTGGAAATTTCAAATTCGATGAAATAAAACATACACAAAACTAACACAAAAATTTTAAAAAAATAGTCAGATGGAGCCTTATCCTATTCAATATTATATCGTATTCTGAATAGGGCAGTCTGTTATACTTACTTACCTATCAGACATTCTAGTCGACATAATAAAATAAAACGAATATTTCAAATAAGTACCAATAGAATTTAAAGATCTACCTACAACTAATTTTATTAGGTAAGTAGATCACTAACTTGGAGCCTGGAATTCTTTCTAAAATTCACCATCCTTAGAGAAAACTTCTTTCTAAGAACTTGTTGTGAATAATACTCGGCAGATATCGGATTTTATCATCTTTGACCTTAGTGGTTTCTGTGAATATTCCCATAAACCCCTGGATATCGGTTTTCAAAGGAACACTCTGGGTTTTTCCCAATTATGGTTCAACGATTGGGTTGTTTACCAAATCTTGTCATACTCGTAGATAGCTGAAGCACTAGCAGCGTGAAATTTCGAATATTCAAAGTTTCTAGTATTATACAGAAATAGCTAGCTCATGAATTATTTTATAAGTATGACAGCAATAAGTATAACCGAATTATCGAAACAAGGAAGCACAGTTTAATGTTATGCAATTGTTCGTTGTTGGGAGGATGACGTCACGAGAAGAGTTCACGGCCGCGCCTCAAGTTCATATGTTTTTATAGCGATGCCTTGGATTAGGAATGTGTGCATAGAGGCCCTATTTTTGCATGTGTAGTCTGTCCGGTCCTTTTTTTTAATCTTATTTATTTTTAAGGACTACTTATTTTTTTTAAAGGGTTTCTACTTGCCACGTGAATACTACTTCAATAGAAGTGAGATTGGTAGCTTCACCGCCGCCACATAAAACCTTTTTATCTTATTTCTCAACCTGAAATAATAGGAACGGACAGACCATTTACATTTCAGCGGAACCAAATTCATCAGCGGCATTTTCATTAAGTATTTAAATTTTTATGCATCAGTGACTCCCTTTAAAGTTTCTTACTGATAATTCTAATTTTGTTGTTTGTTAGTAATAAGTTTAGGTTACGCTACGACTGACATACTTACAAAGTATGTCTGTCCTATCCTGTCCGGTCCTATTATTCCAGGTTGAGAAATAAGATAAAAAGGTTTTATGTGGCGGCGGTGAAGCTACCAATCTCACTTCTATTGAAGTAGTATTCACGTGGCAAGTAGAAACATAAATACTTATGGATACTGACAATAAAGCGCTAAAATATTCGAACATACTGAAATGGGCGCTTTTTTATGAGGCTCTGAAGTGGCATAGACAAGCTTATTTGGTTGGACGTGACAATTTTATTGATCGGTTTCTCGCCGTTGAAAATCTTATTTCAAAGACAAATGTTATGTTTTTTTTTTCTCTCTGGAAAAGATTTTTGTTTGTAAATATGAATCCATTGTAAACCATGAACTTACCTACAACTGAATGAGCGGCTGTTCTTTTTTTTTGTTTTTCTAGCCTTCTTACCTTATAATATTAATAATTAATTAATAATAAAATCTTGAATCTGTTTTATTCATATCTTGCATTTTGATAGTAAGAGTTGAACAAACTTTAAATTTTCAGTATGACATGACCTTTTATATTTTATCAAAAAGTGTGTATGTTTTTTTGAAAGTACCTAGTGTTTTGAAAGTACCTACTAGTGTTACACGCATATAAAAATAAAAGATAAACTCCTTGCGCGTTTGACCGAGGTGAAACAAAATACATGATACCCAACATTTGCATAATTTGATATCAGAATCGTACAAAAAGTAAGCACGATTTAACTTTTCTATATATTCTTTCTATAGATAAGTTTTCTTTCTTTCTATAATTTATTGTATTCGTAGGTATACATATTCGAATCAACTTATATTGAAAATGCAAACAAAAACATAGTAGGCATAAATTAGGTAGGTACCTACCTAGATATCTAATCAACCTAATACAATCGTAATCAGTATGCATGAAGGGTGTTTCAGGAAGTGACATATGCACGAAACACACAGTTTTCGGTCACTATTTTATTCATCGAAACCTATAGGCAGGTACTTACATAGTTTCTAATGCTTTTAAATAAATGATTTCCCTAAGTAGAGAGCGCCGGTTTGAAGCCAGTTTAAAATTAATAGGTCGAGGGGTTGCAATCGATCGATAACGTTGCATGTAGGTCGACGTGTAGAGCCTATACGCGGAAGTCGAGAATTTTCCCTCGCGCGCTTGTGTGCGTGCGTGTGTAGTATGTGTGTGTGAGCGTGCAACCGACCGAGGTCGCCCACATTCGATCTGTGCAAATTTTCGGCTCTAGGGATCACTGGCCTGGCTCAGGGTCGCGGCGTATCTCTCGATTTTTGTCTGTTAATTATAAAAATAATGCGTTACATAAGCCAAAGCTTCTCTGTCCTTGTCGCACAAGTTGATAAACCTATCCGTGTCTCGCTGCGCTGCGCTGCACACATGCGCGTGGAATAGGAAAATACATCCATGAAATTTTGGATATGCGTTTTTGTGTGTGTGTATGACGTTGTTGTACAATGCGATTACAGGTCCGCATCAAGTGGATTCTATTACGCAGTGTTTTTGTCGTATTTTTCAAGTATATTTTTTTCGTGATCTTGAAATTCATGGTAAGATATTCTAGGTGTTATGTTGTAAAATTCAAATAATTCATTCCATTATTTTGGCAATTTGGAAATCTCGGTGATAATACCTTTTCTGAATTATTTATATAAACTAAAGCCAATTTTACCGGGATATTCACCATGATTTGAGCGCACGAAACAGTGACAAAATATTGTAAAACTCAAATCATAGTAATTAATCCGTTATAAATTACTTTAGAAACTATCAAAGTTAAAAATCTTTGTCTATCGATGTTTGCCTAAGTAGATGATTAAATGAAAGTACGGCAGTGAGCTGACACGTGCGGATTATAAAGCTCTACTTCTATAAACATAGTTAATTAAAACTGAACAGAAAAAAACCTTTAAAGACGATTGTAGAACCGACTGATCTGTCTAGATCATCACCACCTCAAACTGGTACCGAATACCAGATACCGAATGTGCCACGTCTTTGTCTTTGATTATATAATAAGTTACAGTTGTTTAGGCCTCTTAGTTATAAAATAAGAAGGAATCCAAATCAAATGAAGGATATAGATAAAAATATAGTATTTATTAGTATATTTTTTTCTTAATTAAATATTATTGGACAATTACACAGCAAACTTATCTATAAGTAATCTTTATACCACACGAAGAAGGGGAACATTACAAACAGACATACTTACTACGAGTTAAGGAAGTATAAAAATTGACTTTATCGTTCAGAGCAATCCTTCCAGGCAAGCTCGAGATGGACTGGATATGATAGAAAACTTTATCTTGAACTGTCATCTTTATATTTTAATGATATAAAATTTGGTAATATGACAGCGCATGATAATTTAAAATTAAAGTAAATTTTTCCTTTTTTTTTCCCTGCACCCTACTCTTTTATCATCGATCGCTCAACAAAACTCCCCAGGTTTTCTATGGCTACTTGTAAAACGTGATCCCTAGTTCGTCACTGGTCTTACACGTGCCGTCGCCGAGTACTTGGCCGGGATGCGATCTTTGGCAGGCATTGTATGCAATAGATCGTCGCTATGCCAGTGGCGTCGGGTTCCAATTGTACCTACATTTGTATTTAGTTAGGTTTGAATTTAAAACAAGGATTAAGTGAATAATAATAATATTCGATGAACATAAAATATAGACAATAACCCCCAAATGATAACCATCTATGGCGCTCATTAGGGGAGGCCTATTATAGGCTGACGACACAAATATAAATAATGATATGTGTAATATTCTGTCAGTTCAGAAACTTTTTCGTGTAGATGGACTTGAGTGTCGTAAGACCCCAATAAGGGATAAAGGGCTCTACCAGAGGGGCAGCTTTGTATTTATCTAACACCTCCACTGCGACAAACAATCTGCCTGCCAATCATGGTGTATATGCACCTGCATCTACTTATTATGCTGGACTGCTAGACGCAGGCCCTAGATAAACGCCCTGTTACCTATTACCTCGTGTTCCC
Source organism: Eupithecia pulchellata (assembly GCA_963931895.1). Taxonomy (NCBI): domain Eukaryota; kingdom Metazoa; phylum Arthropoda; class Insecta; order Lepidoptera; family Geometridae; genus Eupithecia; species Eupithecia pulchellata. Next base: position 2,155,474 of record OZ007525.1, read on the forward strand.
CACGCTGGGCATACTGGCGAGGCAGGGTTGGCGATTGCATTCAGTGGTAAAAACGGTTCTGCAGAGAACGCTGCTGCTCGCTCCTGTTGCATATCCCAGTCGCCTCCTACAACACCCGCGAGAAGAGTTGTTGTGGTGCAAATTCTAAGCCAGCACCACACACGGCAAGCGTGCGGTGATTACGACAAACTCGCCTTGTTGGTGGAAAGATCACCTGAAACGAATCAGTGTGCTGATTCGTACGAACTTTGGAAACCCCTTCAGAACGGCTTGTTGTCAGGCAGCGTAGAGAGGTGAGGAAGATCATGGTCTAAATACGCAGTGGGCGAGTCCCTTAGTTGGGTGCTTGCTGTGGAATTACCATTACTATTAACATGAAGGAACAAGATGTGAAGAAGGTATAGCCACCATTCGTGTGCTAAGACACGAAGAGTTTTGGCTGAAGGGAGGCAAGGAGACACCTTGGTGCACCGACGACAGATGACACCACGATGCATCACCTTACACTACGCTGTAGATACCGTGTTTGGTTTTAGTAAATAAGGTCTTTAATTAGTATGTAGTACATATGTTAGTTTGTAAGATATTATGTATATGGGTCCTATAGAATACGTTTGTTTAGATTTATAACTTATCTCAACATGCAAGAACTAGCTGCCACAATGAGGTTTACAGAGCGTTACAATGAAGAAAAACAATACTTTTATATCAATGTATTTATGTAATAACTCCGTATAAATTTATAAGCAGAAGTTTAAATGTAAGTGTTTTTGTTGGTGTCTCTATTTTGTAAATAAATAATTTTAGCCCGATCCATTCAGTAGTTTTGACTAAGGCAAAACATTTTGACTTTATAATATTCGAAAGATTTAAAAGTTTCATAGAATGGTAATTATTTTCTACAACCACTAAGATTTTTTTTTAATACCAAAAATAGGTACGACGTGGGTCGAATTGTAGCCATAACTAAGTCGAGTGAGTCCGTTGGGACGAAACTTTAATTACATTGATAACTTTAGTAGGAAAGGGCTGGTTTACATTTAGTTGATGACTTTTGGCTCAATTCGTACTCAATCCAAAGGGTTGTAGGTATTCATTTTCTCTGCAAAAGTATTGCAATAAAATGTAGAAATGCAGAATGTAGAGATCAACGTCTCCTGGAAAAAGATATCGTTTTATAAAAATTGATATTAAATATCAGCATGTAACATTAATATAATATCGTCATATATAAAGGTAATAAATATAGGTCCTACATACGTTGTCCATATAACCTCTTGCAGTGGATGTGATTTGTCCAGCATTTATGTATTATAATTCTTTCTTTAAGAATCAGTGTTCGTCGGTCAGGAAGCATATTAACTTATAAATATATAACTGCACAAGCATATTATGAAAAAAGAATTTAAGTAGCCTTTAACAAACAGTAAATTCTGTTTCATGTAGGCTACGTAACTACGTACGAAACCATGCTACGCCGTAGCCTTGTCACACTTTAGGCTTGAATGCTCGAAATAGGGTGCCCAAATAGTTGAAACTGGGCACCCTAATACCTATGACACAGTTATACGAGCCTTTGTGATTGCCTAATAGTTAGGCATTTACACGCTTGCAGGTACTGCGGAGAACTGTCACGGGAACGTAAAGATTCCTTCTAGCACTTATATCATTGTCTGCTTAAATTGTTGAACCTTAATGTATCCTCAATTCTCATTAGTAGGATATATTATAGCGGTCAGCCCCGGCTTCGCACGAGTATTAAAAAAAATTAATTTTTCGAAATATTATATCGGGAAAGTTTAGGATTCTAATGCTGAAAGAATTTTTCAAATCGGTCAGTAGTTTCGGAGCCTACTCAATTCAAACAAACAAACAATCAAATTAAACCTCTTTATAAATTAGTATAGATAATAACTCTTCATCATTAATGCGTTTTGTTTTTGCTATGTTTTACATTAATATTTGATTTATCACATTTTAAATGCGATCCTATCGTAGTTTTTCTGTCTTGCCATCTCTCTAATTTTGTCACAATGGATTTAAAAATATTTGATTGCTTGATTTTGGTCCAAAAACCGGCTACTGGAGAACATAACAATCAAAATCACTTGCAAGCACCGCAATAGACAGACCTCTAGATGATGCTTATTCCTCGAACAATAAAGGAATGAGATCATATGAAGCTGCCCGGCTTCATACCATCCTGGGCAGTGAGTTATTGCAATGCCGCGCTTCAGAAATATAAGACTATCATAGACCGAAATTCGTGCCGTTCTCAAATCCCGAACAAAGGACTACCGAAATGGGGTCATAATGGCTGCTAGCTAAAAAATATTGCAGTGCCCGTTACAGGAGTACATTGTAGGACAATGCGTCACGTTTCTCAGTCGCATTCGTCTATAAGGGTTCCAAACTAGAGATAGGTACATCAGTTTTGTTACTATGGGCTAGACACAATGTTTTGCATAAACTATAATATTAGGTATGTCTGTTATCGCATTTATTGCCCAGCCTTGGCCTTCCGCCGTTAGCACGATCACTAGGTGTAAATGGTGGAGTTCCCTAAGCAAGAACATATTCAGTAGACCATAGATAACTGAAGAAGTAGTACACTTTCCGGAAACTAGCAAAATATCAAACTCAGTCTTGCATGTCGTAAACAAAAGAGTAACGAAATGGGTCATAAAGTAAACTAATAATATTGGATGACATTTAAAGAGAAGCGTAGAACCATAGAGATTTTGGTACCACAATAAACAGAAGTAGATATGTACTAGAATTTTGTCATACGTAGGTACGGTGCACGTCAATATTGCGGTTCTTTGTTGAAATGGGACATATGATGATTGTTTCGTGGTCAAATCAATTTTAGACGAAGATATAATGGAAAAGGATGTGCGTTGTGGAAGTGGTCCAGTACCTACAACAGTTGTTTAGTACGGTATCTATAGTTAAAATCTTAAATCTTTGGGAAAGTATTATTCTTACTTTACGACGACACGTAGGGGTTGTTTACTGAAATGTTTACCTGTAGTAAATTCAGTTAATTTTGGGATGGTTGAGTTGAGACCTTGCAGGGACTTTGAACAGCCTTTAATAAGGCATTGAAAACTTCCTAATAAACTTTCTTAATTTAACTTCAATAATTTACGCATTGTTAGATTGGTAATTGTCTAGCGTCCTGAAATATGTCCTGACATTTACAAAATTAAAGATATATAAAAAAAATATGGAGTAAATAAACAATGAACCTATACGTACCTTAAATATTTCAATATTCTTCAAGAAATTTTCGGAAAACTTCATAAATTAATCGAGATAATCATCTTGATAATGCTGGTATCTAAGTTCAAACCAACTTTGTCACATTAAAATAGCTACATAATTTTAACACTTCTGTTCAAAATCAGAATTTTGATGACTCTTTTAACCTTGAAACGGCCAAAATGTCACGGAAGTTCGTTTGTAAGTGAAAATGTCAGTGGCCACGTTTTCGGACCTTTTATTATCACACTATTTAAAGAACTAAGAATCTATGTTCTATTTTTTTACGTAAAATATTTTCAGGTGAATTCTAGCAAAATCAGTCTTAGAAACAAGATTGGCCTAAACATGAAGGTGTTTTTTATGAAAATCCTGCTTAACTATTTAACATTGACTATAATGGGTATAATAACGACTGTTCGACTTCAGGTTCTTTTGTCTATGCTTTTTTGGTATAAATTGTTTTTCTTTTTATACCTGGCAATTCAATAATACGCTGTGATTTTCAATAAGCGGGCCCGTATTCTGGTCCGCGATTCAAAGAGATTGACAATCTCTTTGACAAAACACGAAGGTAATCTCATATGTGACATTTGTACTATACGTAGAGAAGGGAGCGCGCCCCTTGTATGTGTAACACGTTTTCTATTTTACAACATTTATCACACTTTTAAGCCGACCCGATACAACTAAAACAAAGAACTTCCTAAACAAAGTAATCCGAACCTTCCTAGGTTTTGTAAGATTTGTTTCTTTTGTAGTTTAAGTTTAATTGAGTATAAACCATTTTCACTCAGAAAATCCAATTAATTTGGATAAGTTTTAAGATCAGATTTAACGGTAAAAGTTCGTAAAATTTTCCATCACATCCTACAAGTACAAAGTCGATTTGAAACGTACCGGACGTCAAAACAAGTTATAACATCGAACCATCGATCCTATTAGCCGTCCTGTCCTCCCAAAGCAGGTGGAAAATTGATTGGACAAACATTCTCCAGTGAAAATTCACAAAACCGTTACGCAATGCATTTTTTAGGGTCGGGCTGGGGGGTAGTCAGCGCTTTTTGGGAATTACAGCGGGGGAGATGACGTTCGATTTTGCCCCCTACCCCCGCGGGGTGGTTTGGCTGCAGGGTTGGTGGCTGTTGATGGGCGCGCGGAGCATGCGCGTTGCGCTCGCCGCCGCCCGTCTTCCGCGCCGTTGACAGTTCGCCGGGACTTCCTTCCTTAACGCGCGTCTGTGCTGCACTAGAGCCGGCTACTCCAAGCCCCGTCCAGGCCGAGTCGGCCCCGCGTCTCGCGCGCTCCGCTCCCACCCGCGCCGATGCCAGCCTGAGCTTCGACACGTGAGTACCACGCCGGCCGGCTTACCATCCTTGCATTTTACTGCAAGCCTTTCTGAGATACTTTGAGGATCTTTGGTTTTTGGGTTTTTTCCGTATGCACTTGAGAGATATCAGGGAATTATTTCATTGAATTAAGACACAACCTGGAAAAGTATGCAAATTAATTAAAAACTACTGAAATGCATCTCTTGAAGGCTTTTAGTATTTTTCTTAAATTATCTTGATATACTAGTCTTTAAAACTGCTCCGAGGTTCTTTCATTGATTTTTGGGGTGCGATGCACTTCGCAGGCTCTTTTCGTGTTTTTTCTGTTATTTTGTGCACCACGTTGCATAATCGTTTTTATATGATCCATTTTCCTTTTTTTCTGGGTAGAAAAATATTTTGACGAACTCTTTGTTCGTCTTAACGGTGTTTTTTTATTTAAGTTCAAATCGAAACTGAATAAATACAAATACGATATACTTAGCTTCAAGATCTCTTAAAAATCTTTATAAAATTTGAATTGGTTAGGGCATTTTATTTTCCGCAAAAATGTTATAGACTCTCAACCTAATGTTAGTTTAATAAGAAAGTAGGTACATTCAACAAAAGTGCCGTTTTAACCCCTTGCCTGCCTGATATACAAAATAAACATTGATAATGCCGTTTGCGTCAATGGGTAATTGTTTCGTTTTGCATATAAATTCGTTGTGATGACATTTTGTGTAGTAAATAACAAAATTACTGACAATTAATGCCTTTTCAGCTGATAAAGTGGCTATAGAACTGAATAAAGTTAATATTTTCGCATTAAAAGCGACCTAATTTGGTATATTATACTAAATTATTTCTATTAAATGTAAAATTTTTTTTTGGTGAGATATAATACTAACATAGTATGCATTAATTTGACCCTAAACGTTTTTTCACATTTTTGAATGTATTTTTATAGCTTCAAAACTCAAATGTAATGAAATAGTTTATATATACAAAGTAAACACATATAAAGTTATTTCATCTTACATATTGAAATACACAAAACTTCAAAAATTCTTCGCACAAAAGCAATTATTTACAGAATTGTATCCTACTTCCTACTGACGCACAAAGCCACATAGTTATTGACGTGGATATGTGCATTACATTAATTTGAACTATTAAACAAAGTAAAATATCATTGGTAGGTTGTCAAATTACCTATTTAATGCCCAATGTTCTAAGGTTTTCTATACTATAAATATTAATTAAATGAATTTTGAATATAAAAGAAAAACTTTTAAACCCTGAAAACATACATCTTGACTTAAATGTCAAAAAATAAGTACCTATGGTATATGTAACGCCATCCTAAAATATTTAAAAAAAGAAATGTTATGCCATCTCAGACAATCGTGAACCATCACAAAACATAGATTTTTCAGAAATAAAATTATACTTTACAATGAGGTTCGATAACCGCTATGTCATTACAGCTCTGAAAGCGATTTGTCAAGTCCGTTGCAGGATGACATTGAACGCTGTGTACCGCGCATGCGTCAATATTGGACCAGATGTACCTTGGCCAACCGCGTGATAGGTAATTTATATGAACGCATTGGAATGATATACTTGAAAAACTAAAATTTTCTTGATTTCTACAGTATAATTTAAAGTTTTAATCGGATAATGAACATTTTTGACCAAAAGGGAGATGGATAGATGAAATAATAAAATCAGCTGGAATAGACTGGACAACAAAGCAAAAGATAAAACAAAAACATGGAGTAAAATGGAGGACGCCTTCACTCGATGAGAGTACCTACAAATTTATATGTATATAATAATACATACATATGTATGTATAAATTAAGGGCCAGTAATTTATTTTCACTTTGTAAATGAAATTTTATTATGTAAATAAAAATGTTTCATTATTTATTTTTAGGTACTGTGAAAATTTTTACAGTCGAAAGTAAGTTACATGATTTTCGCATTGACGCACCTTATCGGAAAATTAAAAAGTACAATGTCAAATTGTACTATGCTCCACCGCAATCCACGTCTGTCTGGGACAGGCTTTATTCGGCCTAACCACGGCCTAACGTTGGTAACCAACGTTAGGCCGTGGTCTCCAATCTACTTCATCGATCTGTTTTCATCTAGGTTACCTAGTATATTGTAACTGGGTCGCACTTCGCCCGGAGCTTGCAATTCGAGCATGCGCATTGACGACCTCATTATCACTGGCTGGAAAACTGTTTTCGTTTCGAAAAATATGCTAGAATTTGAATTCAGAACAACAACAACGTTTCGTTAGTTTATTACAAAGGAGTTCCTTAAACTGTGTAAATAAAGTTCTGGCTGGAAAACGGTTTTCTGTTTTTGAATTCAGAAAAAAATACACAAACATATTTTTGGAATTCCAAACCAATCAAAAGAGTAAAGCCCTTTATGATGAAAACTCAGTCACAGATAACGGTTTTTACCATAGAAAAGCTTTTCAAGCATAGATTGATGACTGAGGAAGCTTTTATATGAGCCAATTATTGTTTTTAATAAGCCATTGGAATATTTTGAATAGGTAATACTGATAATGATTTGCTAATTAGCTATGCCTCAAATAAAAAAAAATCAGCTGTCTTCTGACTCAAATAAAAAACTCAATCTTGTATCTAATGCCACATTTGGCACGAAACTTCTAACCTCTCTCGTCCCCGATATCTCAGATTAGATCGGCCACATTATTGTGGCTCCATTGCTTAGAGCCTATGCAGCCATCTAATCAGAACAGCGCCTTGATAAGATAACCCTGCAAGAATTTTGTAAGCCCTATCAGATACAGGGTGCTTGCTTTTTACATACCTTGTAATTTATGAGTCAAGTTTTCTTTTAATTGATCTTTTTATATCATTTAATTAGTGTTGATTACTTTAAGGGCGTACCCTAACAAAACTATTATAGTGACTTTAATGAAAGTTAGTTCAAAAGATGCGGTAAAATATGTTTATATTTAGCAGCGCCCTCTGCAGAACAACCACCGTACTGCGATCCCCAACCCGCATGCCCAGCGTGGGGATTATGGGCAATAACCCCCTAATGATGAATAATGCCATCTATGGCACTCATTTGGGGAGGCCTAGAGGTCCAGCTGTGGACTATTATAGGCTGATGATGATGATGATAAAAACTTGGTAAGAGTCATATACTGCTAGTTAGGTAAGCTCAAAACTAGTTATATTTGAAGACAAGTTTTATTTACTACACAGGATTACCTAGTTCAGGCTATATTGTTATACTTAGCTATATTTATTTATTTTGTGTTCTAATGTTATATGTCTAAGTTACGAGTTTCTTTGAATATTTTTTTTTATTAAATTATAATATTAAATTACATAGTTTAGATTTTGAAAATCAAAAAGCGACGCTATCTTTAATATGGAAAATTAAAGATTTGTCAAAGTTTTTTTTTTTGCGCCACGCACTCACTTTTTTTGTAGGTGTTCGGGCGTGTCTTAGCATGACCTACGACGCAACACTTTGTTATGTGATAATTAGATAATTTGCATTTTTTATTACCTTACAACATAAGTTCCGGGTTTGTGTGTTTAATAAGTACATTGTACTTTGTCTTTTAATTTAAATGAATAATGTTTACCCGCCAATATTGAATTCAATTACAAATACTAGTTCTAATTTTACTTTAAAAACTATCGTAGTTTAACGAATTCGTTTTGAATGTTATTGGGTTAACTATGAACCTTTTTTGTGTTAGAAGAACACCAACGTATGCGCCCACAGTAGTTCTAATTTAGTTAATTAATTGTAATTTTATTTGTTAGTAAAGGTGTAACCCTACATTGTGTACTTATGTTATTATTCAGTAGGTATAATAATAATACGTAGGTAATTATATTTTCATATTATATCGAAGCACCAAAAAAATCTGCTATTTGTATAATAATAATAGTCGATCGTTAATGGTGAAAAGTCGGTTCTTCTTCTAAATTAAACATAGTTATGTTAGTAGTTTCAAATACATACTGGGATGTGTGGTTGAGATTCAGCCTCTTCGCACCACAAAACTGATTCCGCAGTGCAAGAGATGCCAGGGGTATGGACATACGCAAAAATACTGCGCTAAAGAGCCAAGGTGTGTCAAATGCACTGGTAAACACCTGACACCAAACTGCACAAAACCAATGGCAGAAAAACCAAAATGCGTGCATTGTGGGGAGCCACATCCTGCAAGTTATCGAAGCTGCACGATAGCCAAATAAATGCAAAAAATGCGAAACAAAATAGTTAAGACTCCAAATACCACAAAACAACAGCAAGCGTCAAGAGACAGAGTAGTACCACACTCACAGCTTAATCCCAAAAGTTGCACACCGCATCCACCACCACCAACACCAGCTTTAAACAAGAAGTTATCTTTTGCACAAGCAACTGCTGGCAAGCCAGCAGCAACCCAAAGCGAGAAAAAAATAGGCCAAAATGACAAACTGGATGAAATCCTAAAGTTCATGAGTAGCTTCGACGAGCGTTTGAAAAAGATAGAAAGCAGCACCAAAACAGCTGTAAACAAACATTCAAAATGATTGGAAACCTAAAGACCTAAAAACTAACCTAAAAATGCTTGGAACTGTAATGGACTATCGAAACATCTACAAGAACTGCAAGTAGTCCTAGATATAAACAACATAGACGTGTGCCTCTTATCTGAAACACACTTCACTAATCAAAAATCAAATATCAAACACCACGAGTACCATAAATATGAAGAGCCAGACATCCAGGCTGTGGCAATTTGTATAGACACCAAACGATACACGCTCACGGTAGCCGCAATATATTGCCCACCGAGACTTATTATCAAAAAGGACACGTTTGTCACTTTCTTTCAAACACTAGGTGAAAAATTCATCCTGGGGGAAATACCTACTGGGGCTCCAGACTAACCAATACAAAGGGAAGGGAGCTGATGAGCGCAGTAAGAAAAGAGAAATGCGATGTCATCTCAACAGGGTCTCCAACATACTGGCCAACTGATCCACTAAAAATTCCTGACCTCATAGACTTTTTTGTGTACAAAAATATATCTCAAAACTATCTACGAGTGACGCAGAGCTACGATATGAATTCCGACCACTCTGCAATTTATCTTGAAATGGCCGAGAAAATTTTGTATAAAGAAAGAAATCTAACACTAGTGAGCAAAAATACAGACTGGGAGAAATTTAAGACTGACTTGGACTCCAAAGTAGATCTAAAAGTTCCATTAAAAACTCCAGAACAACTCGATCAGGACTTAGAAAAGTTTATAAATCTTATACAGCAAACTGCATGGGAAGCTACACCTTCCATAAAGTCACGAAGGGTTAAGAATGTTTATCCTCCCGAAATAAAACTGCTTATCGATGAAAAGCGTAAGCAAAGAAACCGTTGGCATCAATCAAGATCTCCGCAAGACAAAAATAAATTGAATTTCCTAACAAAAAAACTCAAAAGGCAAAACCAAAAACATAACACTGACACAACAAATACTTACCTTCAAAGTTTAACCAATGACCGCAGTACAGACTACTTGGAAAGCTACAAAGAAAATGAAACAACCTACTAACCAGATCCCACCTATAAAGACAGGACCCGGGGAATTGGCCGTTAGCAATGATCAGAAAGCTAAAATATTTGCTGATTATCAAGAGAGCATCTTTAAGCCTAATGAAGGTCAAGAAAACTTTTACCCTGATGAACTTGAAATCTGCGACGAAAACATAGAAATAAAGCTTGTTTCACCCAGAGAGGTTTGGCGTGAAATAAAACAAAATATAAACACTAGGAAATCTCCTGGATTTGATCTAATTTCAGGAGAAGTGTTACATAATTTGCCAAAGAAAGCATTAGTTAAACTAACATGTCTAATAAATGCCTCATTTAGACTGAAATACGTACCAGATTTATGGAAAATTGCGGAAGTAATCATGATTACAAAGCCAGGAAAACCACCTCAGGAGACTACATCGTACAGACCAATCTCTCTGCTACCAATTATGTCAAAGCTATTTCAAAAGCTATTCTTAAAAAGGCTTAAACCAATGCTAGACAGGAAAAAACTAATTCCAGAGCATCAATTTGGATTCAGAGAACAACATTCTACAGTAGATCAGGTACACAGAATAACGAATCTAATTGAGAGAACACTAGAAAATAAAGAAGTCTGTACTACAATCTTCCTCGACGTAGCACAAGCTTTTGACAAAGTATGGCATGCAGGCCTGATATTAAAACTAAAATGTATATTACCGATAGAATACGTAGAAATAATTAAATCATATTTAGCTAATAGAGCCTTTAGAATAAGGCAAGAGGATTCTTACTCTGAAATAAAGGAGATCAAAGCAGGGGTGCCACAAGGAGGTGTATTGGGTCCGGTCCTATACCTATTATATACTTACGACATCCCTGAACCCGAAAACAATACCATCGCAACTTTTGCTGATGACACTGCTATCATAACAACAACAACAACAACAACAACATGAGCCTATATAGTCCACTGCTGGACATAGGCCTCCCCTAATGAGCGCCATATGTGGCATTATTCATCATTTGGGGGTTATTGCCCATACTGGTTACTGCTATCATAGCCACGGGAAAAACACATGCAGAAGCAGCCGAAAAGGTTCAAGTTGCGGTTGATAAAATTTACAACTGGACCATAACCTGGAGAATAAAATTGAATGAAACAAAGTCGAGTCACATCAACTTCACAAATAAACGTGACCAATATCATCCAGTTTTCATTAACGGGGCCATCATACCATGCGAAAATACAGCAAAGTATTTGGGCATGACACTAGACGCGAAGCTTCGCTGGAAAGCTCACGTCAAGAAGAAAAAAGAGGAGCTAGAGATCTGCTACAAAAATATGTACTGGCTGATTGGAAAGGATTCAACTTTAGCAGTACACAATAAACTCCTATTATATAAGCAAGTCCTCATGCCAATCTGGACCTATGGAATACAGCTCTGGGGTTGTACAAAAAAGACAAACGTAGCAATAATACAAAGATTCCAGAACAAAGTACTCAGGTCAATTGTAAATGCTCCTTGGTATGTAAGAAATGAGGATATTCATCGGGACCTGAATATTGATTTTGTCGAAGCAATAATACAAAAATACGCAGAGGCCCACGAACAGAGGCTTCATCATCATGTGAACGTCGAGGCGATCCAGCTCCTCGACAACACGGACATAGTGAGAAGGCTCAAAAGAACAAAACCTATTGAGTTAGTGTAGTGATAGTTAGTTCAAGTGCATAAGTGCTAATCTTAAAGAACACATGAACAAAGTGTCTTCCCCTTAAGTAGAGACAAAAAGAAAAGTGCCGATGGACACATTCTTAGTGATATGTTTTTATAAAATTAAGTTAAAGCAAAATTACCCATTAGCCAAATGTATGGCTAGATTGTAATATTATTCCTGTGTATTATATAAATATGCAAGAAATCAATAAAAAAAAAAGTTAGTAGTAAACCCGCTCTCATTCAAAATAAATTTGTTAAACTAGGTACTACAGTTTTTATATTAATGTCCCCAATAAATATAGTTGAGCAACCACTACCGTCCCACTAGCAAATTTCCCATTGTTACTATCTTAAGAGGCGAATTTTCCCATTTATTCTCTATCAACCCATTACCCGAAAAGGTGTAATACGACGCTGAGTATTCCTACATTGTTTCTTTGTTGTTATTACATAATGAAAGGACTTATGATTGATATGACACGCTGACGTTGTTAGTAAACTTGATACAGCTTCGGTAATAATGTGGTAATAAGCAGTATGTTATCTAGACAAAAGACTGGATTGAGGTTTTATGTTATCTGGGTTCGCATAAAAGCTATATTTACTTTGGGGTAAGATACTGCTTTGTTTTTTTAATCCTCAGAAAGTTATTTTAGATGGAATGAAATAAGATCACAGTAAAATAGAGCTTATATGGAAAAGTAGGTAAGGAAAACCATGAAAACCATAAAAAGGGAAGGTTTTTATACTACCCTAACTAATTTTATAAAGAGAAAAGATTGTGTAGGCAGGCTCCGATTTGAAAAATTCTTTTCCATTAAAATTCAAGCAACAATAGAAATTACTGTGATGAATATTAGCTATAGTATACTTTCAAACATTTAGGATCCATAGGAACGCTTCAATAATGTTACCCCGATAAAAAAATATATTTTTGTTACCCGTGCGAAGCCGGGGCGCACTGCTAGTATCTAATATATTACTCAGTGCCAGAATCTTTTGTTCTGTTTAGAAGTACTTGGAGGTCAGTCTTTGATCGGTACGAAAAATATAAGACTTTATTGGTAAATAATAAATTAATAGAGAGGGTGTCAAATGAGATAGAAAGAGAAAAAGAAAGAGAAAGATAAAGCCAAGTGCTGAAAGACCAATAAGCCACGGTTACTATTACGTATTACCTCGGAGTGGAGCTTCTAATGCCGAAGCGTTTTATTACCAATCTGTACCTATTGTGTACAAAATGTGGGTAGAATCAAAGAAAAATTGAGGTAATCATTTACGTCTAGCTAAACCAAGCAACAAGTGAAAAAGCATTAAACTTTAAAGCTTCAAATTAGGTTGATACAGTTCCTTATTTGAAATCTACCTTAGAGATCATCCGTACTATACAAATACTACAAATTTTGTACGATCTACAAATATTTCCGTACTTTGGGTATTTTTTTACGTATGATAAACAAATCTTTTTATGAAATTTGTATTGTTTAGATCAGTTGGTACCCATGACACAAGCTCTGCATAGTTTTGGGGCTATAATGGGTTTGCCCAGTATTATTAATTTATTATGAATGTAGCGGGTTAACTACGAACCTACTTTGTGTTAGAGTCCCGCGTTAATGAGGGAGTGGCAATTTCTTATCAAACTTGTATATAAGGATATAAGGCCAGTGGCCAGATCCTTCAATTATCATGCCATTTGGTCTAGGACTCCACACAAGATCCAACGATGCTATTTCACAAAGCAATTGGCCTCAATTGGGCACACAAAAGAACCTCATAGTGTCATTCATTAGGTACCTACCTTGGTTGTAACACTTGTAACTGAGATATACCGTTTACTACTCGCTACTACTCGGCAGCCAATGTCAACTCATTCGCTGCTGAAATCGTTTACAGCCTAAATAAAAATCATTTATTCACGGAAAACAAGTCAAATATTACAATGGTGTTAATGTATCAGAGGTGTGGGGGTCCTAGCTCCTACTCGTAGTGTTCTCCTCCACGTTCCTTTGGGGGTCCTAGCTCCTACTCGTAGGGTTCTCCTCCACGTTCCTTAGGCGAATTGAAACGACTTGTGGACTGTATTACTAGGTTTATTCTTCTTGTTTATTTATTACTTGCTGACTTGACTACTTGACTACTTGACTACACTTTTTCACTCAAATTGGCGCTACTTATATTAAAATACTTTGTCCCGCCACCGTAGGGGGTAGGGCGAGCAAGTTTTAACACATTTACATTACAATGTCTAATGATTAAGACGTGCGAAAGAAAGACTGGGGTACAAATTAAACCCTTTCTAAAGGGCTACAAAGAGGGCTAATCGATCTTGATCTTCAGCTCCCGGCTCCGTCCGTCACAGTCTCCCCCCGGCGTAGATCCTCGCAGCCTTTATTCATCGGTAGGACAATGAGCCTTCTTACTGGTCGTCTGAAGATCCCTCCTTTAGTTCGCACCTCCACGCTTCGCACCACACCGTCAGGACCCGGATATACGCGCTCGACCTGACCTCGGGGCCAAACATTTCGCGGTAGCGTTCCGTCTGCTATTATCGTGATATCACCTGGTTTGACATTCGTTTGGTTTCGCCTGGCGTCACCTCGCGGTGCTAAGGTCGGTAAATACTCTCTGATCCATCGCTCCCAGAACACATTAGCAAGTGCCTGAGCGGCGCGCCATGTTCGCCTGTCGTTTTTGTTGCATTCTCCCACGTAGGGCAGCCCCACCGAAGTTCCTAACAAGAAGTGATTGGGCGTTAGGGCCTCTTGGTCTTCTGCTTCTACTGGTACATGAGTTAGTGGCCTCGAATTGACGGTGTGCTCAATCTCGGTCATTAGAGTGGCAAGTATTTCTTCTTTAGGCGCTCGTTCGTTGAGCGTCACTGCGAGAGCTCTTTTAACGGATTTGATCATCCTTTCCCAGGCTCCCCCTTGATTCGGTGCACCAGGATCGATGTACCTCCACTCGATTCGCTTCGTGAGTGCGTAATCCTTGAGGGCGGGGAGCCATTCCGCGAAAGCTCTGTTCAGTTCCGCGTCAGTTCCGTGGAAGTTCGTTCCGTTGTCGGACGCTATCAGGCAGGGCATTCCTCGACGTGCAGCCATTCGTCTTATTGCCATGATAGCTGAATCCACGTCTAGACTAGCTATAAGCTCCACGTGTATTGCTCTAGTTGATAGGCAAGTGAATAACATTCCCCATCTTTTCTCACGTCGTCTGCCAATCGTCACCCACATAGGGCCGAAACAGTCGACTCCGCAGCGTGAGAACGGTCTTGTGTGTGTACTAAGTCGTATCTGAGGCAGGTCACCTTTTACTGGCTTCTCTGGGTTGGCTCTCTTAATTTTACACCATACACACTCACGTAGCGCCGCTCGTACATTTGGTCGCAGGCGTAAAATCCAATAACGCTGACGGAGGTTGTTCACTATGTGTTCTCTCCCCATATGTCCGCTGCTCAAATGCTCTTGTCGGATTATTAGGCGCGTGATCGGGTGATTCCCATCTAAGATCGGAGGTTGTTTCATCTCGTCCGGAACCGTCGCAGCGTTAATTCTTCCGTTCAAACGGATTATCTTATCGTCTTTGTACACGGGATCAAGTCTATAGAGACGACTCGTGCGATCGACGGTCTGTCCTTTTGATAATCGCGTTAGTTCCTCGGCGAAAGTGTCGCTTTGCGAATCTCGGATCAGCAGGCGTTCGGCTTCTCGTATATGCTTCAAGCCAAGTCTCCTCGCCTGCTTTCTGCATTTGTCGATGAAAGCGAGGACATACGCCACTGTTCTGACTAGACGTTCGTAGGAGGAGAAACGTGACACCTCTACTAGCGTCGACTTCTCTCTGGCGTGCGACACCACAACTTCCTCTTCTGAGGTCTCAGAAGCATGCGGGCCGGGCCAGCAGTCTTCGCTCTCTCGTAGGAATTGGGGTCCAGTAAACCATCGATTGTCTCGTTTCAGCTCCGTATTGCCGGCGCGCGTCGCGTCATCTGCTACATTCAGAGCGGTCGGTATCCATCGCCACTGGTCCGCATCTGTCAGTTCGGCTATTTCTCCCAGTCGATGTGCGACAAACGGCGTGTAACGGACCGTATCATTTCTGATCCAGTGTAACACGGTTTTCGAATCGCTCCAAAATATCACTTCGGTATGCCATTTGTGACAACGTACTATGTCAGCCGCTAGTCGCGCTCCGATCAAACTGGCTTGTAGCTCCATCCGCGGTATACTCTGCGTTTTCAACGGTGCGACTTTAGCTTTTCCGGCAACTATTGAAACGTTAATGCCTTCTTGGCTTGACAAGCGCCAATACGCTACGGCTGCATACGCCTGCTCACTCGCATCACAGAACACGTGAAGCTGTCGCCGCGTTATGTTGCTTCCTTGATCGTAGCATCGCGGCAATCTTAACTTGGCAATGTGCCTCAAATCAGACTGCCATTCATCGAAGGCCGAGGCTTCCTCGGGTGGTAACGGGTCATCCCAACCCACCTTCTTTTTCCATAGTTCCTGAAGCATAATTTTGGCAGTTATAGTGTATGGGCTTAGCAAGCCCAGCGGGTCGAACAGAGACATCACTGCCCCTAAGGCCTCGCGCTTCGTCGGCGGCCTTTGGGCTTTCTTCACCTCCATGGGTACTTTGTTCATCGCAGTATTGAATCCCAGTTCATCTGAAGTAGGTATCCACAGAATTCCTAACGCCTTCTCGTATAGATGTGCGTTAGCTGCGAGCTTTTTCGGTGCATGTGCACGGTTTTCGTCGGGTATTCCTCTGAGTAAGTGTTCCTTATTGCTACTCCAGCTGGCCAACTCAAAACCAGCTTTGCTGTGCACTTCTTGCACTTCCTTTATTGTGCGGGCGGCTATTTCGTCATCGTCAAAGCTTTGTACCCAATCGTCCATGTAATGACTGCAAGTAATAGCGTCGTACGCAAGTGGGTGTGACACCTTGAAGTCTGCTGCATTTCGGTCCCTCACGCTATGAGCCAGAAAGGGTGAACTACGGGCTCCAAAGATCATAGACTCCATCACATACTTTTGTGGCGGAGCGGAGCGATCATCTCCTCGCCACAGGAAGTGTTGAGCTACTTGATCCTCGTGTCTTATCTTTATTCGAAGGAACATCTCACGTATATCAGCAGTGACCGCAACCGGCTTCATTCTGAAGCGAAACAATATATCATGGAGCGACTGAAGTAAGTCCGGTCCATCTAAAAGCGCGTCATTAAGACAAGTTCCGTTTGAACGCGCGGCTGCATCAAATACCATTCGAACTTTATCTGGTTTGTTGGGATTCGTGACAGGAAAGTGCGGTAGGTACCATAACCGTTCTGTTTGCGGGTGGTCTTCGTTACTCTTGACCGCATACCCTTTCTCAAATAAATTTGTCACCTGCCCTGTGTAGGCGCTCTTGAACTCTGGCGATTTATCCATCTTGCGTTCTATGCCCTGCAACCTGCGTACGGCCATATCGTAGCTCGGTGGCATTTCTGAATGGTCGATCGCCCACGGTAATCCCACCTCAAAACAATCTTTCTTTCGTTTGACTGTTCGTTCAAATATTTCTTTAGCGCGCTCCTCATTAGGGTTAGGTTTCCTCTTGGCTGAGACTCCGAGAGCGTCTATTTCGAAATGCGCCTTTACGAGTTCGTTCAACTCGTCATCCCTGTCTGGAATGCCTTGAGGAGTACGCACGTGACATATAACTTCAGCGTCTCTTTCAATCGTTCTTAGAGGGGCGCTTCCATGGATTATCCAACCCAACTCCGTAAGCGAGGCAGCTGGTTGGTTTCGTTTAGCTGTTAGCAGCTTCCGTGTTACTATAAGATGCCAGTTGTCGGCGCCGATAAGTACTCGTGGTTTTACGTTCAAGTAACAGACGGCCTTCGGGTTAAGTTCCCGTAAGTGGGGTAGTTGGAGAAGCTCTATTCCAACCGAATGACTTCCCAGAGTCAGGTTCTTCACCGTCCTGGCTTTTATCTGATGAAAGTTCTCCTGACTCTGTCCTCGCACTCCGAATGTTACGATCTGGCTTTCGGGTTCACGTTGACTTGATGTGGCTCCCACGATATTCAACGCTCTCACTGGTCCTCTCATTCCTAACAGCGAGGCGATCTCCTCGTCGACCAGTGTTATCGTTGACCCCTCGTCAAGTAATGCGTGAGTATTCAGTTCTTTGCCGTTTTGACCTCGGACAGTTATTGGACAGACCTTTAACAATATTTGCAATTCTTCCTCAGGTGCCCTCGCTGCTGCTGTAAGGGCAGACTCTTCGATATTGTGTGAGGGCGTTTCCCTTCGGTTCTCTGGCGAGTGCAGCAACGCATGATGCGATTGAGTGCATTCATCAATCCCACATCTCTTGCTCTTGCATCGGAAACGTCT
Source organism: Eupithecia pulchellata (assembly GCA_963931895.1). Lineage (NCBI taxonomy): Eukaryota > Metazoa > Arthropoda > Insecta > Lepidoptera > Geometridae > Eupithecia > Eupithecia pulchellata. The sequence continues at coordinate 2,173,739 of OZ007525.1, forward strand.
GTGTTTACTATTAAGACAACGAAAACAGACTCGTGCCTCTCGCGCCCATGACCATCGTTCGGTTACGGTCAGGGCCGCTAGCTTCCGGCACAGTGGCGTTCGGTGCTCACCGCCGCAGCAGAGACATTTATCTTCCTTAGTCTTTGCGTTGTCCTTTTCTTCAGTTGTAGCAAGAACGGTTCTGCGGTTTCGTTCATTCGCAGGGTTCCGCTCTTCAGTGCGTTTTGCACTTCCCTCGTTCGGCCGCAAACTATGTCCGCGAGCGGCCGAGTATGCATGACGTACGGCGCGATCTGCCTCCCTCATGAGGAATTTGGATAGAGTTACGATTTCCGCTTCCCTTCGATCTCCGAATTCCTCGGCATAGTCGCACCATCTTGCCTTCATATGTGGAGTCAGTTTTTCTGTAACTTGACGCGCTAGCATGGGATTCTGTAGATATCCTCGTTCGTCTAGGCTTGTGATTACTGCCACTATATTTTGAAGCTTGATTGCGAAACCATTCAACTCTGTTACGGTTGTTCCTAAACGTGGCATTCTTCTAATATCCTCAATAGCATCGTCTATTATCATCTCTGGACGTCCGTAAACTTGTTCAAGAGTGTTCATGATTACAGATGGATCAGTCGCTGTGAACAACAGTGCTGACACCGTAGCTCGTGCCTCGCCTCGCAGGCACGTTCTCAGTCTAGCTAGATTCTCCGCCGGTGACAGTTTGAAAAGCTTCGTAGAGTCTCGCATAGCTGCTCTGAACGGTAGCCATTCTTTGGCTCCACCGTTGAAGATGGGTAGTTCGTGCATCTGTCTCGTAGGTGGTCTGTTTGATGCCATTCTTTCTAACGCTATTGTCAGTCTATCGAATGCGTTTTCATCTCTATGTTGTTCTGGCAAAGGGGATCTCTGTCGTCTTGATTCAAATGTAGTTTGGTTTGCTGTGGGTCGTCGTGGAGCAGTTCGTTCCTCTGAAGCAGAGCGGATCCTAATACCTTCATCCGTTTCTATTGGATCGTATCCTCTCTGCTCCCCCCGTAGGCGATGCTTCTTGAGCCACTCACTAACGTGTCTCTCTGCAGTACCATTCTCTTCTCTAGTAACGCTAACTGCATCGGTTTCTTCACGTATTCCGGCGACTTCTGCGGCTAATCTCTTTTTGATAAGATTTTCTTGAATTCGAAGTTCTTTTCGGCGTATTTCCGCGAGCCGTTCTTCTGCTTCAAGTTCCGCTTTACGGATACGCAGCGCGATGCTAACGTTCGATTGCTGCGAGAGCACTGATTGGGCGCGACTATTTGGTAGTCTTTGAGGTTCGATAGTGCTTAGCTCGGCTATGTCCCGCGCAGTATTGGCACGAGCGTTGCCATTTACGGCGCGGTTGGTAGTCACGTCAGCAGTAGTATCACCAGCGATTCGTGCTTCAGGCGCGGATGGCCCGGGTCCTGCCCCTGTTTCGGGGTTCGATACGGGTGGTGCGTCGGGGTGCGTACTGTCTGATGGTGATGCGGGGTAGTCCTGGTATACCCTCAGCGCGGCAGTCCTTGTCCTCGTAGCTGGCGGGCTTCTTGTGGTCATCTTCTTCGGCACTTGAACGCCCCTAGCGGTCCCTATCGGTCCCTATCGGTCCCTATCAGTCCGTCAGGAGGTGCCGCCAAAAGGCTGACGTTTGCTCCTTCGGGGATGGATACGTTGGGATGGGTAGGGGGGTTCCACCCAGCAGAGGGGAACACGCAATCACGGGATGCTCGGGAATCGGCTGGAATGTCCGACCCCTTAGGCGTGTGCCTACAGTCCGGCGCCCGTGTTGCGTGTCCCTTACCGGCGAGGAGTGCACTTCAGCCCGCGCCGTCCTTGCGCTCTTGTTGGACTGGTGGTGCCGCACAAACACCACACCACCCGAAGGCGTTTACCCGTTGGCCACTTCGTAATAACACCGCAAGGTATCCGTGAGCCAGCGGGCCGCGATAACGCGTGTCTTCGGTCGTAGCACCGTTCGGTGATCTTCAGGCACCCCGTGCCCCTGGCGCTGGTCTTGACAACGATGCACGCTGCCCCGTTCGGGGTTTTTCGAGCACCCAGTGCTACCGTCGTACGATGCACGGCGCCCCGTTCGGGGTTCTTCAGGCACCCCGTGCCCCTGGCGCTGGTCTTGACAACGATGCACGCTGCCCCGTTCGGGGTTCTTCGAGCGCCCAGTGCGCCCCGACGAATGATGCACGTTGCGCCGGTTGGCGGCTCCTTTCCTCGGGTACTCCCGCTACCTCGGCTTTATGCGAACCGGGGAAGTCGGGGTCACGTGACCGCCCTTGTGGTTGGGGTCGGTCACGATAGTCAACCCGGTACCGCTCTTCTTGTCGACGATGGCTTCTCAGATCCGGCTTCGGAGGACCAAAACTTGTGGGGGTCCTAGCTCCTACTCGTAGTGTTCTCCTCCACGTTCCTTTGGGGGTCCTAGCTCCTACTCGTAGGGTTCTCCTCCACGTTCCTTAGGCGAATTGAAACGACTTGTGGACTGTATTACTAGGTTTATTCTTCTTGTTTATTTATTACTTGCTGACTTGACTACTTGACTACTTGACTACACTTTTTCACTCAAATTGGCGCTACTTATATTAAAATACTTTGTCCCGCCACCGTAGGGGGTAGGGCGAGCAAGTTTTAACACATTTACATTACAATGTCTAATGATTAAGACGTGCGAAAGAAAGACTGGGGTACAAATTAAACCCTTTCTAAAGGGCTACAAAGAGGGCTAATCGATCTTGATCTTCAGCTCCCGGCTCCGTCCGTCACAAGAGGTATCAATGCAATACTACCAGAAGTTGGATCTGGTGATCTGTGAATATTAATACTACACCTACCTACTTAGTACAAATAACGCTTTTGGAAACTAAATTAAAAATGTCTTGTTGGTTTAAAATTAAAATATTCGTCCACGCTATAAAAACAATGAGTCAGTAGCAATTTGTTAGGTCTATAACAATGTAATTGGCAAGTGGTTAAATTCTTTCGGTAACTTATTAAATATCTTTATTGCCATGCAAAACGAATTTCTGGCGAAAAGCTTAGAAAGGTGATTTGGCATATAAATCTTATTCTTATGTCTAGTTTGCCTAGATGAAACTTCTTCTCTTTGTTTTGAAATACTGTGGGTATTGTCGAACAAATATGCAGATTTCTTTAATGAAACAGGCAAGGGAAGAACTTTAGTTTTTTTTAATAAAGGTTTATAGCTATCTAGAAACCAGGCTCCGCAAAACTGTATACATCATATAAATGAATAATAATATAGCCTTTTATTCCAAAAGCGAGTTACAATATAATAAATGAAAATATTCTTAAACTTATCCATAATTCCTACTAGACGAATCGTATACTAGTTTTGCTTCTATTTCTGTGCTGCTTTTTATAAAATGTCTCTCAGCTCGGTGGACTTTTCGGCATAGGCCTCCTTGCACTGCCTCCATTGAGGCCGGTCTTGTGCGACTCTTGTCCAGTAAGGCCCAAGAGTAAGTCTTACCTATATCATCTTCCCATCTTGTTTTTAGGCGCCCCTTGCTTCTAATTTCATCCCTTAAGTGCCATAATGTGACTTACTGTCCATTTATCTGCCTTGCTGCGTAACATGTGCCCAACAGAGTTTACCAACTATTCTGGCGCACCAACCCCGAATTGGGTCTTAAACACAATAGATAGGCACCGATTTCTGTCATGTGACGCGTCTTTCTAGTCAAACCAATTTTCTCGCCAGAGAGGCTAGAAGCAAAGGAAATATCAACTTCACCTATTTTTTGATATCGGCTTTTTTCACTGTTTAGACAGTGAAACCGTACCATATCAGTAATAATATGTCTGTGTAAGTCCAAGATTGAAGTCTCTCGTTTATACATATAAGAATATAGTATTATGATAATTAAACTCTAGTATTTATTTATTCTAGCCCTAGAGTAAGAAGAATAGAAAATGCATAATTTGTCCCGCCCGCCTCTATAGCGTTACACCATTCTGTAACATCCTGTATTCTAATTCGCTGGTTATCATAATTCGTATGGCCTTGCCGTAGTGATAAGGAAACGCCAAACAATTGTATTCTTTTCAACTGCACTATATATCATTTGTTTTATTAGCCTCGTGATGGGAATGAACGGTAATATCGTGAGTGAATGGCGTATGAATGAATGATTATCGAAGAAGATCACATCAAAGATTGTTGAGAATACCCATTATACACTAATGTCAAATAATAAATTCTAAACGAATGTCTCTTGTGTTTAGCACGATTATGAAGTTCCGCAAATGTTGACCGGTGAGCGATCAAAACTGAATGTCAGAATAAAGTATTTCATACACTAATACTTTTGACATAGTGATCAAAATATGGGGACTTACCAAAATTTTGATTTTATCAAGCTTTTTTTAGAATACTTTTCTTGACGACTTTTCCATCAAAAAAAATTCATATCACAGTAGTATTAGTTAACAATAGTAACTCAATCTGTCTTACTTTAAGACAGAAAAACGCGTTAATGCCACGGACTAATAAAATAAAAAAATTATAACTAACTTATTCTATCGAATATACTGTTCAAAATTAAAGTTACTACGACGTCTATGTCTGTAAAATAATTCAATATGTTGAGCAAAAATAACAAAACTTATTAGAATTCGTTTATAAAAAAAATCTATGCCTAGTCATAAAAATTTAATTCTTAAAGCATTATTACGACGAGACAATGTTATTGTCAGTTGAACTACGAAACAGAAGAAGTAGGTACGTAAGTAAGAGAGTGAATAATTTGACACGAAGCATTTGAAAGTCGAACTTTGTTAGAAAAATGTGTAAAGTAGAGATTTATACTTGATACTATTTAAAAACCGAACTAATTCAATCATGGTTCTTATTTTTATCAATTTTTTATATTTGCGTCAAAAATTTACCTAATTTTTTCGTGGGAGTGCATGGCTATTTACTAGTCCTGATGCGGAAGAGCCGAAGGTTGATATGCCAAGTCACTGTTTGTTTGCACAGTGAGTTGATTATCGTATGAGCACTATAGTGATAATTGAATATTTGCAACAACTTTGTTCTTATCTGATGATGGATTATCTATTCCCGACTATACTCTTTTAGTAACTGTTAGTGCTCAGTTCAATATTAGTATAATCTTATATTTTATTCTTGTTTATAGTGTCCTAAAAATCAATGTATTTTGATGAATTGTAGTGAAGTCGTTTGCATAATGCGTTATTAGTACATAATCGGGTCAGAAACAAAACAGGAAAAAGATATGATTTCATAGCAAGAATTTAATAATTTAAACTCGAAATGCATAATAAACCAGAATACATTTCTGAAAACTGCGCGAAGTCAATAACCGTAAAACGAATGCTGTATTCAAACACCGTAGGTATGCCTCGAAATTATTCAACAAATACATAGGCAAGCGCATGATCTAGGCACGCACACAGCGGACGGCCTAGGTGTGTGTACGCGAGTGAGCTAGGTATAGGCACATAGGCTCTGCGTGTGGCGTGCCTAGCTCAGGGCGTAGTGGCGGCACTGGGCGGCGATGCGATGGCCTCGCGCGTGCAGAAGCGGCTGCAGCAAGCATCATGAGGACCCGCAAGGGGCGCCGATCTAGCCGTCTTTTTCATTTTGCGTGCGTCTTTTTTTGGCAGCGCGCGTTAACCTTGGATTTTTTCATAGCGAAGCGCTGCACGTACATGTTTCGGATAGTCGTAGAGCGTCCCCCACTCACCGCGTCCGATTTTTCTGCATTCGGGCGGCGCGAAGAGTTTTCGGCGGTCGCATTTGCGAGCGCTCCCCACGGCCAGCGCACGGATAGCACGCGCCCGCGCCTCGCTGCAACATGCGGAAGTGAGCTAGCTGCCAGTAACTACGAACAGTGCCCGGAACTTACCAGTGAACTACGCACTCAGTGATACGAACTATGTTAGTGCTACGGAAACTATTCTAAATCTTATACGAAACGAGGACTTTGGAATTTACTATTATGGATACGAGGAAAGTATTGTTCAGTTAACTAAACCTTCAGCTACTTCCTTCGAAGCTGACATTGGACCGGGAAGCGGTTCGATTAGACGCGTGTAACCTATATCTGGTGAAATTAGATTCTGAAAGGTAGGTATAAAGAGTCATTGATAAATAGGTGTTGACACCCGCTGCATATGATACATTTTGAGTGAGCGAGGGTGTGAAGCAGATTGCGCCTTATAATGTTGTGCCAAAAGCTTGTTTTTGCGCAGTAAGTTTTGCATACACGTGCTGTTGTTCGGGCTATTGAACTTGATAATGAGACGTGTCTCCCAGTTTTTATTGTGCGGTTGTATCATCTATTATGTCCGCGAGATGTGCTTGGGACCGGTCCGGTTCCCTGCCGCTGCTGAGCGGCGGTTATCTATGATTCACGTGGCCGCCCTATTCGCCATACGACATACCTACGTCAAACATCTAGCTTATTTTTACCTACTCGCTAAAAATACACGATGCAGTTACATGAAAGTTAACCATTGTTGGCAATAAGGGTCTTTGACAACTTAAACTTAATCACACACAACTTAATCACAGCTGAAAACTAAAACAAAAGACAATCCTGTTAAACCTAGAGCACGGAGTAAAAAATAAAGAACAATGAAACCATTGTTACTTTTGTTATTCACATTAACAAAATATTAATAATACATAACCAAACAAGTCATATTCTCAATTCAGCGTTGTATGCAACGCTATAGGGTTACTCATCAATCCCTATTTCTCTTCTTTATTATTCAGCGATAAGTCTCCTAGAATTCATACGCCTTAGTGATAAAAACCTTGCCCACGATAGTTGCCAACTAGGTATCCAAAAAGCCTGTTCAGCAAGACGCATGTGTGCGTAGATAGCCCGAAACGGGCCCGGAACAGCTCCAAAGCGAAAACTGGTCTCGTAACGCATTAACATTTGCATAGAAACTGTCAAACCGGCCCGCGTATTAACACCTAGACTGTTGCGTGCGTATCTGCACACTGAAACACTTCCGCGATAAACGACCTTATGGCCAACAAAATACAGACACTTTAGATTAGATGTTAGACGTACCAGATTTCGAGGTTATAGTGCGTAGCTCACGATTTGCATTTCGGTTGGTCAGTTGCAGCGTTTTGAAACGCGAAGTTCATTATTCAAGTGCTCAAACGCAACCAAACTCATAACGTCTGACGCAGTCCATGATTTAACAATGTAGATGAAATGTACACATAAAACCTTTAGAGGTTATTGTGCGTAGCTCTTTTAATTTTGGTTGAGCAGTTGCAGCGCTTTGAAACGCGAATTCCATTTTTTATTTGCTTAATCATTAGTAACTAACTTACCTTGCTGAGTCAAGTAGGCAAACATACCTCAAGCTGAGTGGGTCTAGTGTATGATTCTGCTAAACAACCTTTGTCTTTGTGTTGCCGACAATCATTGAATGCATATTATTCAATTAGTTCGGTGATTTCACACTTAAATCTATTCGTGTAGAGTTGAAATTTGTGCGTATTTTTAGTCTCTAATTTCCTCATCTATTCTATTGTCTATTTGGTATGGTTGTTAGAAAATATTACATATTATTATTTTAAGGTTGAGCATCATTTCTGAAGGAATAGTGTGACAAAGCTATTGACACTATTACCATAAGCAACACATGATTAAACTATACCTACCTAATTAAAATTCATCATAGCAGGTAAATACAGTTTGAAGTTTTTAGAATAGTAGATTACTAGTTCACCTTCTGTTCTCTAGAAGGTTTTATAGACTGCTATTTATGTCTTTATTAAGCGTAAGGACATAAAAACTTCGTTGCATTTTAATATACGAAACCAAATATTTAACACAAACAACAATGAGGAATTCAGCTGAGTAGTCGAGCATGTTAGCATTGAAGGTCGGAGCTTCTATTGGAGCTACGTTTCCGACAACGTCACGCATAGATAGCCAATCACGAAGCAGCTAGTTGACAGAACGCACAGAACGCACTTTTAAATTCCGAACTCAATTAATCGGGCATAGATTAATAAAACAGATATACCAAGTTGTAGCGAGGCTCTGTTATTTACAGCTAGAAGGTGTAAGAGGATAGTCTTCATAAATATAATAGGTACATATTTTAATTTTGTGCTCGTTCAATATCAAGATCAAAAGGCTTCATCTAGGATCCTATTTTTGTAAACGGTTAGTTAATTACTCTGTCATAAAATACAATTTTCTTAGAAATTAGGTAGGCGAAAAATTAACTTCGTATATTTTTATCCAATTCAAGGGATTTCATCAAAATAATTTTAAAAAAGGTGTCTTTTATGCTATTTCTTCTGTTCCCTGAAAAACCTTTTAAATCGAGATTAATATTAAATTCCACAGAAAAGAGTTTGAATGTTTATCAAATGTTTTAATGTTAATTTATATTTGCTTTACTCTGCCGAATTGAGTCCTATCATTGGAATAAATAATTGTGTAACGCTCAATGTACATATATCCAGCTGTTTTTGTTCATTGTACAAAATATGTACATACATATACATACGTAGGACCGTTCTGTAGGTAGGTATATAACGACCCTGACATTTATGACAGAAATTGTTGCGGTTATAAATTTGCCATTTTCCTCTTTTTCTTAGAAAAGATTCTGTTGTTAAGTAAACCAAAGTCTAAAATGTTTAAAATCGTTTGAAATAATATAGCAGTATCTTTGCATAGCGATAACCTTAAATTAGGTCTATCTACGAGATAGCGTGATTAGTGAAACTTACTGTCACAAATGTTATCAATCACTGTTGCAAGGCAAAGCTGTTTTATTGAGTTATAATCGTATTAGATGATAAATTGTTAGCTTAAACAAGAGTTTCTACCGATTTTTTTGTCTGAGGTTAATCAGCTGAGCAATATGTTTACAACAGAAAAATAATGTTTTCATCATAAACGTGACAATGACAGTGACAGACAAAATTTTACGTACAACACTATCTGTTCACCCCACGTTCTGTTTTTGAATTTATTGAAATATCGTTCATGAACATTCAACGCGATGTAGACTTTAGTGCTTACGTCACAGATTAGCGCATAGTAGGTATGCTACGAAGCTACGCCGTAGCAAATGTATCGCAAAACGTAGATTCCTTAGAAACTGACTGAATAATCACTTTGTTTGGTTTTCTGCAGCATGCAAACACTATGCTCATACATAGAATGTACATTATTCTTTGGGGAAAATTAACTAAAACAAATGAACATAACACTATGAACTGCATCATACAGGAGAAAATCAACTAAAACAATTGCAAGACTACACTATGAACTGCATTTCGGAACAGAATCATTGTTGTCAATCTTGTTGGTAAACAAATTAAATTATCATCCGAAAAACGTTGCCGTCCCTTTTTTGCATTCAAATAAAACAGCATAGATATTTTTAATGCTGTCATTTAAATTTACTTCAGTTCTTGTTCTAAACGAATCGACACCATTGTTGAACTCTTTGCTTGACACATTAATGTATTAAATACATATGTTAATTGGAATTAATAACAAATCTTCAAAGTCTGTAAAATACGCCTATCAAAAAAACGTAACTGTAACTACAATAAGTAGCAGTTGAAATGCCATACAATATGTATAAAACGCTCTAAATTACAGATATCAATCTACTCGTTGGTTAGAGGTTGGTTTTTAAACGTTAGTTATTCCGTTCGATACCAATTTTCGTTATGAACGGCCTTGTACATACAACTATAATGGTCCATGGTTCCAAGGACCAAAAGGCCTTGTAGGCTTGTATGGAGAAGTTACGTCATAATGCGCGTGCAATACCACGAATGTAGGCGTGGATGTGTTTTTAAGTCGTTTTAAGTCTAATTTGGTGGTTCAAGATGTGTGTAGGTTTGTACGATTTAATGACAATCTTAAATAATATTGATGAACTCTGTTTTATATCGATTTAAAGTATCTTAATAAGGTAGTGCTATGTTTTCGTGTGTTTATATACAAGCGAGTAAGTGTTGCACAAATTCTTGATTAAAAAATTTTGAACGCAAGTTTTGTGTATTTTTGGCCGGTATTCACGAGAAACTGTGAACTATGCTTAAATTCTACCTACAGAAATGCATTCTAAAGTCAGTATACTAACCCCGAAATATGTTATTCCCTTAAAATATGTACAACAAACCACAAAGCGTAATTTAACCTGTGTGGGACAGCTTACGAAACTGGCCTAAACTGGTATCTTTTGATTCCGGGCTTATTTGGGTCAAGGATTATTTTTACAAAGACCTTATAGGGTCTGTTCTCTGCACAGTTCCTGGTTTGTTATAACTAAGGAGGGAAGATGGTCAAAAGGACCGGGCAAGTGTGAGTTTGAAGGGTTGTCTTTTGTGATAAATGTAGGACATTGTAATTATTTGCTTGGACCATCTTAAATGGGGCTATGGGGTGCTACACGAGCATGCAAGATTTATTTTTATTTAATGGTTGCTTTGCATTTTCGAGTAGGCTGGCTGTTTCTAAATGGTGTAAGGTAATTATTATAGGCCGCCTAAATTTGATTGTCTTTGATGCTTTGTCTTCGTTACCTACCTGCAGTTTTGTAATATTAAAACAATATATTTATAACTTTATTTGATAATGCGTAAAAGCATTACGCGTTGCCAGGTAAAAATTAGGTAAAAATATTTATAACATAATACGCATTAATAGGTCATACATATAATATTCGAAAGAAACTAAAACAAGTTAGAAATTGAGTCGTTAACCTTCTGAATTTATTTATTTTATTTGGCTTACAGACTATGTTCCTAAACGTCAAAATTATTTAAAAAACTACCTACTTAGTTATGTGCATAAATATCTAAGTATAGCATACTCGTAGCTTTGGGGTTGAAGGTACACAATTATTATACTGGTTCTCAATTAATAATACAAAGAAAACTAAAATTATCATTTACCAAAAAAAATTATTGACAAAAATACTACGACATCAAATGAAACTCTGTGATAATTTTTTTTCTTAAAGTCTGAACCAAAATGTTCTAATGATCTAAATTAGGTAGTTATCAATAAATACAGGAATGTTTATGCAACAAATCGAAAGTTGTCATCCATGAGAATAATGATCAAATACTAGCGCAAGACTTTTATAGCTTTTGGTACTTTTTAATGGCGGAATTAATTAGAAACAAGATGACTTCCTGCGTTGAGATACAGTTTATTTTGCAATAAATAAAATTGATCTGTAACTTGACTATTACATTACTATAGTAAGAGATCGTTGTGAGTAGGTGCTTTGATCGTGGTTTGCAACTTAGGTTCCTCGTAGGTTTTCTTTCTCTTCCTGTAGAAATCTGATAACTTAATTAATAAACGACTCTGTTTTAGCTGTGGTTAAAATTTTCTCAATTGGAGGAAATTCAGAAAAATCTTTATTAACAAGTTAATTAAAATATGAAGTGTAAAACTTTTATTAACAAATAAAATTACAATTAAATAACCAAATTGGAAATAGTATTTACAATTGAGACAATTGTACTATCTGCAGACTGTTGCAAACCAACTACAGGTAAAATTCTTATTAAAATTCTTTATTTGAGTATAGGTAATTTGGCACTAAAATGTTCTATTTACTGTTGAGTATAGTATTATAGTAAAAAATGTTGTAACATTTCGCTCGCTCGGTCGCGTTAGGCTCGCTTTCTTCTATTTCGTCCGATTCTTATCCTACTCTAGATGGGGTCTGTAAAACTTGTATTTTTATTTCTCTATCAGCCATCTCCATAATTTTTTTCTTTCCCATGTCCTCTTTAACACAATAGCTTATTCGCTATGATCAATAAATAATCTACTTTGATTTCTACATTGTATTGTGTAGTGACAGCTTGTATTTTCATATTTCCCTATAGCCTAGCATCTCGACCGAAACAAATGGCGAAAAGGCGTACGTCTGTCAAAAGATATAAACGAATGGTTTATGACATTATGTAAGAAAGAGGCTTAGAATAAAGTATTTTCGGATCTCTGATTTCTTTCTGAGATGCAATAAGTGAAAGGGATATCGTATGCACGCACTGCCGCGGTGCTCGGAGGCATGTTATGAGCAATTATGAGTTTTACCATCTTAGAAACATAATAAGTTTATGTAATATTTGACACAACAATCATTGTTACAATGGTAAATTAATATATATATATATATATTTAGAACAAAAGCAGAAGATACATATAAAAATAAACCTTAAAACTAAGAGGAAAACTGAATAAAATCGAACTCTACTCAGCGTCTGCTATGGTAGAGCAGACCAACTATAACGCTGGTTTTCCGTGGAGTAGATGTATATAGATTGATGAAACTATATTTTTCATGACTAGCGACGTCTTTATAAACTGTAAACCTCTAGCCTGTAAGTTGGCCAGCAATCAGGCGAAGATCTGAGATGTTTTTACTGGTCTTTACTTACCTCACGGCCTCCAATCTAATGTCTCTTGCACCAAAATTTTGGGCTATGTGGCGAATATATTTCCTGCCTGTAACTGCTACTTCAATCTTAATTTCAGCACGTTTAGATCACAGATGAAAAAAGATGTAGAAATAAGGTTCAAAATCCCAACAATCGATGTTGTAACCTGGCAACGCCGAGGGTTCCTCGCAAAACGTGCGTACTGCAGCGGACTTGCAACTTTCTATTTTGACTCCCCTCTTGCCACTGCTTGGTGATAAAACTAAGCGTCTTCTGTAGCATGGGCTTAAGAAAATCAAGGTCAAGAATGTTAGCGCACAAATAGATTCTAGAATTCCATAAGTTTCTTCAATCCATTTTCAAATGATGAATGAGATATGTTTTTTTCAAATTGAAACAACACCTTTCTAGCTTTTTCAAGCCTCCTTATGTGCCATTTAGGACGCTTTTGCGTTAGCCCATTTTTTAGAAGAAAGAAGTGTGTTTTTTTTAACTTATTTAATTAACCGTTCCTATGTTTAAATCTATATACATATGTGTAAGTTAATATGTCTAGCAATGAAACTTCTACTTCGCTTTATTCTCAAGAAATGTTCAAAACGTCCTGAAAGTGAACGCTTTGTCGAGCTCTAGCTGGTCGTTGCCTTAGTATGCAGTAGAAAGTTCTTTGTTTGCAATGCTAAGTACACGCATTAATGTGTATTCTATTTGCGCATAGGCCCGAAACTTTGTCTAATATTATGCAGTTCTTGTATTGGAAATTTTGGGGAAAGTACGATCATAAAACGTTTGAGATTTCTAGGTCCCTGTGAACTTTATCAACAAAGAAATTACAATAATATAATTGAAACAAAATAGAACTAGTGTTAATAATTGAAACAGCTGAGCTAACTGCAGATTTTTTTTAAACGATTTAGGGGTAACCTAGCTCAACTGATTCATATCTGATTCGATCTATAGGAACCGATGTGGTTATTGTTGCCAAGGACCTGAATATTTGTACAATGATATGAACTTTCGAAAAATTTAAGGACTATTAATTTTTTTTGTGTCGCTATATGTTAGATCAAAAAGAAGTACTTTGCTTTGGCTTTAATTGAGTTTGTGCTTTAAATGGTAAAATTAAATGGTTCATTAATTTATTTTTATTTATGTAGTGTAGTATTTATTTATGTGAATGTCATGATGCGCTAATTAATTAATTAATTTTTACTATGATTGTAGTTTATTGGCTTCCTGTAATTTTTACTACCTACTAGGTTTCGTCCACACTACTCAAAGGTTAGCAGGAGGAGAATGCTATCTAGCATTATGTTCGCCTATCTACAACTTTTGTGCAATAAATTATATTCTATTTTATTATAAGTTAAAACTTTGTGCAAGGCATTACCTATTCACATTTGTATACGTCATCCATACCACAAGCATATTCGGTGCCCAACAAACGTAATATAACAGCGAAAAAAATTATAACGACGCAGGCCAAGATGGTTGCACAATATAATTTCTAGTTCTCCACGCACCGTGCACCAAAGATTCTGAATGCATCCGATAAGCGTGTGAGAACATACCGGTTTCGACATCGCTTGCGCAAGCAATAGGAATCACAATTGGACAATTTGGTACTAGAATTTTGTGCATTTCCTACCCATAAGTTTAAATTATGGGGAGTAAATGCACAAAACACGTATTTTGTGAAGGTGTGTATTCATTTTGGGTAGAATTTTACGAATGGCTATTAATTTAAATAGTCTAGATTAATATTGCATGTTTATAATTTGGATGAGTTATATCTTCTAAGATTGAAATAGAGCGAATAGTGCGCACTGAAACCTAGCGACCGTACAACCATTATAACTGAAAAACTTGACATCTCTAAAAAGGTTTTTCGTAAACCACAAACTTTTCCCAAAACGTAGACACGCATAAACACGCACCTTTCTACGTAACCGCAACGTACGTGCGATCTAATTTTATTGTTATCTCCCTCAGCCACGTTGAAATACTGAATGCGTGAGAAGGACGCAATAAGAGAGATTTGATGCGAGGTACAGCAGAATGCATTTTGGAATTTGACCCAGTTATGAATCATGACAATAAGAGTCACGAAAACATAAGATTTATTTATATAAAACTTCAATTATAAAAATCTTTACTGAGCAAAGAGAACTACAATGAAATTATAGAATTATAAATAATAGAGACAAATTAGAAATAGTATTTACAATTAAAACAATATTGAGCTTAGTGCAGAGTGTTTCAAACAAAGTAAAGGATAAACGACCGATTTGGCATAGCGGGTAAAGGTCCGCGTGCGGCTCAGGTAGTACCCGTTTCGTTTACCACCTTGGGAGAAATGTTATTGCGATCAGCAAATATTTATTCTGTGTGTTTTCTATGCAAGTATAATAATAAATATAGATTTATGTAATGTATTGTATTAAATATATAATTCACTTAGTACTCATAACAAGCTTTTCTTAGCTCGGGTCTAAGTAGTGCTGTGTGGATTGTCCAGTATTATTTATTTGTAAACAATGTTATCCGTGTATCGTTATTTTGTTAACACAACATTATTTGGTAAAATCTTTATATTATTACGACGTTATCATTTCCTTGAAACGAAAAGCAATATTATTATTCGTCACAAACGGTATAATAAAATATGTAAAAAGGTTCTTATAAGAAAGAAGGGAGAAAAATCAATATGAAGTGCAGTGAAGGACCTACTCTAACTTCTTGAAAGCCATAGAGTAAAGTACCCAAGTACCCATAACAAAATGGGATTTTACAATGAAAAATTCCGAAAGGTTCTTACGTTTCCTTACTTTTAAAATGAATAGGGATGGTAACAAAATGTTAAGAAAGATTTCATGCGATTCTTTGTTTTGAAAAACTTTGTATAATTTTTCTATACTAAAAAACGTAAATAATTTGCCATAAGGATGAAAAAATATTAAATATGACAATTTTTACTCCATTAGATTTTTTGCAACAGACTGGCTTTAATTGTTTCAATGGTAATTACTACTTCTAATAAAGAGCACAATCACCACGCATTAAAGTAAATAAAACTACACAAGATCCTTACCTACCTTAGAGTATTTCATCGTAGCCTTTGTTAGAAGACCCAGAGCAATTTTCCACAATATCCAACGCTGGCATCTAATAGATGCGGAACCGTAGCGAGGAAAGTGAAGGGGGGGGGGGGGGAGTTGGATGGGGGGGGGTAAATGCAGTGAAGTATAGGGCCGGGCTTCTCAGGGCGGTCGATGCAAACCTTTGTTCGCGTACCGTTAGCATGGGCTTACGTTGTGCAGAAAATGCAGAATATCAAGGGATATATTTGACACTTGGACTTTTGGAGGGCTTATTCGTCAACTCGTTCGAATGATTCACGCGAGTTGGCACCTTCTGATTTTACCTACTTTTTCGGTCGTCAACTCGCTCGATTCTTAAATCAGAGGTATTTACGTACAGTCATCTACAAAAAGTTTAAATAAAATCCATCGGGACTTTAAATTTGTAAGACGCGATAGGATTGAAGTTAAAAATAAAAAACAATACATACTGTATAATATAAACCTATAAAAAAAATATAAAGCAAATTTGACGATTTGCCGAAATTTTAAGCAAAATAAGTCATCCTTTTTAGATATGGATGACATTGGTGGAGTTATGAGTTACAAAGATTTAAATGTAAACTTAGTTTGGAGCCAATTTATAAAAATTTTATGTGAACAATGTTATTATTATTATATTGTCAAATGCGTTTATTATTATACTATCGTATTTATTAATGGTGTATTCAGTTTTATGTTATACCATAAGAAAACTATTATTCTCATTTTTACTTGTTCATGACAAATATTGTATTATATTTTATATGTAAATCTGCATGACGTTTTAACTTAAATCATTAATTATGTTAAATTTAGACTTGCATATCATTCTCTACAATTTTGTTTTTGTATATGTTTTGTACCAGTCAAACATGTGTCAAACACCTTTATTGACACGTGTGTTCAGCAAATAATTTATCATAATCTTTATCAAAAAACGTATACTACCAAATCAGATCCTATGTACGATTACATATGTAGTCATATCGCAAAAACAACAGCAACTTCGGTGTGATATTGAAAGATGTGTATATGTATTATGCGTTATCTATTCAAGAATTAAAAATTATGTTAGGAATCCATTTCCGCGAACATTGATGAGGACTAGTTTAAGTTGATTAATGTGGTAAACAACATTCATGAAAAAACTAGTTTTGGATTTTTTATGTACAGTTTATTGTGTAGAAAAGTGTGCATACGAAAACAAACTGCAAAAACAAATTTTTGTTTTGATCATCATCGAAATTCCATTGACAAACAGAAAATTATTTTATTTATACCTGGATATACTTTACCAGATACAAAAGCCAGCTTCCGGTCCTACGTCTAAAGATTCTTCTTGACTACTTCTAGCTTCATCATCATCATCATCAGCCTATAATACATAGGCCTGCTCTAATGAGTCCATAGATGGCATTTATAGCTTAGCTGAAGTCATTTATACATAGTAAGGCTTGATAGCATTTATCCAAGCCAGTTTATAGTTTAACTTAGTCCACATGCTGTATGAATGCTGTATGGTCCAGCATTATTTAATTTTCTTCAAACTAAAGAGTCATATGAGTTTTCCAACTGCGTATTTTCTACTATGTCACTTGCAGAGTGGCCGCTTTGCGCAACTCAGTGCACTTCCCCTCCCACCGTTACTACGCCTGCGCGTGCATAGCGGAACCAGGTCGCAGCACACCGGCCACTACAGCATGACCTCCCCTACAACAGACATCCAACCCGATAATAGAGTCATCGTAGCTCACCTTACACTGGACATAATTAGGTCGCAGCCGAAGTTTCCACCAGCGTACCATGATCCTCATTTATGTGAAACCTAGTAAGTTTCACAGGTCAACACGGAATGGATATTACGTACCTACGAATTTACCCATCGTTGCCAGAACTGTTATCACAAAGCAATTATAGAGTCGTCAGGGGTCAGTGTTTGTTGGTGGTAAACTACGTGCACGAATGCAAATGTACAGTTAGTCGATCGATAGGCGCTGCAATGTTTCGGGCGTGGCGTACGATATGCATACGAATTTTGGGACATTTTAGGATTCCGTACCTAAGGGTGAAAACGGGACCCTATTACTAAGCTATATACAAAGTCTGTGTATTCGTCCGTCCGTGAACCGGAAAAAGTAGACAGTTGAAAAATTTACAGGGAATTTAAAACTATTGCTGTATACAATTTTAATAATTAAGGGTTCCAACGTCCATAATTATCAATGTACTGAGAACCGAAGTTAAACAACGTGGGGGGTGGTCAGTAGTTAGATGGGTGACCGAGTAATGTTAGCTTTTTGATTATTTCTGGTGTTTAGTCTAGTGCGAGTATAACGCGCGTGCAGAGGGTTTCGACCTTTTATCGATTATGTATACAAATAGCATAGGTACCAATTACGTGGGAGATTAGAGAGTAGGAAAGTACTGATAAATTTTTCGAATTTCCACAAAAAATCAAAAACACAACAAGTTACCGTGTGAAATTTACATAATTTTATTCGGTTTCTAACTTTATCTATTAGGTCTCTTTTAAAATTTCGACTTAATATTTGTACTGGTTTTTTTTCTAATTTATTTCTTCCTGTAAGTCTCTACAGGCGCACGAAATGTGTTTATATTGTTCTTAGAGGACAGACAAATCCAGACCATGGTTAGGTTCGGTTAGATTTAGTATAGGTTGATAAGGGTTACGTTACGACAAATGAATCTGAAGGTAATTATTTAAAGTACGTCTACTTCTGAGTTTCAAGCACAAGATATTTGAGTACTAGTTTTTACAAAAGCTTCCATACGTTACTCTCATTCAAACCACAGCTACTAATTATTGTTTTATTTCATAAAAAGAACACATAAGAAAGTCAACCATTATCATTATCACAGTATCTTGTTTAAACTTTATCCGAGCGGGAGACAAAAGAAAACATCAGAAACTATCGGCTTCACAATATACAATGATCCATTTACACGAGTCAAGTATGAAGCGTAAATGAGTAGAATGTGATAGGTCAATGGGTCATGAGTATTGATTGGGACGCTTGCAGTGACACCTGCATTCAGGTCAGGGATTTAACTAGGTAGGGACAACCTATCAGGTTCAGCGAGAGGAGAAATCTGCTAGTCAGTTTAGAAATAGATAAATCTACTAGTATTTTTTTATTCGTGAGTTTATAATGCATTCTAATCTCACCTGGCACGGGCTGAATTTTGATTACGAATGAATAAATAATGCTGGACAATCCACACTGCATCATTTAGCCCCGCAAGGTATGCAGAGCTTGTGTTTGGGTACTAGATGACTGATACTTAATACAATGTATTACATAGATTGATATTTTTATCACAACTACATAGAAAACAACCAAAACACCCTTAAAAATATCTGCAGATCGCACATAATATTTGTCTCGCGGCGGTGTCTTTTTATCTTCTGGTCTAGGTGGAATTTCACCCAACGTGCCACAGAGATCGTTGTAATAAAAATTTAAAGATAGAATAAACTAATGAGCGGTAGAAATAGTATACGTATTAATTATATTAGTTCGTTAACTCATCTGAACTGTCCAGCAGAATTTAACCGACTTCAAGAAGTGGTAGAAACCCTCCACGTAGGTTTCTATCTATAGTCAATAGGCGTGGCTAGGGATTTATTGGGTCACGGATGTATTGATCGGTTGCAGCGCCACCTGCATCCAGGTCACTGATAGGTTAAATAAACTAGATAACCATTTCAATCATAAAGGAGCTGAGCTTGCATCAAAATGTAATTAGATATATTAAGAGTCTATAAGTTCAAAGGAATTCAAAGAGATCGGCCTATCACTTTGCAGCGTAGAAACCAGGGGGTGTGTAATTACGCTTGGGATCATAAATTACGAATATTTGTAAAGTTTTGTTAAGGATACAAACTTATGGAGTGTTATCCACAACAGTGGTATAACAGTGTTATCACCATACTCATTTGTCACACAAAAATAAGTTACTAACGATATTTCGGTAAATTTCTTGTATCCATGATGACACTCGTGTAGTAAGAAACAGTATAAATCAAAATTTCCAATTGATTTAAACTATTCTTAGCCCCCGAAGGCTTTAAGTGTATGTCCATCAATAATAAAAGCTCCCTTATCGTGGGAACCGGCCAGCGGCGCTTTATGAATTCATAGCCACTGGCAACATCGATCATGCATATGGAAGTGACCATCTTAGTGCTGCGGTTGAGGGCGCCACTTGACTGCTCCTTTGCTTCTGGTTCCATTGTTTTCTAGCTCAGCTGATAGGAATTAGGAGTAAGGTATCCCAAGAAGGCGCACTTTATAGATAGTGGCAGATATCATGAAATAAAACATCAGTGTTAGAATCAAAATATTCTAATTAGTAATATCACGTCTTCTATCTTCATTTAATATGACAAATCAACACTTTCTACTTAGAAACTTCACTAAGATTAGTTTATGAACTTCTTTTTCCGCAATTGGACTAATTTTGTTTTTAGTACTATGCAGCAGAATAACTTCGGCTATGCATAAAATCAGTATTTTCAACAGCACCTGTGAAAATAAGTACAAACTAGTAGCTGGTGAAAGAACTAGGATTTTACAGACGCGATCTCAGACGTACCTAGTGTTAGAATTGAAAATCGTGCCCGTTTGGCTTATACGAATGGCTTGGCTCGAGATGATAGCTATTTCCATAGTAAATTAGAATCATTTAGTCCTTCATCGAAACTAGTGTCGGGCTATTAATAGAATGGCTATGAATAGGGTAATAGAAATATAAAGAGTCTGGGCAGTGCCCAAACTCTACGCTACTTCATGGCGCGCCGTAGCTACAAGCTGTCGATAATGGCCACGTACGTGTTTAATAACAATTTTCCGAAATAGTATAAGTTCAGTTCTTACCAGATTGTACTAGCTAAGATTTGAAATCATGGTAAAACAAGCTTATTTCTATTAAATTGCAAATTTAAGTTGGCAAGTAGGTTGTTAACCCGACCTTGGCAGCAGAGCCTCATCGACAAATCACAGCATTCAAAATGAGGAAGTTGATGGTAGCCAGGCATCAGTGACTGCGAATGTTGTAGCTTGATGCAAGGTTGAGCTAGAACTGACCTTTGTTTTTCTGAATATAATTGATGCTGATAACTAATCTGATAAGTTTTTTACGGTACAAAGATCTTGTAGATTTTTGTGGCGCACTGTGTAACTTAGTACTTTACACAAAAACCAGCTTTTTTAAGGAAACTTACACGTACTTATTCATAACTTTTTTAATGTTATGTTCTTTGTTTCATCTTGAAAAAATCATTAATTATGCTCTGACCAAACGGTCAGCGCGTCTTGTTCTCTATCGCAATCTACTGTACCAGTCATCACTAGATGACGCGCATACATATGTTATGGGCACTTACCCATAACACAAGCTCTGCTTAGCTTAGAGCTGATTCCTGTTCTTAATAAATAAATGATTGCTGGACAACTGCATTTATTTATTATTTACCAACGGTCCATCCCAGCTTCGCACGGATATTTAACAAAAAAAATTAAATATAAATTTTCACACATATTTCATAACATAACTTTAATAATATAAAATACTCGTTATGTTAAATTATTGAAGTTATCATACAGATCCCTAACTTTTCTGAAAATATTTAATAGCCTATGTTCATTAGGGATAATGTAAGATCGTAAAGTTGAACGAATTTTCGAAATCGGTCCAAAAGTTCCAGTCTATTCAATTTTAACAAGCAGATAAACAATAAATTTCTTCTTTATAATGTTAGTATTGACAAGGCAAAAGTCTTTATTTATTTCCAAATGCTTTAATGCTATTCTAAATATAATCAACAGATGCACTTACCCATCTTTGTGAACTTGTCAACAGGGCAGGAATAAGAGGCCCGGTGATGGACTCCCAGCAGCAGCAGTACTGCCTGAAATGGAACAGCTTCGGTTCCAACCTGGCCACGTCATTCGCCAACCTCTGGAACTCGGAGAGTCTTGCAGATGTCACGCTCTATTGTGAAGGTATGTGTTCTTTTGCTGCATGTCTCGTATGATTGAAATCATTGCTGAAGAGGAAAATCTTATTGATTTGCAATCTGAAAATCAACTACCTACTTAAGTATAATGATGATTTAAAATTTGGACTGGAACCTTTAGTGGACTGCGTCGCATCGACGAATGATAGTAGTTCAGATTTCAATAATTTTATTTCTGTATGCTTACAAAATAAGCGCTAAGATAAGGTTAACTTTATACCATAAATTATTATAAAATAAGAAATAAGTTGTAATAAATTTTCTCTTGAATTCAGAATTTTCGTAACCGCAACAAAAATTATGAATATTATCTATTGGTGTTTAGCATATTCACAATACAAATATTATAACTGCCTATTTACTCTCATTACAGGGGTAAAACATTAAACCTTAAAAAAATACAATGGAATAACCAAATAGAAATTAGTATATAAAACTGAAACAGTTTTTGTAGTTAAGCTGCAAACAATCTACAGGTAGCTAAACTGATTCAATATCAATACCAGTCGGAAGCATCGAAGACGCGGCTGCATTGCCTCGCTGTATGGTAATGCTGATGTGCTGCGTCAGATACTGACCAGGTCACACGTCGCTTCGACCAAACGCTCAGATAATTTTTTAAATAATTT
Organism: Eupithecia pulchellata; assembly: GCA_963931895.1. Taxonomy (NCBI): domain Eukaryota; kingdom Metazoa; phylum Arthropoda; class Insecta; order Lepidoptera; family Geometridae; genus Eupithecia; species Eupithecia pulchellata. The sequence goes on from OZ007525.1 coordinate 2,196,008, forward strand.
GTTTCGGATTCTAAATGGGGGAACTAAGATCTGCACTGACATCTTGCGTAGGAGTGTATTGTGCATTATCCTCCTGTCTTACCAGGTCCTAACCAGCCCAGCTCCTTGAAATACCGGAGCAGGATTTTAGAGATTTAAAGCTTTTAGCTTTTCTGATGATCTATAAGACTCTTTAATCCCGTTTTCCCTCTGGCCTCTTCTGTGGCCGTGCAATGTACCACCACGTGTTCCACAGTTTCCTCTTCCTGGAAGCTGCCACGGCACATTTTAAATAATATTCGACGTTCCGTAACTACAAATTGCGATAAATTTAAACAGAAGCTAGCTCCCGCTTTCCTATCTTTGGCAAGACCTTGGTGCACTGCACACACCAACAGCGTCGCAAATTATCACCAGTTATCACGATCACAGGCGTAATGTGTAGAACATGTACCTAGCCAAATCTTTTAAATTGATAAACAGGTCGTCGACCCCTGACGTATGATAATTTTGGCACAAAATTTATAGTGGTTATCGTTGAATGAATGCGATTGATATCTTGTTGCAAAGGTTCCTAACGACCCAGTACATAAAGATTGAGTTTATAAATCTAAGCTTGAGTGATAAAACCCTTAAAAGCTAACACAACATACTGAAACACGAGTATCTACCTAGTCAGAAACGCCAGGTTTAAAATCTGTGAAACTCTTTAAAATCTGCGAGGTAGAAACGCGAGATTGCACAAAGTTTTCATCAATTTAAAATAATCTCCATTTGATTTTATATTTACCAGTAATTTAGACTGCATTTGCTCTATTCATAGAAATTGGTCCAAAGTCCATCAGCTGAGTGTGAGATTAATTTTGTGCATGGAGTTCCCGCTAGATAATTTTGAGACACTACATAAGTTTTGTTGATTTATTTGTAGGAATGTGCGCTCTTAAAAGCATTCATAGTACAGAACAAGTACATTTTTATCCACACAAATTCCATCCTTATGCTCGAAACAAAAAACGACGTCAATTATGTGAAACGTAACGAAATTGTAAACGTGTTGACAATTTTGCATAGCTTAATTACAAATAGAAAAGACGTTAAAATCAATATTAAAAATACTAATCTTTTAAAAGGTTTACGATTACTCGCAGTGGAACTCTAAAAAGTTACACGTGTCGCGAGATAATGTACGAAAATAATGCAATAAACCCAAGGCCACCGCTGTAGTAGGAATCTCGAGCAAAACAAATGACGAATGCAATTTTTCGACGCCGACGCACTCTAACGATAAGCCGTCGTTGGATTTCAGCAGAATGTTTTCAAGGCTGAATTTTATCAAATTAGTTATTATTCGGAATTGTTAAAAATGAAAAACAATAAATTTTTTTGCGCATTATTTTTCGTTGGATAAGAATATGAAATGAAATCGTAACGTTCAAAAGAGAATTTTCGAAATTTTTCGGTTTTCTCTTGCCTTAATGTTCAGCAATTTAGCGTAACCTGATCCCTGAGTTCAATTGATCATAGTATTGAGACGTGATCATGACGTCGCATTTTTGTATGGCCATTGCGTAGTTCCCTGTCCTCACTATACAGGCGCTGCGCTGTATCACAATCCCATAGAAAAAGGAGATATCACGATGAGGTCGCGATAATATCGACCGAGCTCGAGGCTCAGATCCAAAGAGCTGGAAAAAAGTAAATCAATTATTTGGTGCATGAATCCAGAAGTTAGGTACGTTAGTAGGGAATAACAAGCCCTATCTCTCTCGTGCGAAGCCCAAAATTTGCGTACACCTAAGAGACTAGCGCTTACGCATTGATAGATCTCTATTTATTCAAATTAGCTCAGATGTGTTAAGTCTGCCATTGCCTGGAATAGCAGCCTGGCGCCGCGGAAACTGCAAACCGTGTTCTTTTGGGCACTGTGCAAAGTAAATCGGAAAATAGTTAGGTTACAATGGTTTATTGTAGAAATTTTATAATTTAAATACATACACACATACTCTGTCATAATCACTTTTACAACTTAACGTCTGGACCAATAATAAGCTTGGTATTAGAAAAATAGAACCATCTCAGCTCAAAGATCTCCACTCATTGGTATATCGTCCCACGGATCTATAATATAGATTCGAAAGACCTAAAACAATGATTTTCTTGATTTTTTGATGCTAATCCCTACAGTGTGTAATGTTACCAACTATGGAAGCTTTTATAAATGAGCCTGAAAAAAAGGGGCTGTACCAATTACAAAACACCTCCTTCACTTAAAAAGTTGGCTAATTTTTACGCAACTCAAACCTTAGAAAAGTCTCAAGGAACGAGCAATGAAAATTTATCTTAAGGTCAGCCCTTTGTGACCGCTGATAAATTTTCATTGCTCAACTTAAATTCAACAATGCCTCTAATTGCAGCCCATTTATTTTTGCGTTTTGCAAGTTTTTCTTAGTCCTGAGTTTTTGAGATCGTTCCGTACAAGTGCTAGACTTCGATTTAGGAAGGGAGGTGGAATCTGCGATGCGGCAGGGTTTTAGTTTCAGGGTGGATAACAATTTGAGAAGTGGTTCTCTGTATTTTTTGTTTTGTGAACTGGCTTCTACAGCTAACTTAACACTTTTTACAATATCCTATTTCACAATATTACGAATGTCTTAAAATAACGTTTCAAACTGTAAAATTATAATGATTGCAAGTTTGCTAAGACCAATCAATGTTCTAACCTACTATCATTTTTACATTCAAATTCACGCAGAACTTTTATGGTTTAATAAACCAATATTATTTTTATAACTGACATAAATAATGAATTTATTGTACGTGATCAAAATGTTTGAGTTCCTCTTACACGTCAAAGGTATCTTTACTCGTTAGGTATTGAAACGTGGTAAGAGTGCGGAAATCAAAATGTTATATCCGTTTGTCGCAAATTATTCTTATTGAACACGTTCACCTTTAGAGGTTCTCATCAACTGTGGTCGTGATATAGATAAAAGATATTATCTTGATATATATCTTTTATTTTACTTTTATACAAACTTTAGCTTCAGCCCGCAGCTTGTCATGCACAAAAATATGAATAGATAAATATTAGCTTTGTTGTAAAATGCATATTACATAACTTAAATCGTATTAAAATCCTAAAATGATATTCAATATTCTTATTTGCCTTAATTTTTAATCACATGAGTAAAAGACATTGCATACTTAACAGTAGAAAGAATTTGAATCAAATTTATACCAAAAGACCTTTGTACCTACTACCTACACATGTATTTTACGCAATAAGTAATACTTTACTTATACTTACCTATAGTTTGGATGTTATACTTGATACTTACGCGTCCACATGCAATCCTCCTAAGTCCTAAACACCCAGCATGCAACTAGCATTTATTTTTCTTGCACTTAAAGAACCGTAACTCCGTCTATCTGTCCACTATTGCCTGTTTTCTGTCTTAGTCTGGTAATAAAGTATAATTATCTATTTTTTATATATTTATATTTATAGTTTTTATGTATAATAAAAAATATCTATCTATGTAATAATAATGTCATCTAGTCCCCATAACACAAGCTTGGGGCTAGATGATGCTGTGTGGCTTGTCCGGCATTATTATTATTATTTTATAAGTTTCATAAAATTTGTTATTTGTTACGGAAACCAGTCAAGTACCAAGGAAGTACCTAACATTTGTTTACATTTTAATTTCGTGCGAACTATACTTGTTGTCAAAAGTCAGCTAAAATGTAAGCATCACTGGAACCACTTAACTCCTGGGTCTTGAGGGTAGGGCCTTGTTTCCCGCATGGTCGACTTGAATCTCGTTATCTCCTTATTTGATTGGGGATGTGACTTTGATTTTCCTGGTTTGCAAGGAGCAGGTGGCACTTATGAATGAGTGAAATTTAGGATTGCTGGATTCTCTGTCGATTCGTCGGACCAATGTTACGTAGCCTAGCTTAGCTTTAGGTATGGCTGTATAAATAAATATTTACATGTAAGTATCTACATTAAAACTAGAGATATAGATAAGCAAAACTAAAATTGGAGTAGAAATATTGGTGGTATAAAAAGTACTAGATTTTCACTTCCTCCGCTAGTGAACAAAAAAATTAAGTGAAGAGTAAATCTATATAATAATAACCTTATTTCTTATTTAAAATAATTTACTGTATGAAATTTGGATTGTCAAAGTGTTTATTTTGTAAGCTTAAAGAAACAAATCTGTAAATCTGAAATCCACCATAATAAACAAATATCCATCGCATTTAAATTCAGTTTCATATAAGCGAATATTTAATTGTTATTTCCTTTGTTATTGAATGATTGTGAAAATGACTGCACACTTAAATGTTATTGTGAGAAAACGACGCAATAACTGGGGAATACATCCGCTGCCGTATACAGGTTCCTGCCACAAAGAAATTCCAAAATCTTTTTGAAATGAAAATAAGCCTGATCGCATTTTTATTGTATTTTCGTAGATAAGTAGTTTTAAAAGCATAGGTATGGCTAGAATCTAAATAAATACTATTCTATTTCAAATAATAGCAAACCATTGCGAAAATATTCTGAAATTACAAATCATTTTCTTGTATGGGAAATCCAACCGTAGTCGCCGGAGCCTTAAAAGGATGATCAAAACGAGTAATTTTTGATCAAGCCAAATTCACACAAAATATCACTCATTGACGAAATAAATAAGCATTGGAGACCCAATAAAATACTCAATGCTTTTTACATTCCATCGCACTGCGGAACTGAAAAAACAATTCATAAAAATAATAATTATTAATCGGCCACCTGTGTGAATGATTCAGATGACTCATTCATTTTAATCTGTTTCGCAGATAGCAGGTGTTTTATTACAAACTTTAGAACCAGATTGGATTGATTTGTTTTTTATTCTCCTCGGAAAGCAAAGTCTAAATGTCGATCGATTACTCCATCGAGATCGTCACGACAGTTGGTGAACTACCTATCCCCCTGATAGACAAAATTTACAGTTTTGTGAGAGCTTTGGAATAAAAACTAAATGTGTCCCTAAAGAAATTCGGAGATCCTCCGTAGATATTCTAGCAAAATATATAGGGTAGTCTTCGACTTCAGTCCAGTTCAGCGCACATTGATGCCTCTAAAAATCTTTATGTAAGTGGGATCCATCACCTCAATCCAATTTAAGAGATTAATTTGCATAATTCCAACTCGGATAACGTTATACGTACACAGAAAAATTCATTCGACTTCAAGTTAACCTAAAAACATCAAAACAGCGCGGCGAGTTCTAGTTAAGCTTTCGGCTATACCTATTATGCGTGGGGGTAAATATCTAGGGCGAGCAGTTTCCATGGCGTCTCTACCCAAGCGAGATTAATTCCCAATTTTCAGAGAGCGAACGCATCGACGACGCAGCTTCGTATCGACCGACTCTATGTGTGTCGCGCGGCAACCGACCGCCCACCCCCACTTCAACCCCTAGGGGTGGGGAGGGGGCTGCTATCGGCACACTAGGATATAACCTAGACTCCTTATAACGGTTATTGGGAATAGCGTTTAGGTTATTACGTTTATGAGCACGTTTTTCACAGTTTGTGTAGGCTGTACTCTATTCCCAGATTTGATATATTGCCTTCAGTGTCTATAGTTATCGCATCATTTTTACTGCGACAAAAGTAATAACGGGTTTCAGACGATACTTTTTCAGCAATAACATTGAAGCACAAAGGAATTAGTCTCGTAAAAAACGCTTGACATTGGTGGATAACACACTTCGGGAGGCCTATGTCCAGCAGTGGGTAAAATCAGGCTGCGGATGATGAAAATGATGAAGACCACAATAGATAGATTACCTACCAAATACAGAAAGGCCGGCTCTAGGAATCAATAAAATTTTACAAGCGTCAAAACCACAGTATAAAAGTTAAACCTAGAAACAAAGCGCTATCAAAATATCACTATAATTTTCCGACAGCATCCTCGTGTTCCGACAGTTCTCTCTCTGAAATTTTCCATCGAATTTCATCTTTGAAATCACGGTGCAAAACGTGACATTCGGAGGGTATACGCATACGGCTCTGCATTTTTATGGGCTCACCCTCGCGCCGTGAATATCGTGCAGTTATTCAAATTAAGGGCGGTATTATTTAAATGGGGGACGGGGATGAATCAGGATTGTCTACTGCCTGCGATGGCTACTTTTGATTTATTTACGGTCAACGTATCGAATCTCATTAGTAGAAAACCTATTTGATTTGACTCGGTAGGTTCTTCTTTTGTTCTTTTGTAGGTTTGAAATTATTTCGGAAGAGTAATGTATGACATAATCATGATATTGAAAAGAAGTACCATAAATCAATCGAGTATCTTGTAACATCTGCACTATAAAAAGCTTAATACAGTTTTATACGTAATAAAAGGATTTTACGATGTATTTACAGGTCATTTTAAATTAACGATCTATTTCCTCTATTTTGATAAAGAAATAGCCTATATATCTGATAAATTGTTTTATAACAATGATTTTGCGATAAAATACTGATAAATAAACAAACAATTTTGACTCGCAACTGCGTTAATTAGCTCCCATAATTCTCAAAGTGTTTAAGGTACATTCAAGTCTCAAGGCTAGTCGTTACAAAGGAGCTATAAACACGTGTTACAAACCAAAATATAATTGGAAATACACGCATAGTTCCAAAAATCAGGTGTGGGGTGGTTAAGCCAGCCCCCACTTTACCCACCAGGGGTGGAGTGGGTTGGGGGCTACCCCCCTTTGTCTATACTCGAGTGCATTATATACAGCCCCTGGCTGAAATTCCCGGGGTTCGGGTATTTTAGTTGTGCATGTTTTGCTTCTAATTGGACTCTTGGCCCTGTCAATTTGAAAAGGTATATTTTTTACATTAATAATTTAATCGTCAAAGAGTACTTGAATAATCACTCTCCCAAATCAGCTGTTCTTATTTCATAGCTTGTGTGTTCCTCTGGCTCTAAGATGTTTTCGATTTCGTGATAATTGAATCAAATAATATCAAAAGGTTTTTATCTGTTGCCATTAAAGACGAAAATATGAATTTAGTAGTATCCTTGTATGTTATTACTATATAAAAAAAATGTTTTCTTGATTTTATTGTTTAACAAATCTTATGAAATGAAGAATCTAGATCAGTTATATTTATTTATGGTTTTTAGAAATAAATGTTACCGATATACATATGTAGATTTGAACAGAGGTAGGTTAAAATTTGCTTGCCATAACTGTATGTTATATGGATTGTGTGTATCACATACATAAAAAGTATCTTATACTTAAAACATAGCTCTTACGAGCCATAGACAAATAAATGCCTAAGGCTCTCTAAAGTGATACATCATCATGGTATAGGGTGTGCAAGTATCGATTGATGTTAATGAGGGAAAGGGTTGCTTTACCTTTATACCCTCGGATGATTGAGTTGTTAGGGGTAGGGGAAATCAATCTAATGCAGGGGTAGGGGTAATTATAATGAACGTCGGCTGTAGGCTTCGTTTAGGGGTGTTTACATTTTACCCTTGACGGAAACTGAATCCGTTTTATAAGTATCAAATTTCAATAAATTTTAATATTTTTTTTACCAACTCATATAAATTATATAAATAACTGTCCTAGTCGACTATTTGAGGCCAGAAGAAGTTTTTGAAATAAAGTTTAAAAGGTTAATAATAAAGTGAATAATAAGAAAATACAATAATATTACATTCATAATTTGTAAATTTACTGACACGATTTTTAATAACCAATGACACGGATAACTAAGATTTAAAAAATATATTTTATTATATAATAAAATGTTACAATAAATATTCGTATCCTAATGATAGGGTTTGTAGGAGTTAGATGTAGTATAGAGAGTTTTATCTGTTGCTATAATAAATAGATGAACTGGATCTAACCAGTATACCTAAAGATAAGCTGAACCGACATTAAAGCAGCTGTGTATAAAGCTAAGATAATATTATCATATAAATCTTATTGTGCGTGGATATACAGGGTGTTTGGTGGAACGACGATTGCAGTAGCTGGTCAACCTAATTGTTATTATAATCAACATTTGTCATAGTGAAAAGTTTATAAAAGCTTTTAAATTTTATTTATATAATCACATAAACCGGTATTTAAGAAGGCCAGCAAGGTGCCAAATTTTCTGTATCCAAGAAATCATCTGTTCTGCATCACCATCAACAGATCACCCTATAAACAGGCCTACAAAAAACCCGTAAAAGTTGCACCTCCTTTTCAATACAGCGCAAGTAACGCTCACCTAGTTTCCCCACCCCCTGCAAGATTGATTTTCTCTCGCATTCGCTTGCACTCCACACCTTCCATAGCTGCCTCTCACTTCCACCCCCCTTGCCCTCCCACGCATTTACCCCCCTTCACCCTGTGACCTTGAAATTCAGCGTTCGTCTGGGGATGCGTTGTCATTACAGGCGTTTCGCTGTGTGCGTGCGAAATGTGGGTGAAATGGGGTTTGCGAGCCTCCCTAACGAGGTTTCGCTTGCATCCGGGAGTAGGTGTGCCAACTCGATTTTCAATTTGGTTTGGATTCTAGGTGCGACGGAAAATTTTCCTTATTTATAACTCTTGTTGGTGTGATGGTGGGATATTTTCTAAAACGAAAAACAATATCATGTAGCACCTAACATGCTTAGCTAGTTATGAGTACAGCTTCTCAATTCTATCATGTAGTTAGGTTCCTTTCATGTGGTGTTCCTTAATAAAATCATGTAGTTAGGTTCCTTTCATGTGGTGTTCCTTAATAAAATGAAAGGGAACTGAAAATAATCTAACAAAAAATATTGCTAGTAATACCTAATTAAATGTTTAGGATAGAGGGATCGGTTTTTGATTTTACAGCATACAATTTCTTTTCTCAGTGGAAATAATGGAAGTAAAGGGTTGTACCATTGAATTACTATTACTGGGTTGTACTTGATTATTTTTCCAAGCTTAGTTGAAGTTTTGTTTCAAGATTTTAGTTCTTAACAATAAGACATAAACATTCTTCGGTAAGATCTGAATAAAATTTTAAATCTTCATACCATGAATCTATCGTTTCAGTGAGCCTCACAAATATAGGACACATCTAATATTGGTATTGTATTTTGACTAACATTAGGTATGGTAATTGAGCTATAGTAAATATCGCCCTTGCTTTACCATTTTACATAACAATGGACACGTGGCTTCAAAAAACAATTATTATTCATAAAGGCCACATCCTATAATGACAGTTGAACATAAATATAAACCTTTGATAACTCAGCTTTGCGCAACCTGAAATTTAAAATAAGAATTTTGCGATTTTTTATAAAAAAATAACAAGCCACTGCGTTCATTTTCAATGGCTCATCTGGTTCAAATTTCGAATTCAGAACTTTGAATGCGTGGTCCTACGTAATTGCCGGAAAAATATTCGAATGTCTTCAACATTTCTAAAGCATATTGAATCTAATATCCTTGCAATAGAGCTCATTTTACGTCGAGAGCTGCAAGCGACGTCACTCTTCGTGGCCTATTTAGCGTTGTGCAGGCCCCTGGCAAAGATTGTGCTATCTGGGTCACTCACTATGCATTGGACGAGTTAGAATAGTTTTTTATTTGTGTGATTTAATGCACATGTTTGTAGAGCAAAGAGTTCGAAGTACTTTCTCGTTGTAGGTTAGGTATTAGTTTTGATTCTTGTTTATTGTTCTTTCTAATGCTAACGTACTAAGACCAATTCTATGTGGTTTATATTTTTACTATTGCTATAATAATGGCGTTTATGAAATCAATCTTAATAATTTCTTACTTACTTATGCAATTTATTATTTTAATTTACAAACCTTCTGTCGAGTGGAGGTGATCTTTATGTAATTTCTACTATATCTTCATAAAATTACCACATCAAGTTATTATTTGTATACATAGGTGACGTGTCACCAAACCAGAAAACCAGTCGTATTTTTTGAACTTTTTGTGCTATATTATTATTATTGCATGTTAGGTTTCTATTTTGTGTACCTTCCTAATATGAATAAATAAATACCGTATCCTTCTCAGCCGCTCTTTTAATGGCAGACCAAATCTACCACAACATGTTGCAGTTTAGTGTCGCTGTGGTGTCGCTTAGTATGACGACCACAGCATACCTTACAGTTAGTATTGCGCAGGTCATAGATAAGGAAATAGATAACGCTGAAAAGTACCAAAGCTTTACTCCTAGTTATTAAGTCAGCCGCAGATTACTAAACAGTTGGTATGATACCGTAGATTAGTAAATAGCTAGTATAAGACTAGAAACAGATTATTGATTAGTTAGTATGACACTGCGCACACAAGATAGCGCTAGTGGGTCTCTGAATGAGGCCAATGTCATGTGTTGCAATCGAGTCGCTTCCTCAGGTGGTGCTAATGCAGATTATGTATTAGTGTCGGCGCAGACGGGCCATAATGTGGCAAGCTAGCACTAGGTTATTTGGCTTGCTGACGTTTGGGACACAATATTTTCGGACACTTTGTCCGAAATTACACTTTTCATTCTTCTGTTGTTGTGTCATCTTGCTAGCTCTCTCTAACTTGTAGCCATATCGTTGAAAAGGTTGAACCTCAAAGTGGCTCGTTTCTCGTTTGGTGGACCTCAAAGTGGCCTGTTTGGGCCAAACTTTAGCTGCCCATTTGAAGGATATTAAATTTATTAGTCACAAGCATAAATTTGACTTTTATCCTTTTCAAATTGAGTTTGGCTGAATATTAATGGAAATTGTCGTTAAACAAAATAATATTAATTACATGAATGTTCTCAAACAAAACCGCGAGCAGCTTATAGTTAAACGAATTGCACATTAAACGTTATTAATCAACTAAATTACCTATTTTAAAGTGCCCTTTAAGTGACTTGATCACGCTTAGGACTTAAACTGTTGCAACATTTCCTCAATCGAATCTTATATCATTTATCATTATATAATTATTATTGGATCCAATAAGTATTATATTCAATAAGTATTAGATTAATACTTATTGAATATAATACTTATTGGATATAATAATTGGTTTTACCGAAGCCTTTATAAACGTTCCGGGGTAAACCCAATTCCTTGATTTGTGGATTGTCGGGAATTATTTTTTTTTAAGAAAATCACATGGAGTATTAACAAATACGAACTTTACAATAGTAATAGTTGACTTGCTGTTGCAAACAATCTAGAGGTAGTTTAACTGATTTGACTTGATATCAATAATCGTCCCCAAGGCGATTGCTGCATTTATAGAAATACCGGAAATTTCACATACCATTAAGTCTAGATTTTTTAAGATGACCAAAGTAAAAGCTTCTTAAAGAAATCGAAAAACTAAATTAGTGCCTACTTTTTCTAACACCAAAGGATCAATTTCTAAATACGAAAAATGGAGTTCAATGGAACCCTTTTTTAAACATTTGAATTTTTTTTTTCCTAAAACTGTCTTTGCCCAGCAGTGGGCTAAAGTAATTTTGGTTTTAAGATAAAACAAATAATAAAAAATAATAACTAAAAATTTTCTTATGCCAACTGTATACGCGTTAATATTAATTACGTAAACACCAACATTTTACTTACTCAGTATAATTTATTTTACGAGTTATTCCTATTTGAGTGCTACCAAGTCATTGTAATATGGATCAAGGGTGTTGCATGGTTACGTATCCTATAGACGCATTTACACAGAAAGCTTTAATTATTCTGTTTATTTTTTACAATTAGAAAGGACAGTTTTTCCATCGGCCTAATAATTATTTTAGAACACACAAACTCATAAAGCAAAAACAAATATTAAAACGGCACCTAAAGGAAAAAGTACTTAAATCTACAAAAAAATTATTTACCCGTGATCACGACAGTGTGTATACTTGTTGAAACGTCAGGAAAAATAATCGTAATAAATTGTACTGATAATATTGTGCTTAAATCGCTAAACGAGAATTATCGGTAGGTATACTAGATTTGTCTATCTACTATTGAATTGAAAACTATTTACAGAATTGATTTTTAATGTATTCAAAAAATATTATTTTACTTTTTGTAGTTATCAAAACATTTTCAATAGTAAATAATTCAATACAACATTATAAAAAATCCACCTGCATATCGTGTAAAAGCGTCCCACCATGACTCTATAATTGACATGCCCCTTATATATAGGTATGTGTAATATATACCCATGAAACTATAAATAAGTACGGAAGGAATATCAGAAAAACATAAAACGAAGCACTCCAATCAAGCAAGCATGCCAATCAATCAAATAGTATGCTGGCCATCGCCATTACGGCTTTATACACCAACTGATTAACTCTATTGTAAACAAACCAAAATAAATGGAAAACGCCGTCTTGTGTGGTCAGATGTTGCAAAAATCACAATGGGTTTGTCAATAAAAAACACCGGATCACATTTCCTAGGTAAATTTCTTATTTCACCAACTTATTTCTTTGATTCTACGCAAAATTATTATGAACAAAATAATCAAAATAGAAGCACAAAATCTAGCCAGTGCTGCCAACATGTAAACATGTAAATTTTCCGGTAAATGTGGATAAGTTTCCATTCTCATATTTTATTGACTTTAAATTATGAATCAGGTAAATAGGCATTTATTTATCATTCTGGTTATCTATAATAATATGTATTATTTGAAATATAATTATGATATTGAATTTCTGTTTGTAATATCAATTCAATAGCTTAGCTTTTGATAGACGAATTATTATAGCTAACCTGTGTTTATTTAAGCTATTCTCCAAAATAGCTGAACCCATTTTAATAATAATTTTACTGACGCTGATGCTACGCAGATAACATGTTATATCGAGATTATAGGTAGCCGCAGGGCATAACTAATAGTCAATATTTTTTCAGATTTCTAGGTGATGAAAATTTGAAGTTAAATTGAATTCGTATAGGTAATCAGAGAATCTCACAATGAAAATAATTGGAATCCCACTTAATCTAGTATAGCATGCAGTGTGCATTAAGACGTTTCATTTATAAGAATTTGGGCAATTAAAATTAATAATATTTATGTATCCATAAATTTTTATTTCTTATTTATCAAACAATGAATATGAGAATAAAATAATGTATATTTTTTCATTATTAGGAACGTTTATTTGATCTTCCTAGTAACAATCGTAAAATATGGCTGCTTATTGCCACTTTTAAATAAGTAATTTTTATTTGATTTTTGGTTAGGCATTTCCATAGGAACAACGCATGCGAAGCATCAGGCAGAAAAAAGTTGTCAGCCAGTTAATAGGCACAAAGAATTATTTATTCAAACTAAAATTAGACAGTGAACGGAGAGTTGGAATACACTGAGGGCTGAACAGATTTTGTTGAAATTTCTTCGATTAGCAAATACGTTACTATTTGATCCCGGGAAAGTACAGTGTTCTGTTCTGTGCTTGTGGGATAATCAAATTCACTGCAGTTAGCACCATAAAGCGCTGGCGTAAATTGAAAATTATAAAAAGTAGGTCTAATAGACGATGTCCGTGGCTAAAGCAGTACCTACGTAGATTTTTTTATAATCTACATATTCATTTGTAAACAATTATTAGGAAGAATATTTATAAAAATTATGGGTAAATTTTTCTTCAGTTGGCAACTCGATATACAATGACACTCAATGTCATTCCGCCATTGTTAGGATTCAAGTTTGATTTGACAGGATGCCATCCTTACTTTTCATAAATCCATGTATATACCTATTTCCTTATGCGTTATATAAACAAATTTGAAACCTTCATATCATAAGCAAAGGGCTTTTTGAAGGTCGACAGATTTAAACTTACCAGAGTCAGTGCTTGACGTAACGCGTTTGATAACCATAGACAAATGATAGAGTAGTCAAAGACAAAATATATTTGATTGTAGTATACGGCTTTGTGGATAAAATATTGTCTATGCTACAATCTTAGTGCCTTTTAGCACTCATAAGCAAACTGCTGAACTTGCCTCCCCTAAGCAAGCGGGTATCTAATGAAAAGTGAAAGTGAAAAGTTTGTTGAATAGTTTGGAGTCTATTATAATAAATTGAAGGGAACTTTGAGAACTAAACATTTCAGGAGGGAGCTGCTGAAATTCTTCAAGAAGGTTCTTCTCTTAGTCGACTCTCTTGATACCTACGGGTTGAATTGTAGGGAACGATTCTCACTTCGCGTCTGCCACGGCTAACGCCATTGTTTATATTTTGACGACCTCTGTGGCGCGGTGAGCGGAGGTCCGCCTGCGACGCAGGAGGTTGCGGGTTCGATTCCCGCCTCGGGACAAATATTTGTAGGATCTGCAGATATTTGTTCAGGGAGTTCTGGTCGTTTTCTAACAGAAGTGTAATAAAAAATACCTATATAAATGTATTATATTGTATTATGTATATCAGTCATCTAGTACCCATAACACAAGCTCTGCTTAGCTTGGGGCTAGATGATGCTGTGTGGATTGTCCAACATTATTTATTTATTTATTTATTCATTTAGATCTTATATTTTTAAGGGCGCTTAGCTAAACACTGACTACTAACACAGCTCTGTAATAAACTCAAAGAGAACCAAATGGATTTAATACGGTTTTCATTCTATTCGAAATGTAACTCAAAACGCGTTCTAAACCGTATTAATCCAATTGGTACTTTTTGAGTTTATTACAGGGTTGTGTTCGTAGTCACTGTTTAGCTAAGCTTCTTTTTAGGGTTTTGACATCGGTTTCAAAACCCTTATGGGATCACTTTATGTCTGTTTTGTGTTTTTTGAGTTTAACGCGTTCAAACCGACAGACGTGGCGGTACACTTTATGGTGTAGTTATAAAAGTGTTAGGGCTATTTGTCTGTTAATATACCGTTTTAGTTAATTATGTGTTTTTAATAAGCAGTTAGTTTTATGATCTGGATGGCATTGCGTTGATTTAGTTAAAGGCTAGCTGTCTCATTACAAAAGTAAAGTTCCATTTAAATTATTATTTATAGGAATTTGATATACAACTTGAATTGATCAGAAAATATATAATTTTCTTGATGTTATCGTAATATTTAATTTTTTTGATGTTGTTTTGTAAATTTATACAATTTAATAAAACCCTTTCGGGTTATGAAAACTTAGTTACTAAAATTAAACAAAGGCCAAAACCACCAGACCGTAGTCTTTCGTAGACCCTTTACGTAGCCACGTCCTTTTATTAAATATATTTGTAAATTCAATCTTTGAAATTATCAAAACAAACAAAATCCTCATTATCCAAATTATACTCACACTTTGATTCGTTTTGGTGTAAAAACTAACAATAGTAGCGTAAAAAGTTACGCGAGCCAAATTAAAAACGTACGCACAATAATATGCCGTATTAACAACGTGTCCAAGGGTCATAATACACACCATGTAGCTATGATAGAATCGTGGGCGATGAGTGGCCGTCAGACATGCATCGTACTTTTTAGGCCCTTGTTACAACGGCGACTTACAATCTTTAAACGTCGTCGTCGCGTCTGAAATCTGAAAATGACTTTGTTACACAAGGAAAATTTAAACGATACCTAAAGCTATTCAAATAAAATGGACAACATCACTTTTAGTGCTGTCCAATGAGTGCTTGTGTCATCTGAATTTAACAACAAATTATCTCAGTGTAATCTTCGTTGCATTTTTAAGTTTCTATTTTTAATAAGAATCTACGAACTAGACTACAGAAAGGGTTTCACCTCTGAAAAAAGCAGAGCTAGCACTAGACTAAAATAAATCCCCACAATTAGAAACTCTTCATAGCCATAACCAAATAAAACAAATTAATTCATCATGCCTGATATCTCCATCGCTCACACGCGACCAAAACACGCGTCGCGTGCAACCAGCCTAAACGCACTCAAGGCTAACGTTCCGTTCCTCACTACGTCTGTGACGTCATGCAAGTACTCTGATGCTATCTATAGTACGCTTGATAGTGTACGCATTTTGTATTGATATCCGCTGAACTAGTTTGGCTTATCTAGGACTACTTGATGTAAAAAATAGGGAAGTAAATAATTTGGTTTATTCGAGGAAACATCATAGTATGTAGATGTAGTAGCAGGGACCTGGATTCTCAACAGCATTTCTGATCAAAACTACAAAATCTACTCTTCTCATTGACTACAGAAAATGTATCTTCTAGTAGAATTAAACACAGAAAAAAACATTTTAAATAAATCACAATGACATGATTTATGCGTCTAATGGTCAACTACATACGCCTTCACGGAAACAAACGGATCCTGTAAAACGGACTTTATGTCAAGTCCATTTTACAGGATCCGTTTGTTTCCGTTGGGTTTAGAACTTATTATTATTTTTAAATTGATGTCAAGCACATAAGCTAATTAAAACTTTTTCTGTAAGGTTTCTAATTTGAATCTGCAAAACAGTCATTGGTTCCAAATTCAAATTATGCATGGAATGTTGAAACAAAAAAATTTCTTTTCGTTGCATATTCTTTTGTTTTTTTTTCTCTAATTTTATTAGATTGATTAAGCCAATGGAACGCGCTTCACCATTTAATTTATTTAGGTTATTTTGATATAATTTTGAAACAGCAAATGGAACGTACCTTGATTTTTGTTTATGGTTTATTGCAGTGCGTAGGAAGAGCCGTTGAAATTCAACGAGATGAAAATAGACAATAGGGTCAACGGGATTAGTCCGGCTGAATTAAAATAAATGAGCTTTTAATGAATTCGATAAATTCAGCGACTCATTTTGCTATAAGTCTACTACATGTTGCAAAACATCTAAGTGACTAACTAACTAACCAATTACTTTTTAAGTGCTTACTCCATAATGCTAGATTATCATAGAATAGGTACATAACACGCCAGGTTATGTTAGCCCTTTTCTCATAACCCGTGTACACAACACAGGCCAGTCTTATCTGATAAGAGTAAACCTCAAATTAGGAAAAAGGTTGTCAAAAATCTTTAGTGAGACCTCCTTATTCTTTTCAGGTCGCCAATTCCGAGCGCACAAAGTGATCCTTGCAGCTTGCAGTAAGCATTTCCAGGAGTTGTTCGACTCAGCCCCGCCGAGCCATGCCGGCGCTTGCTACGTCATCCTCGAAGCCACCACGGCGGAGAACATGCAAGCGCTGCTTGAGTTCATGTACAAGGGAGAGGTACACGTCAGTCAGGATGCACTGTCCAGCTTCCTGAAGAGCGGAGAAAATTTACAGGTAAATTCTTTAGACCCTAAG
The DNA here is from genome assembly GCA_963931895.1 of Eupithecia pulchellata. Taxonomy (NCBI): domain Eukaryota; kingdom Metazoa; phylum Arthropoda; class Insecta; order Lepidoptera; family Geometridae; genus Eupithecia; species Eupithecia pulchellata. Next base: position 2,213,263 of record OZ007525.1, read on the forward strand.
AATTGGTGACAAGATTCATCATTGTTGGTTCATGTACACTGGGAAAGACGATAAAATAAACATGTATTTTTTACTTATGGCAGCAAAATTACAAACTACTCCTAAACTTTAAGTAGATAGGTATATTAATAAGTGTGTGATATAAACTCGACACAACATAACATCAAATTCATTGACGCGCTGTCCTTGAGTATCTATCTACACCTAAAAATAACTACGCGTGTATTGGACAGGTGACAAGAAAGAAACATTTATATTCCAGGTCAAAGGCCTCTCCATGGAGATGTCCCAAGACGCCTGGGTGAAGCAGCAAACTCAGCAATCTAGCGACCGTCAGAACCGTATCAAGACCAGCCCAGTCTCTGGATCTGGCAACTGCGATAACGCAGAGCCTCAGCACGCGACCGCGTCGTTCGCCCCCATCATGCCAACTAACTATATGCCAATGCATGGGGGCAACATGGGCCGGTACCCCCCACCTTTGCACTTGCCCATCCACAGTGGACGTAGACCAGCCGCGCCTAAGCCGTCTCCCACTCAAAGCCCAGCCCATGTCCGGAATTACAGGTAAGATGTGAACCAACTATATCTTTCTCGTCTAACCAATTACTTTATACAGCAGATTGTCCTTGGTGTTGGTTTTTGTATCTGTTAAATCGCCAATACTCTGGCGGGGGCAGCTCCTCTGTAGTGTTTTAAATTCATACAGAGGAGCCGCCTCCTCCGCAGAGTGTTGGTTGATACTTCAGGTCGGCGGCGTCGAAGATTTCATCATCATCGGTCGGTGAGAAATCCATTAGTTCTTAATTTTTTTGATAAAAATGTACAAATGGTGCACTTGGTTCTTCCCCAGGTGCCTACCAGTGTTATGAAGAGATAAAAATCCGCTACGCCGCCGCCACTACTATCATGCCAAATTTTCAAGCCCTTAAATGCTCATAGCTTGATCATGCATCTATCTGACCAGTTTTCCGATGAAATCGAACTGAAACAAATTAATTCCGACCATACACCATACATCCGGGCTTATGTTACTCCAAAGGCCAAAATCGGCTCTAAAAAGTGTGCGTTTAATGTATCCTTTAAAGTTTTTCCATCTCTCTGGCTAACAAAGTGACCACCGCAATTTCAGACAAAGCTCCTCATCGTCCCACTGCGGTAGCGTCGCCGACGAGCCCGACACTCGCTCGTCCCCTGGAGCCTCCCAGCGCTACGACGAGAACCCCGACACCTCCACGCAACACCCCATCAAGAATAACGGCTACGAACGCAGCGCCTCCGCAACTGACGACATGATTGACCGCTCACACGAACAAGGTGCCGAAGGTTTGTTTCTGCTCATTATATCTTGTTCGTAAGAATGGTGATATAGTAGAGTTTTGAGGACGTTTTAGGGTTCGGGCGGCGGGTGCGGCTTCGAAATGGGTTTGTGAACGCATGTGTTTTTAAACTATAATCCTCGTATGAGAGTGAAGTCATCCTTTACTGAAAGGTATGCGAGCAGCGAGAGAGGACGACATGATATAGTGAAAACATAGTTCAGATATAATTGAAAACTTAAAAAAAAATTACAAAATTGATACCCCTTTTTTATATTTTTACATAAATAAGAGGGTAAAGGCCTACAAAATGTAAATACCTAACTTAGAACCGTACTGAAGATCAGACGAGCATTTCTAATACCTCATTTATCCAAAATAGGTTCATCCAATTTGATGCTAAGAAGGAATAGTGGTCGCCAACCACATATAAATTCACTTGCAAAATAAATATATGTACATAAAATACACTTGAAAAATAAAAAGCATGCCGGCGCGGCGGAAAAAAACTGGAGCATTTACGGAAAACTAAAGCAAGCGCCCTTTTTTGTTTGAACGCCGTTTTCACGCACCTTTTCGCTCGCATACCATAGAAGACGATTAGCTCTCGTTCGATGACTATACCGTATGATCAAATGATATGCCACCAGCGCAGCCAGTACAGGTATTGAAGCATGCAAAATACTACATAGTTATAAAACGTTTAAAGTTCTTAACGTTAACTCAACCTTCTGATACCGATTCCAAGAGTCAATTCTCCAATAAAAAACAAAAACTCACATTCCAAGTTACATTCCCTAGCCCCGTTAGATCTCTTATTGACTCTTGACCTCCTACTACAGATTTGCGAGTGAAAAATGAGAACGATTTTCACTCATCCGGCTACAACAATTCTCCACCTCCAGCGACCTCGATGCCAGCTACCAACTACCACGAGAAACCAATACAGACCTCGCCGGTGCCAGCCAAACCTGGCCCCGAATTTTTCCCGGCCAAGATCATTACCAGCAAGTCTGGTGGAATCGCTACAGCTGATGGTGAGTTTTCTTCATAATCTTCAGCCCATATAAATAAATAAATAATTTTGGGCAATCCACACAGCATCATCTAGCCCCAAGCTAAGCAGAGCTTGTGTTATGGGTACTAGATGACTGATATACATAATACAATAGATTACATAGATAGATATTTCTTATTATAAATAGAAAACGACCGGAACACCCTGAACAAATATCTGCAGATGTTACAAATATTTGTCAACCTCCTGCGTGGCAGGCGGACATTCGCCTACCGCGCAACGGAGGTCGTTCAATATTACCGGCCAAACATAATCAACTACTATCCAGCGATTTGTCTAGGATATAAAAGGTGAAAATTACTTCGAATTGTGTCGTTAATCGTCTCTATTCTAGTATGACCTTAGGCAACGGTGGTTATTCATGATATATACGAGTAGGGACTCGAACGCCGTCGATCTATTGAGTTTTAGGTCTTCAAACACTGCGTTTTGCATTAAGGTAGCTTATTTAAGTTCCCTTGATAAATAAGAGCGTGCTCTCTTTACGTAGGTTTTTCGTCACATGCCATATTTTGTTGCCGATTTCTAGAGGCTTTCTAACCTAAAATAAAATCTCAATTTTTCCTTATAATTGTTACTTTGCACTTTAGTTCTCCTGTCATGAAATCTAAGGGTTTCCCCAAAGGATTCGTTATTCCGGTTTCCTTGTATGTCGAGAGGTAGTGACACCACTGAGAAATTACCTTTCCCATAATGTTCTTTTCCTGACCATCTCTGTTCTCTTGTGCTAAACTTTCATTGCTTGTTTGGCTTGTAAAAGGTTTCAACTTACAACAAGTTCATTAAAATAATACCTACCAGTTAAAAATGTATGTTACTTACATATAATATAATGATATTAAATTTTTCACAGGTTTTGCAATGAAGTATTATAGTTTCTAAAAGTAACGTTGTTAACTTCGCGAAATTATCGTTTCGAGTTGGCGCCAGATTCAAATAATTATTCAGTTTTTATTGTTACTGTTTTGTGCAATAAATGATACTAGTGCCGAAGTAATTTACCTTAAATCATTAACGATTTTCTATTTATTTAAGTTTAAACCAGTTCTAACTTTTAAAAAAATGTTAGAATCTCGCGTCGACACGAACATTGCCCTTATCTCAATTTTATTATATGGATGCATCATGAATTGTAACCACTAGGATTTCCTTCTCTTGATGATTTTTGTTGACCTGTAAGGGCTTGTTTAGACATAATGGAATCCAAATTACACCATGTCAAAACAAGCACATAAATCATCACCATTTATATCAAATTCCAGGTAAAAAGCTAAAATGCCCGTACTGCGAGCGGCTGTACGGGTACGAGACGAACCTGCGCGCGCACATCCGCCAGCGGCACCAGGGCATCCGCGTGCCCTGTCCGCACTGCTCGCGCACCTTCACGCGCAACAACACCGTGCGCCGGCACATCGCGCGCGAGCACCGCCATCAGGTGACCTACATTTACCTCTACTATAGCTTTACCTATCAGGTGACCTAGAAGTTTTACTCCTCAGGGTGACCTTAGCTAGTTTTACTCCTCAGGACACATATGACCACTGCTGAATTTCCCTCTCCAAGCAAGGGGTCACCACGCTTGGCAGGCGTATCAGTATCATAACTTCTCCCGACAGCTGCAAAGTCTCAGGTCTATTAACTGTCTCATTTAAGACATTTAGCTTGGATAGTCTGGCTAGGCAGAAGCAGATCGTATGCAGTTTTTTCATTCCTAATTTGCATTCAGTTTATTTTTTCAAAGCTATAAAATCCGTCCTCCTTTTAAACGTCACTTGACTGCACTATAAAGTTTGTAGCTTCCTTAATGTTGTGTAATTTGTTGCAGGTCACTCCTCACATAACGCAAGGTCCACTCCCCAACCACACGCAGTAAACGTCTACCCACGTTCACGTTTAGTTCTATTCTAACCAAACTACCTCCGCTCGGGGGGCGACTCGTCTCATCTACCTCTACTCGTCTATATTTTCGAATTTATTATTGGTGTCAATTGATTATTGATCGACGCTCGATCCGTCAAAATTACCTGAGCGCCCACCCGAGCAGCGTACGTTAACTGCGGACAAAATTACCTCGTTGATGCATATTTATGTAACAGTATCTACCTCAATAAATTGATCTTAAGATTTTTTAAGGTTTATAATGTGCGATAATTGTTACTTAATTTAATTCGAGTGTGACTATGAATGGTGTTGCTCATAAAGTCTCGTCGGTACAGTGTTTTTAAAATATCGTACCCTTGCACCTTCATCGCGTGACAGTACCTTTTAATATTCGCAAACATTTTAGTAATATGCCCACTGACTGTGAAATGAAAGTTACCCTGTAGATGTTTTATTTTGAGCTCTAGGTCGAGCAGGACACAGCTTGATATCGAATAACCTGAGTTAGGAAATCTTTTAACTGATGTTGAGACTGATGGTCATAGGCTAAGTGTATGTAAATAATAGAAGAATGTTATAATTTGCCTTGGCCTAGGTTGAAACATTACGAGTAAACGCACTGTGGCAAAACTACCTCTTTTTATTTTTACTATTATTAAGCACGCATTTCTCTATATTAATATAAATTTTAATGACAATAGACTAAATACACTACAACTTAAGTTAATTTACATATCTGTGATACAATAGCAAACGGGCTTTACTTTTACTCTATTATTTTGCCACATTGTCGTGTTAGGGAATGGACTAATGCGAAAACACTATCAATAGTTATTCAGTTTCGCCGACCTCTCGTGGGTATCGGACGGTTTGAGTTTTGTACAAAGTACAAATTGCCCTAGAGACATAAGTAGTTAGGTAAAATCGTGTTATATTTGTGCATGAGAAGTGCGTGATCCATTTCTATCGTTCGCAACAGACTCCCCGCCGGGTGTTACTATTGAGACCAAATATTATATGTTACAGGAGTGGTGTCGATTTTAACATTCCGTTATTGATGTTGTTTATTTTCTATATTAGTGCATTAGACGAAGGCCACTTACTACTTCTATATTCCTAGTCATTTCAAGTGCAACCAGTTGAGATTTTTAAGAAGAATATTATTTAAATGTAGGGGCGTCGCCGGTGCCTTTGTATTATATTTTAGTTGAGCGGGCGCCGACGATCGTTCTGTAAACTCAGCTGCAGAAGGTACTTGATCTTATTTACAGCAGATGGTACAGTGCCAAATAACCTCAAGTTTAAGTCCGCATTTTGTATTAATATTTTATTTTTGTTAAGTGTGAATGTAGCTACTGTGTGTTTTATTCCTGATATTTAGGAATTGTTGCATTCATATTTATTTTTATATTTATTTTTAGGATACAGCTATTGAATATTTTATCTATGAGAAAGAATGATTTATCCAAGGCTCAGTGACATATAATTTTTTAGTTTTTATCTGTTGTAGTACCATTCAAAAGACAGCGTTTTAGTTATCTTAAATTAGTTATTAATAAACTCGGCTATTTCAAACTCAGTTTTAACTCACGTAATTATCAGAAGTATATTTTTTGTTGTTAATTCATAAAGTTCCTCTATCTCAACAATGTAACAATGACACAACTATTTTTATATTCTATTTTACCGTTAGCTTAGCCGACATTTTATGTATATCCGGTTCTTACGTGAATTGAAATTTAAAAATCAATAGACCAAATAGAAGCTAGAAACATAGAATCTAAAAAGTACTCTTTTATTATTCTAACCGACAGACAATTTAACAGGCTATTTTAATATGTATTTTTTTACACTTTACATAAAAAAATATCGACCTCTTTATTATTCTTAAAATAATAATATATTTTAATAATTAACAAGTGAATCTTTATTAATTTCTAGAATATCATAAAAAATGGGTAGATGGAACATGGAACGTTAGTACAAAGTGGCAAGAATTTACAGGATTTTATTACCTTTCTTAGTAATATTCCTTTTGTTTGTGTCTAGTAGAGCTACCGACCTGGAGAATGAATGATTGACAGAATTTACATCTTTTCGTTCGAATTGTCTGTATGAAATGAATTTAATCAGTGTTGAAGATTCTATTACTGTTTGAACTTTAGCATTTGTTAAATTCTTTCTTTATTGAAAACGATCGATATGTTTTAAAATTGGAAATTGGGTGTCAGAATTTCCAAAGCATAAGTGTGATGGAATGATATGATTGGTTTGTTTAAAATTTTAATTTGGTATCTTATAAAGCTAAACCTACAATATGCCTGACTATCGGCAGTGCAGTGTCATCTATATGTTTCAATCGAATGGTCAGGAGAGACCTCGTTTGTATACTTAGATCTAACGTTACCTTTAAATTTAATTTTACGTTACGATTCATTATTGGCATTATTTTGGTAAGTTTATTTGTATTAAAACGTTTTGCTACTTCAATTTCAAAATTGTTGACATTGTTTGCGAAGTTGTTCTATTTTTTGTCTTTCTTTAATTTTCTTATGAATTATGAATTCATAGTTGTGATTTCTTTTTGACATAAAATGTTTAATTTGTGATACGTAATTGAGAAATTGCATTAATGCATCACGTTTTTATTAGCTTTTTATTCGGTTTATTCTTTTGTGAGGAGCGAGGGATTATGAGTATGAATAAGGAAGGTTGCTTTAGAAATGGTACAAAAGGGCCCGAAATAAGAAATCAATTAGATTTGCTTCTTTCCAAATTACAAGGTATCAAACAGGATTTTATTGTTATTGTTTATTTGAATTGCTAACTCGTTTCATGCTTTAGTGATTGATTTAAACTGAATGTAATCATGGTAGAGTTTGGATGTCTTAATTAAGTTTTTGGCATTGTTAACGCCTAATAGAGGACAAAATTACTAGTGGTCCCTTTTAGTCATAATGTTATTTGATGTGATAGGTTAATTCACAATTTAGTCGGTGTATTGCAATCCCCCTTTTAAACTTAGATCGATCTCCCTATGTTATCACAATCATACAAAATAATATTTTATATTAATACCAATTTACACTCTGAAAACATTTTAGATCAATAAAAAAAACTATTTTCTATTTCAGACCACATTTTTTCACATTTTCTTTTTAGGGTACATCAGGAAAATTTATTTTTAATTCGTTTTAAGGTATAATACGTGTAAATATAATATCGCGATATGTCGTGATGGTGAAGCCAAAGATAATTACGGGTACGGTGACCCTCTGCCGTCACACGGCTTTGCGGGAATTTTATATGTAGCAAAGTCAAATGGTCGACTTTTCAAAATTACGTCAATACATATTTTGGAGTTTCAAGTAAATATGTAAAAATCCCGCAAAGTCTTCTTAGCGTAAGTATATTCTACCTCGAGGAACATAAAATTAGGTTAAGTAAGCTTTCTTGTAGATTTTTATATGAAGAAAATATAAAATTTAAGAGAAAAAGCGTAATACAAAATAATAAATACGAGTACAAATATGCTACCTCAGGATTCAAGTTAAGTCCAAAATAACTTCATTGTTAAATTTAACTAAATTAAAAAAATAAGAGTTGGTTAAAATTTATCGTTAAAATATTAAAAAAACATGTTCACCATGCTTACAAAGACCAGAATATAAATGTTTTGACTTTTCTAAGTACAAAAAAGCACATTGTTTTGAATCTCTGGAAGGTAGTTTGTGCTATCGACTCAGTGCATGCTCAATAGAGATACATCGACAACTTTGAAATTCTATGGGTTCGAAGGAGCTGAGTTGAAGTTGTTAAACCTTAGTACATACATTATGTAAGTTGGTAGACTAGATAATAATCTCACTGATGTACCCTGCGCACTCGGGAGGTCGGTCTCAAGTACGTAATCTAATTGTACCTTCCTTAACTCTACGGAGTATAAATCATTTTTGATTAATAATTTTATTATTATTACTTTTCCCAGTTACTTTTTTGTGTTGCATAGATGTTACTATGTTTTAAGAAGATGAAAAGAAAAATTGAATTATTGTTTGTTAGGTTTCTGCGAATTAAAAATTGTAACAAAATTATTTTTTTGGTTATTTTATTTTTCGTTTCCTATATTTTTCCTTATGTTTTTCTTCGACAAGTTACACCCGTCCATGGTATTTTAGTGTTTTAAGTATTACTAAGAGCATTGTTTAAGGAATTGACATTAAGTACTTTAATATTCGTACAGTAATAGTTGCACTTATTTGGTCAGGAAATACTTAAGTCCTACAAAATATTGGATGTTTGCTATTTAAGGATGCACATAAGCCGATTTCGGGATTACCTCGGGATCTCTACGAATTTGATGAATCAAAAACTTTCTCGCGTTAATATTATCTACCATAAGGATTAAAATATGCTCACTCCTTCACTAGATTATATCACAAAATACTTTGAACCTATAAGAAGGTTTACATCTGGTTTGGATGTAACGGTTCTGGATTTGATTATTATCATTCATTTTTATGATATACTTGTCTTTGAATCGAAGCGTCATTGGTTTATAGTCACGCATGACTGTAAATATTACATTTTCATTAATAATTATTATGCTTCTAACGTGTTTATCTTAAATCTCGTTTTTTTGATGAGTTAAGTCTCGGTGTAACGAATTGTTCTCAGTGTCATTTTTGTGAATGTGTAATAATAATACACAATAATAAGAAACGAGCGCTCTGAATCAAGAACTAAAGTACAAATTTTCTGAAGTCTAATGATTACCGCCAGTACAAATTAATTAATGGGAATAAAGTATAAAAAGTAATATTTAAATATCAGTTTTACGTGAGTGTTGCCAAATTGTATTTTTTCGGCATTTGTAATGTATAATTTAGTGTAGGATTATGTGAAATATAAGTACAAATTTGAGAGTTATGTTAGATTATGTACGCCAGCCCGCGTTTGGTTGAAGGGAGTGTGGGGGCGAATGTTTTTTTATTTTATTTGGTATAAACGAGGGTAAAATCTAGACAACATCTATGTAAGCGGTGGAAGTAGAACTGCGGGAGGTTAGTGGAATGTAAATTAACCTGGATGGTTGTAAAACTAAGTAAGTAGGGTTTTGTACGTAGGGAGATAATGCTTAGAAAATTGGTCGGTTTGGTGGTCTATGTCTGTAAAGGAAAAGTGATTGTCTGTGATTTTTTTAAGCGACTTTTTATATATATAATGGAAGAATATATAATTCTTTAACAGTAAGATTAGCACTACTTGTGATTTTACATTAGATTTTTAATTTGACTTCATTGTTTTGTACTAGAGAGTAGCGAGTGGTTTAGATGGTTGATGCGGGTTGAATGTACATAAATACAATCTATTATAGTTTCTGCATCCGTAACCCTCGTAGTTCCTTGAAAATTCTCACACTCACATTTCCTCTTTCAAATTGCTAATCGTTTACAATACCATCGGGTAGGTATTCACAATACCCTTTTAACATAAATTATAGAAAATGATCGGATGAGTTAACCTACGAGGGACGAATTTGACTCTAGGAAATGACAATGGTTAGACCACAATGCTTGTTTGTATGTCACGTGCACTCCAAGACCGCCAGAAATGGCTTTATACGAATTTAGATTTGGCGTGCACGAGATAAAACAGTATTTAGCTGAATTTATTTGTGCGTCTGTGTAGCGGTTCTCACCGTGTCTTTAGCGAATTTTTAGTGTGGTAATTTCGGCGTATTTCGTTAGTTATATTGTGTAAACGTAGATTAAATGTTATGTTTGCTTTAAGGAAGCTTGAAATCGCTGAGGATATTGCCATTTAAAAAGTAAGAGATGGTTATAAACTTCTTTTCTAGTATAATCTCTATTTATATCCCCTGAATCCATGTACATAAATAGATGTCTAAATATACGTCTTCAGTGTAAATAATGTGTGTTATGAGATACATAATTATATGAAAAATTGATGTCTAAGGTGATTTCCTCAGTGGTAATTTTAAGTTCCTTTAGGTGAATTCGTTTTTGTTTGGACATTTTGTACCTATATAGCGTATGAGATTTGTATAATATTGGCATTATTTATATACTTAATACACATATTTATATTTATAGATGCTAAAAATGTCGAAAACAAATAAAATCTAATACATACTTTAAGCAAACCAACTAATCAATGTACCTTTTAATCTTTACTAAAAATAATGTACCTGACCGCTTTACAACTAATATTATTATTAAAAATACACAAACTGTCCAAACAAAAGACGATTATCGATGGAAAATGTGTTTTAACGCAGAATAATAAACATGTTTTGTAAAAACCGGTATACCTACTCGTGCATTTTGAATAGGCGGTACACGTATGGATAGAACTTTGCTGCGATAACAGCAGAGGATACGTAGAGATTAAATACAGGTATTTATGAGTAATTGTCCATTTGTGCACTAATTATAAAACGCGTACCTAACGTACCTAATTAAAGTTAATGACATACAATATATATCTCAGAACACATCCTACATACAATCTGATTAAGTCTAGATATAAATATTAAAGACGATTTGTTCCATTGTGGAAATTCTTAATAAAAAAATGTTGCTAAGATAAAAGTGCTGTTTTATTTACATACATTATTCCTCTGTATTTTTGACAGTAATAAAAAAAAATTGCCTACGGGTTTGCTCGCTTTGATTAGCCAATATTGATTCCTGGCTTATCCTGTTAGGCAAAATCGTAGCCCGATTAATTCAGTACTTTTAAAGTTATGAAGTAAGTATCAAACATCCAAACTATAGAATTTTTTATATTACCTAGTGTGATATTTTTTTGATGGAGCCTAGAAATTTTATAAGAGCAATTTACAAAATTTGCAGATCGTATGTACCTACATCTACATACTATTTCGAATCTCACATTAGGAAGACATTGGAATACTTGATCCTTAATAAGAATAATTTGTAAATTATTTTGACCAAAAGAATTGCTATTAATAAGGGTGAGGCAAGGGCCATCATATTGGAGGCTTTTGTCATAATCACCTGCTTAGCAGGCGGATCAGCGGTGATCGCAGGAAAGATGTTGGCTTCTACACAGTAAGAAGCTGTTTCCATTCCTCTGAAGTTTCCCTTAGTCTTTTACGACATCTACGGGCTGAGTTAAGTTGCGTTAATATTCTCACGCCGCGGCCCGTCCGCATCCGTAATTAAGAATACGGAAATTCGTCAAAGAACGAAACAACTGGGTCTCAGATTTAGTTAGCTGAAGTGGCCATAAAACATATAGCTCATAGAACAGATGACAGCTGGGAAGTAAAGGTTTCGAGTGTAGTAGCGATGCAGTAGTGCGAAACGGAGTGGGAAGACCTCCCACTCGATGGAGCCACGAGATTGTAGCGGTCGCAGGGAGTCAATGAATGGAGGCGGCTCTAGACCGCCGTTCGTGACGTAGTGACGCCATGCCACATTTGAATATGACTTTGACTCTTGCTTTTTCTTTGACGTATATATTGTAATACTGAAGACTGTTGCAAACAAACTACAGGTAGCTCAAATGATCCATATCAATACCAGTCGGAAGTGTACCCAACATGGTGGCTGCAATGCCTCGTTGTATGGCAATTTATAAAATTATTATAGAAAGTGTATATAAATTCTTCAAACTATCCAAGCTCTCGTCAATTTGTAATTAGCCTCGAAAAATTGCCAGGTACTTACGCATACATACTTACCTACAATTTGACATTAAAATCTAGACCAGTTTTTTTGGGCGGAACCATGACTTGCTACCATAAATCTCTTACTTAGATGTGTAATAGAATTCATTACCTACTTTTAATTTAGTAAAGTTTATGAGATTTGCACCCGACTTCATTTCTTCATGTTATGATAACGATTTTCTATTATATACTCATTCAAATGAAAACGATAATAACAATGTACATTTTACACTACAGGTTTATTCCAAAAATTTTGTTATTATTTATGCTGCATCATAACACCCACAACTAAACTTCTAACTAAACGTATTTGTAATAAAATTGTATTTGTCTGCGTTCCAACCACATTTTTGGATGAAACAGCGAGCAGAAGATAATTTACAACATTTGTATGATTGATAAGCAATTCATTATCGGCTTTATTTTTCAACAACTCTATTCTTTAAATTCGCTCCCATGCTATCTAACTTTAGGAAAAAATAAAAGAATTATATTTGTAGGAACATGGAGAAAAAATGTAAATATAAATAAACCTCAAATTAAGAGGACAACTGAAAAATTCAGACTCATTCTCATCTGACGACCACTGTGGCCCGGTGGGCGAAGGTTCGCCTGCGACGCAGGAGGTTGCGGGTTCGATTCCCGCCTCGGGACAAATATGTGTACGATCTGCAGATATTTGTTCAGGGGTTCTGGTTGTTTTCTATGAATAATAAAAAATATCTATCTCTTTAATAATATTGTATTATGTATATCAGTCATCTAGTACCCATAACACAAGCTCTGCTTAGCTTGGGGCTAGATGATGCTGTGTGGATTGTCCAGCATTATTTATTATCATTATTTATTCATTTTAGATGTCAATAACTTTATTTTGCTTACAAAATAAGAACACACACTGCCTGAGACTTTCATCATCCAGACTTCATCAAAAACAAAATAGATCATACCACCCCATCTAACACTACGATAATTACCGACTCACAAACTTTCTTACCTATCTATCTAGGTATCTGTGCCGTGTAAGTGATTCATTACACCAGCCTATTTTCAAGTTCGACTAGTGACCGCTGAGATACTTGTCTAGTTACCTGCTCGTATAGGACGACCTATATAAGGATGGAGTTTGAGTGTAAAGTCATCATTCAATCGGTGATTTCATCCAGAGCAACAATGGCAGCTAAGGTAGGTTTTCTTTGAAAGATTTTCGATCAAAACTTTTCAACAATCTCTACTTGTTTGTTATAAGTTATAAGTATCAGAAAGTTTTTAGAGTCGTGAAAGTATTTTAATTACTATTATGTGCTAGCTATTGTATTTCTTCTATTTTTATTTATATGTTCCGATTATTATATACTCGTATATTGTCTTCATTTTGATATTTTTTTAAAGTAGGTACCTGCTTAGGTATACAATTTTTGATGTATTGCATAATTATTGTACTTCTGCTGATATTTAGTCGATGGCATAAGAATTTAATTGAATTGCGAACCTACCTCATCACAATAGACTGGGAAATTCAGTATTCCATGCAAAAGCTGGCTAGAATCCTAATGTATATAAATTAGCAGTTGGGGCTGACGTGACCTGACGGCCAATTTTAGTGCCCGAGCCATAAAACCGTTCATTTCAAGGACACACTTATTATTCGTATCCGCACAGAATCCCATTTTTGTGCATGGAATAAGAATAATTTGCAAGCTATTTGCAATTTTATATTACGTGATCTTAAAAACGTTATTGAACTGCTTAAAGTCATAAAAACAGAAACTCTACCACTAGTTTGGTTACATCATAAAGGATCCTTAAGTCCTGATCCTAGGAGAAAAATACAAAGGATTGAACCACCTTAAATCAAAAGTGCCTTTACCAAAAGTTAAATAAAATATCACACCGATTTACCTTAATGTTACTGTTCCAGTTCGTCGTAGTTCTCGCGTTGGTGGCCGCTGGGCAGTGCTCAGTAGTGCCAGTAGCAACAGTAGACGACCACTCAAGCTTCGCTTACGACGTCGCGGACCCCAACACCGGCGACTACAAGAGCCAGGTGGAGACCCGCGTCAACGGCGCCGTCGCCGGCCAGTACTCGCTGCTGGACTCCGACGGCACCAAGCGCACCGTCGACTACACCGCCGACGACGTCAACGGATTCAACGCTGTCGTCCGGAAAGACCCCGTCGTTGCTGCTGCTCCGGTTGTTGCCGCTCCCGCTGTTTACTCCGCCCCTATTGTTGCTAAGTCTGTCTACCCCTCAGTCTACTCTTCCCCCCTTGTCGCTAAGTCTGTCTACCCCTCAGTCTACTCTTCCCCCCTTGTCGCTAAGTCTGTCTACCCCTCAGTCTACTCTTCCCCCCTTGTCGCTAAGTCTGTCTACCCCTCAGTCTACTCTTCCCCCCTTGTCGCCAAATCCGTCTACCCCTCTGTGTACTCTGCCTACCCCAACTCAGCTGGGTACGTAGCCGGCTCTCCCTTGTCTTACGGCGCCCATGTTGCCCCCGTATCTTACTGGTAATCTGGAAACTATCATCGACCCATCCTCATTGTTTCTGTACATAGTTATGCAAGTTTTTAATAAATAGTCAAACTACCTAATGTTATGTTTTAATTACTTCTTCGTACCCAAATCGTGAACTTATTTGACATGCATAAGTAAACTATCGAGTTGATTGTGTTATTCGTTTATTTGTTCATCCAACACAAAACAGGTCCATAGTAAATCTGCTTAAATTCAAAATGAATACTTATTTATGTATTTATTTCTGAAGCTTTAGATCTTCAACTATTTCTAGTATGGTAGTAAAGTTCAAAGATTAGGTAGTATTTGTAAAAATAGTAATAAATAATGCCGGACATATCCACCAGCACTATCTAGAAAAGAAGCAGAATTTGTGTTACTTGATGACTGAATACTTACATGGATGATATTCTTTATTATGTATCGAAAATACCAATTTGATTTGTTTACCAGCAGGAAAGGAACGTACATATTTGATAAGCCTAATTAAAGCAATGTAACTTGGTTTTCGTAAAACAGTCATGCATCGCAATTTAATGATTGCCATAAAACATAGCAATCTCTGCTAAGGGCTGGTATCATTATAAATTATGAGCACCCTTTATAGAAGTGTTTGTAAAATTAAATCATAGCTTTGCAAATCTTTCAAGTTCGGATGTATGTTGGCGAACCAACAACTCGCTGTAATTAACGAGTTTTATGAGACTCATACGGATTCATAAAATTTATTGTAAGTCCTATTAAGTTGAACATAATTCTGCCAATCTGTCTGTCTTTCCTTTTAACGCTAAAAGT
Organism: Eupithecia pulchellata; assembly: GCA_963931895.1. Lineage (NCBI taxonomy): Eukaryota > Metazoa > Arthropoda > Insecta > Lepidoptera > Geometridae > Eupithecia > Eupithecia pulchellata. The sequence continues at coordinate 2,228,571 of OZ007525.1, forward strand.
ATCACGACTGAAAGTATCTAATTAAATTTGATAAGAATTTAGATGGTATATACCTTCCCGAAAATAAATTGTGTATATTTTATCCATTTTAAAATAGGATAAGGTCCTATGATAGCTAAATGTAGGTTTTTTGCGTAGACCAATTTTGATGATCATTGTCTAACAAATAATTTCGATATGGTCTCATAAATATATGAATCCCCAGGATTAACTCAAGATATTGTGTTAAAAATAGAGTAATACTAAGTCGGAGTATTTCAAAACAAATAATGTGTACTAAGTAAAATGTGTACCTCTCCTGAATCCCTACCTCTAAAGTCCGTCATATTAAACCATATTAAACCTTCTTTTTTATTTACTTCTACTCAATAAATTAGTTGAAAACTATCAGCCTTAGAGTTGGTTCAGCCTGGTTTCCACGGTAGCATTCCAAGGTATTCATAACATAATGTCCTGTAAAAGTCCCGAAAATAAGCTTTTAAATTTTCCTATATTATGTTTTGAACCAAGTCTGATGGCATATTATGTTGCGAAATCAAATCAACGTTGCACGTTGAAACAAATGACGTAGCAATCTCCGGTACTATGCACTTACTGGAGGATATGAGCTAGAGCAGTGGGATTAGTTCGCAACAAACAGGTTGTTTGCTTGTGGTGGGAGAATCTTCACAGGAACTGGAACTTCTCCCACGCACACATGAAGGCCAAAGTTTGTATGTGTAAGTTTGTTGTTTATGTTTGTTATTACGTCACGCTGAAAGGGCTGAGGGCTTTTTATGACAGCACAAAGTAACCCAAAACAAACAAAAGCTTCTTTTGACAGTGGAATTTTACTTATACCATAATTACTCGGGTTTTTCCCTAGCCTAGCTTTTGTAATCACGCCACCGGGTGAGCTATTAAAAAAAAAATATAAATACTGTTAATATATATATTTTTTTACTAACAACATCTAGTAGGTATATGGTATATGTCCAAGAGTCCTGTAAGGTCTAAAGGAAATTAAACACTTTGATTTTGATTTATAGAGTGAAAAAGGAAACACTCACTAATTTGAGGAAATCATTGCGGATGTGACCGATCGAACTAAGAACCTTATTTGTTCGCGCAAACTGCATCTCTTTGATTACCATCGGAGGGATGCGGTGCGCACGCCTTTACTCACATGAAGTCCCTCGTTGAAGGATGAAACTTTGGTGTTCTTCCTACATAAATAAGATTGGTAGGTAACCCACTCAAATCTGCAATGGAGTCTTTAAACTACGATAGTTTTCAAGCAAAATTATTTAGCTAAGTGTCTACTTTTGCACTCTATACTACATAATTACTAGTACTTGCTTAGAGCAAAGGTGATACCTAAGTAGAACAAACATAAATAACCGAAGTATTTATGATCTCATACAGAAACATAAAACATTCATTATGAAAGTTTACTAGGACCGTAGTTAATCCGCTAAAATTCATAGTGAAAGTTTCAAACAAAAAAGCTTTTATAGTAAAATAATATAAATTTTTTTGTAGAAAATTCGTTTATTACACTCAAGAAGGTATTTACAACAGCATCAATATTTACATTTCGATATCACGGAACAAGTCGTGGTATAAAATGCCTCAGGCAAGGTTTTACCAGTACGACAGAGGGGCGGAGTAGGCCGAGTAACTCAGAGGAGAGCCGTAGGCGACGCGGCCGTACACATTGGGAGCGTACACACCAGAGGAGTACAGACTAGGGGAGTACACACCAGCGGAGTAAACACTAGGGGAGAACACAGACGGGTAGGAGTGAGATAGCACGGGGGCTGACGCGGCGTATACGGTAGGGGCAGAGTACACGGGAGAAGACACAACGGTCTTAGCGATCACAGGTGAAGCAACCACGTGGGAAGAGACAACAGGAGATGATACAACTGTCTTAGTAACAACAGGGGAAGCAGCGACTACAGGGGCGGAGTACACAGCGGGAGCGGCAACAACCGGAGCAGCAGCAACGACGGGGTCTTTCCGGACGACAGCGTTGAATCCGTTGACGTCGTCGGCGGTGTAGTCGACGGTGCGCTTGGTGCCGTCGGAGTCCAGCAGCGAGTACTGGCCGGCGACGGCGCCGTTGACGCGGGTCTCCACCTGGCTCTTGTAGTCGCCGGTGTTGGGGTCCGCGACGTCGTAAGCGAAGCTTGAGTAGTCCGTGTCTACTTTCGCTACTGGCACTACTGAGCACTGCCCAGCGGCCACCAACGCGAGAACTACGACGAACTGGAAAGGAAATGTTAAAGTTAATACAAATAAATTATAAGTTTGCATTTTCAAAGTTTGAAAATGATTTATGGATTCGTTGCGATGTTGCTTAGTGGCCTGCCTAGATTTACTTTTTGACCTACTAGGCTGATATTATACAATGTTTTTCAAATAACACTATAGTGTCGTAAATGACAGTCTAGTGTAGACGTGAGTTTGTGCTGGTGCAAGATAAAATTTTCCTTGTTTATTTTAATTTTTTCAACTAATTGAGCGGAAAAGTAAGCCACAAATAGTAAACTTCGATTCATTGGTATTTTTGGAGCTTAAGGGAAAACAAGAGATTTTGCACGAAAATTAAATATATTTTTAATTACAATACAATATGAACGTCCTGAAGTAAAGTTGGTTTTATCATGGGTTCATAATTTTTTTTAGATTTGAATTCAAATAACTTTTGTTAGCTTTATCCTTACATGACGCAGAAAAAATTTTAAACCACAAAAAGAAAAATACCTCGCCAACACAACATTATCAACCATAAGGAAAACCCTAAAAACTATTTGTTATAAAATGTTGCAGCAAAGTTAAAGTGAATTAAAGTTGACACAATTAACAAAATTTTCCAAGGCTCCATGAATCTACTTGATCACAAAGTATCACAAGCCTAGAAACCACTATTCCGCACCAATTTCCGCGTTACATAGCACATAGAAATAAAGATCACCTTAGCTGCCATTGCGTCAGAAGATTTCCACTTGAGTGAATGCTGATGAAGCTGTAGGTAAGCTTTTATATGGAGCTGGGATGTGAGGGCGTGGCCTACGGGCATGCCGACTTGCTGATCTTTAGAACTCGCCAGGAGAGGATTGTGGGCTTGGTGGAAGGTTCCGTGGACAATTAACAAACACTCGTTGCTAACAAAGGATCGCTTTTTGTTCTGACAAAACATTCTATATAGATAACAGAAATCGAACTTCCTTCGAAAGGCAAATAGTTTAGTATACGAAAAAGACTGTCATAGACATTTGAACTGTCTGGGGAAATAATAATGGTAACACCTGCCAATTTTATCGAAAATGCTAGAAAGATAGAATAATGTAAAAATTCTTCTAAATTTTTTTTAAAGTAACTATTTAACTTTAAAGGGGAATTTATCACGATTATTTACCTATTTTCATTTTACACATCTAAATTTGCAACTGAAATTATAGGTAGATTATTAATTACATAATTAAACAACCTTTTTAATGGTATAGGGCAGACCATCCTAGGCGACTGAGAGTACTACTAAATTTTCGTTGGAATCGTTTCCACGGCATTTTACAGAACCCTTTAAAGTACAACATGCGTAATTCGTAATGACGGATCCGGAAGAGCAAGGCCGAATGTTGATGAGTTCGAGCTGCCCGGTAAAAGAAAGAAATGAGATTACTCTTTAAAGTTCATGCTCAAGGGCACGATTTTCTTTTACGCCATTCATTTATTCTTTAGCCACGAAAAAAAACTATCTTTAAGACGCAATTTTGCTGTAAAGTGGGGGCGGGGTAGGGAACGAATTATTGTCAAGTTTCAATACTTCAATACTCTACTCCAGCTCGATAGATATTTTAACTGAAGTTAGGCATTACTATGAGTTTTGGGAGACAGTATTGTCATATTCATCATAATCCATTCCAACTCCACTGCCTGGACATGGGCCTTTTAAATCAGTGTTGCCATGGCAATGACCAACCGCCTACCTGCAATCTTACATCTATTTGCAGTCTTCCAAGGATAAAGGTAGTAGGTAGAACCATAGGTTGCGCTGCTAAGCTCAAATCTTAACATTATTTGTATGTTGTGTTTATTTTGTTAAATAAATAAATAATGCTGGCAATTGTCACAGCATCATCTTACCTAGAACTAAAATTCAGTAGCATTGGTGCTATGGGAACTAGTTGTCGCAGTAGAACGATAGCTTTAGCAAGGTCTACCAAGCAGCAAAAACTGGTTGATCTGAACTATTTCGATACGTTTACATAGTTGGAAGGATAGATATAAGGCCAACTTCCGCCATCATAGATAAGTATATCCGGTCCACCAGAATATATTTTTTTTGCATGTTATTTACGTGTAAAAAATTTCAACTACAAACTAGGCTTAATGAAGAATATTAAGATGCATATCGTAGTTATTTAATAATGAATTTGCCCTACATTCCGACTCAAGGCAATCTTCGCATCAACATGCCGAGTGACTTTATTGGAATTTTACTTTCTTGTAAATTTATTAATGTTTGAGAATGGAATTTATCATTTAAAATCCAAAAAGTATATTTTACTTACTGTTTTCCATTAGAAAAATAACGAATACAAAATATTTATTTCCTAATAATACAGTAGTCTAACCGTGTTTTAGTATCCCTTTTAAGTAAATGAAATAACGGTAAGAGAATCTTGCTCTTACAAAAAAAAAAATAGTTTAAAGTAGAGAATGAAGATAAAGAGTTGCGTAACTGCTCGCGCTAAGAAGGGAAATCTAACTTAAAACTAAACTGCTTTATCCGGAATCTGAACTAAGCAGAATTTGAATGAAATCGAATAAGGAATAATAAAAACATGCTTTCGCTAGATGTGAAATTTCTGGATACGTGTAAATAAGATGGAATTTTTTTGTAACTTTTACGAAAAATCAAACACAAGACAGGTGTGGTAGTAAAGTTAAAATTCATGACAAAAGTTCAATCATATCTAGAGGCAAAATAATCTTCACAATTACAATGTAACTTAACGTAGTTACGTGTCCATCCAAAGGTTGCCTCGAAGAGATCGCTTTTAGCGGTAAGGCCACCCATTGTGCAACTGTTTTTGTGTTCATGTTTTTTCTGTTCTGTTTTACTTTGTCTTGGTGTGCAATAAAGTGTATTTGTATTGTATTGTAGAAATAATAAGTGATCTTTATGACCCACAGTTTACATACAATTTAGCATTGACTGTACCCACTTCATATATGTACCTATGTATATCACATAATTAATCTCTAGCAGGTAATACCCGGAATTGCGAGCCAGTAGATAAGCCAGTACACCCAAATAATTCAAACTGGTTACATTATTTTATAGCTTCGTTTAGTTATAATAACAAGTGGTTTCATTATCTATTGATGTATTGAGTAGGTACATACTTACCTTTTAATGTATGAATGGAGGCCATAGCATTTCAAATGTCAATGTGATAAGTTTTTTCATTTGATTATTCATAGCCTGGGAATTACTAGTAAATAGTCATGTGAATTTCGACTCGTTGGTATTCAAATAACTAGTAAAAATCCAATACTATTCAAATTAGATAATTGGTACACAGAGGTGGAGCGATTGCACAATATTATTAATGCAATTTGGTATCGTTTCAGTTGGGAAATGGACGAACGGGTACAGAGTAGACGAACGGGGAAATAGACGAAGGGTGCCGAATCGTCAAAATGTATATTATGCTATCTTTTTTTCAATTCAACTGTTTTCAGTGAACTTCAATTATTTAAGAAAGTAATGTTGGGAAAAGAATATCATTTTTTATTTTATGTAAAAATGAATAACAAAAGATGTTGTCAAATCCAGGGTGCAGAAACAAGACCAATAAATAAGGTGCTCTCCCAAATGAGTTCCGGACTATCAATCACTATTCAATAAATAATTAAAAATATAACAAAATTGGTGCTTTAGAGCTTCGTTAGCTAGTATTACTCCCAATCTAAAAAATCTAGCTAAAAAATTATATAATCTACCTAATAACTAATGCAGCAGCTTCAAACTAAACTGCTTCATCCAGAATCTGAACTAAGCAGAATCTGAATGAAATCGAAAAAGGAAAAGTAAAAATACGTAGTACATGTGTATTCAGAAACTTCGCATCAAGCGAATGGTAGGGAATTTTTTTGTATCTTGTACAAAAAAATAAAACAGGTCTGGTGGTAAGGATAAAATTCAAAACAAAACTTGGTGCTTTAGAGCTATTTCTTTAGCTAGTATTACTCCCAACGACGAAAATCGTACCTACTTACATTACAAATCTGCGGCCAACTAAGCTTTTGACCCGTTACACAAACCCCTAACACAAGCTCTGCTTAGCTTGGGGCTACTTTGGATTGTCTAGCTTTATTTATTTATTAATCTTGTGTCTTTAGTTCAATTTTTTGACAGCTAATTCAAAGACAGGTTCTGCTCAAGTCATCACTTGAAATAAACTAATATAATGGCATTAAACATCATATTATATGCCAAGTATTCCATTGTTTAGTGAGGGATCCAAATGTTTGAGAACATTTTGTATTGTCTAACTGATTAATAACTACGAATGCAAAACATAGTTTGGGAATTTACCAAGTTATTATTGAGTAAGACTTTAACTACTTGCAAGTTTGATAAGCGTTATTAATAAAATTGTTAATCTCCCAAAATAATAAATAAATAAATGCTAGACAATTTACAAAGCAATATCTTGTGTTATGGGTATGGATAATTAGTAAGCATTATAAATATATCCGAGTACATAGATAGATATTTTTTACATAGAAAGTTACCTTGAACACCCTGAACGAATATTTTAGATGGTACAAAGATTTGCTCCCCAGGCGGGGATCGAACCCGGAACCTCCATCATCGCAGGCGGACCTTTGCCCACGGCGCCACAGAGGTCGTCAATTATGGGAAGAAAAGAATATCAGTATCATAAATACTACGTCGGAAATACACTGGCCTAGGCCTATAAAAGGAAGTTTTAAAATTGCAATAACTTTTTATTTAGAAACTAGAGGTATATCAATATAAAAAGGACTCCAAAAAGAGTTTAATGTTTTGTATGTATTCTGTCTATTATTTAGATTCCCAGTGTAATTAGAGCTTTTTTAAGATCACTTTTCTTGGATTCAATTACAAATAAAACTACTACAAATGCAAAAAATTTAATACAGTGTGCCTGTGACTTTTAACGCTTCACTGCAATAGTTCTACTTTGTATTTAGTATTCCTACCTAGGTATTAAGATCTAATCTCAAGAAGCATCTTGTCCCAACTAAAAGAGCATCCATTGTTGAGGCACAACAATTATGTGTAATCTATTTACATAATAGACACTTCAGTTACTAATTAACCTCTGAAAGAAGATTTCGACAGAATGCTAGCAACTAGTGTTATAATTTCCTATTTTGACCCCCAAATTCACAATATGATCATTTCGTGTGAATATAAATTAAGAGAAGAGTAGGGTCAACTCAGTTGAGTGCCAAAGTTGAAGTGCAAGACAGCATCATGGCAGCGAAGGTAAAATCTAAAACTGCTTTTTGAAAAAAATCTTCACTATCATTTACCAACTGGCCCTGTCTGAAAATCAGCGTCGCTATTTAGCTATTAATTAGCTGGTAGCGGCATAAATGCTGAGACGGGGACCTATTTGGACCCCTTGTAACACTGTTTCTTTAGTTCTGTATTCTTGTGTGTTTATTTATTAATGTTTTCTATTTTTTTATTATTATTTTCTATTCTTTGTACCTTGATTTGCCTTATTTACTTTAGTGTGTATGTGTGTTACTGGGTTTCAAATAAATTTATTTTCTTTCTTCTTTCTTTCTTTCTAACTTATGTCAGAAAGAAATAGATTGACCACAATTGGAATATCATCAATTTAGTGTACTCCATTTGGATTAATAATGATCTTAATCTTTCCAGTTGTTCATCTTCACCCTCGCAGTGGCGTCTGTAAGAGCTAGCGGCGGTTACTCCAGCTTCTCTTACGGTGTGTCTGACCCCAACACCGGAGACATCAAGGATCAGCATGAGAAGCGAGTCGGCGACAGCGTGGTCGGCAAATACTCCCTGCTGGAGTCCGATGGAACCAAACGTGTAGTGGAATACGCCGCTAATGCTGCTACTGGATTTAACGCCGTTGTTCGGAAGGAACCTGCTGGATCTTTGGCCGGTAGACTGCCCCATGGAGCAGGCGCCATAACTCCCCTGGCTCACGGCTCGACTGGTCCCGTCGCCTCACTGATACATGGGCCAGGTAGTGCCATCGCTCCTGTACCTCTTGCTGGTGCCATAGCCTCTTACGCTGGACCGATCGCTCCCCTTGGACATGGACCAGGAGCTCCAGTTGCCGGATCTTACGGATATATTGGATCTCTTGCTGGTTTGGGCAACATCGCTCTCTCTGCTGCTCACACTCCGTTGGCACATGCTCACGCTGTACAGGCGGCTAAGGCTGCACATGCCGCTCAGGCCGCCAATGCCGCTCAAGCAGCTCATGCGGTTCAATCCGCACAAATTGCCCACCAAGCTCAAGCCCACGCTGCCCACACTGCCCAAGCTCAAGCTCAAATCGTTCAGGCCGCTCAAGCCGCTCACGCTCAAGTAGCCCACGCCCAAGCCGCTGAAGCTGCCCAGATTGCTACAACTGCTCAGGCCGCTCAAGCTCAGGCTCATATTGCTCAAGCTCAAGCAGCTCAAGCGCAAGCACAAGCCGCCCACTCAGCTCAGGCCGCGCAGGCTGCACAGGCCGCTCATGCCGCTCAAGCGGCGCACGCTCAAGCCCAGGCTGCGCACGCTGCTCAGACCGCACAAGCCGCGCAGTCTGCCCAAGCCGCTCATGCTCAAGCACAAGCATTGCACGCTGCTCAGAACGCTCAAGCCGTGCACGCGGTCCACGCTGCTCAGAACGCACAGGTCGCTCAAGCTTCTCAGGCGGCCCAAGCTGCCCACGCTAATCAAGCTAACTTAGCTGCTCTGCACAGCGGTTTGGCTGGTCCGCTCTCTGCTCTTGGTCACAACAGCGGTCTGACTGGTCCTCTCTCAGGTCTGGGTCTCAACGAAGGATTGGTGGGACATCCAATTGTTTCCTCTTATTCCAACAAGATCCAACACAATGCTCCTCGTCCGTTCCTGCCTGCAGGAGCTCTTGGCTTCGGTGGTCTAGGTGGTATTGGTGGCTGGCCCCAAGCTGGACATGGACATGCCTCAACGCTCGCTTTAGGAGGTATTGGAAACCCTGCCGGGTACGGTGCGGCCTTGGGCTGGTGATATCGATACTTGAAACTTGAACTGAAATATTAGATACTAAGTCCTTAATAATACGAAGAAATAAACATTTTTAATGTACATCTGGTTTTTTTTACCTCATTACAATAGTAGGTATAATTTTATTGCGATGATGCCTTATGCAGTTCACAACTGTAAATCTAGATCTAATCTAGTATTATGAAAATGTAGATTTACCTATTTGGATTTCATTGACTTGCAAATTACTTAAAATACACAGTATAAATGTACTTGCTCCATAATTCAAGATGCAGTTGCGTTACAATGCCATTTTCTAGGCTATTAATTTCTTTGTCTAAATGATAACATCTAACCCTGGTTATTGCTGGTTATGAGTTCATTGAATTATGAAACTTTATTTTACAGAAGGTCCATAGTATAATTTACTTACTGGATCGTAGAGATAACGATAGGGACGTGGGAATCGGTTTATTGATATTTTATTGTATGCAAAAATATTTAATTGGGTCCTTAGAACTTAACAACAAGCCTATTAAAATAATGGTTGTGTTGACACCTTTGTGTACATGCTGGCGAGAAGAGGACGTTATATGTTGCAAGAAGGTAACGTTCCATACGTCGCCTTGACGAAACAAAGCTAATTTTTTAATATTTTTTTTTTAATTGAGATATAAATATTGAAATATTTCATTGCTTTTATGCAAAACTGAAATGCTTTTTTTTATTATTCCGATAAATATAATACATACTTCATGTTTTATAGGAAGGATTTCTTTGATCTAGGGTCGATTTTCTATCATTCAATCCCTCTATCAGAGTTTATGAAATGGTCAGTGAATCGTTGAGTGGGAGTATAATACCTATGTCACATTTGAGAAAAAATATGTTTCTAGTACTGTTAAAATAGCAATGACTAGATACATCCTGTTTAACTGAGGAGATATTATTTAAATATATCAGTCAATTTACAAAAAAATATCCTTAGTGAATAACGATAAAATTAATTAATAAATAAATTTTATAATCTGAAATAACAATAAAATTGAAGGCTTTAAAATATCGAGAACTTATTTTACGCTACTACTTGTAGATAGTAAAGGTATTATAAAAAACGGAAAATGCGGTTACACACAATAATTTATTCAATCACAGGCAGCAACTTTCATCGTTCAATATATACACCATTAATCCTACGTATAAACTCCTTAGTAATGGGCCAAGTGTGAGCCGTAGAGACCATGGGCTCCGTAGGCCAAGGGAGAGGCGATGGCGCCATGGCTCAGACCAGCGGAGTACGCCAGGGGAGAACCGTAGGCAGACACTCCGTGTCCGTAAGCCAAGGGGGCAGCGTGGCTAGCTAGGGCTAAAGGTGCGGCGCCAAGACCGGCGTAGGCCAGGGGAGAGCCGTGTCCAGCGTAGGCCAGAGGAGAGGCATGACCAGCGTAGGCCAGGGGAGAGCCGTGTCCAGCGTAGGCCAGAGGAGAGGCATGGCTCGCGTAGGCCAAAGGAGCGGCGTGGGCGACAACGGGAGCAGCGTGGAGCACAGGGTCTTTACGCACAACCGCGTTGAATCCATTGTGAGCATCAGCGGCGTAGTCTACAGTCCTCTTGGTGCCATCAGACTCCAGCAGAGAGTACTGGCCGACCACAGAGTCGCCGTGGCGGGTCTCATGCTGGCTCTTGACGTCACCGGTGTGGGGGTCCGACACTCCGTAGGAGAAGCTGGTGTAGTCTGCTCCATGGATGGCGCTGCCTTGAGCGGCGGCTACCAGAAGAGCGACGACGACGAACTGGAAGATAAGAGACAAATTAATATACTTTGTTGCTTACAGGACTGAAAAATAGGCTAATGAAAAGAAATTCACGAAGATTTTTCTGACGTTTCCCAATCAGGTAATACATACAAGATAATCATTAATCTGCAAATGTTGATTTTATCTATATAGAACTTTATTTGGCGCATGGCCTTGGATGAAATTAATTTATAGCTCAAAAAACTAGTCGCAATTAGAAATCCAAATAGGGCAAAAATAAATTGTATGAGGAAGTTAATAGTTTCCTGATAGATCAACACTTTTTGAAAATTAATTCATTGATAAAATACTATTGCATCTTTTAATTTTATTTAACCATTTGAACTTTCAATGCACGCACTATTATTTCTCAAACACTTTACTTATTTTTTATTACCTTAGCTGCCATTTTGATATGTTTGGTAATATTGCACAGAGAACTGCGAATGATAAATCCTGGTTAGTGCAGGACTATTTATACAACTCTACCACAATCGTTTGTACTAATAATAGGAAGTAAAAGACATGTCTAGGTCAAAAGCGAGGGTTTTTTTAAGTTCAATTTCGTCAGTGGCCATGCGGAACTTTAGTGAATGCTTAGCCACTGACCACTCCAAAGGCTTACGTACGCAACGGTATACATACTACAAGCTAATTACCACCTTCGTTGCACTGTTGTAAAGACGTAAATTGAAATTGAGTTTTTGTTTTGTTTTAAATCATTTAACTGTCTAGATATTAATCGTATTTGAACCTTGAATATAGATGATATTATTTCTACTTTACTTAAACAATAAAATTACTTGCTTCTAAAGCCGTAAGAGTATTCCGGCTTAAGGCCGATTTATTCCTATTATCCTTAATAAACGATTCTTATATGTAGTAAGGAGGGTACGGAACAGTAAGAACTCGCCTATTGTCCACCCACTGCTGATAAAGACATTCTTTACCCTATTCTAGGCTAAATTGCCCGTAAAATATAACAATGCAAATCATACTTTTGGGCATTTTAGTGCTCCTACCGTAAATATTCAGATGAAGAGATTATATCATATTTAGCAGTTTCTTTGCCAAATATTACTATTAGGGCTTTTAAAGGTAATGAGGCTATATTGCGAACTTAACTATGTAGGTACGAGTAAATAAAGTGGCTGTTTATTCAGGTAATCATCATCATCACCAGCCTATAATAGTCCACTGCTGGACATAGGCCTCCCCTAATTAGCGCCATACATGGCGTAATTATTATTCAGGTCTTTCGGTTTTTTATCCAGTTATTTTAAATTTATTATTTTATAAATAGTATTATAAACACGTTGTAATGCACAAAGATCCCCAATAAAATCTAACAATCCTATTCATCTACGGTTCTCTGGTAGAGATTGCTTCTGAGTGATAAGACCGCCAATTGTCACATGTCTTGTAATTGTTAATTTGATTTTTAAATGCTTTGCTAAGGGAGCAATAAAGAATTTTCTATTTATCTTTTTTTATCTAAATATTCTTTAGACAAGAGACTAGTGTTAAGTAATCGGCCATCTCCTTTCGTAGAAACATTGTAAACATTGCTGCTGCCAACAATGAAATATCTTAGTTACAGTTATTTTATTTTGCCTTCAGCCTCTTTCTCTATTTTTTTTAATTGTTTAAAATATTGTTCAACTTTGTTTTTTTTAATACCTATCTTTAAAATTGTTATGTAGTTGAATCCAAAGCTGTCTGTTCACTAGTTTTTAAGTGAAAAATGTTTATAGTGGAGACTTTACTGGTCTAAGAAAGTCTTTATTGTATCTCTTTATATTACTATGTACTGTCTGTCTTCCAAATAAAAACAAAATAAAAAAGTAGATGACCCGCTCGCAATTTCTTTCGCGTGGACATTAGGGTAAAAAACCTTCTCTAAATCAACAAATATAAAGTCTGAAATTGCTTAAACGCGTTTTTAGTAAAAAAAAATCCAGTTTAAGCTTTTTAAGTTTTAATGATTTTTGTGATTTACTGACATAATGAAACCCGTTTCCAGTACTTTTATTTGTTTGTTTTTCATATTGTTGTTTAAGCATAGAAACATACACACCTAACATATCTCAAGTAATTTTGTGAATTGAGCTAATGAGCTATACAAAGTTTCAAACCAATCAGTGTCTTATTTAACAAATTTGATCTTTCCTACCCTGATTTTATTAAGATTTTATATATTTTTACAATGCATTAATAGTATTTCAAGTCAATAGCATCGCACGTTTAAAAGATACAGGTTTTTAACTACAAATCTAATGATTCATCTCATATTGCTAACAAAGTGTGCATTATCAATTTATCGATCTATCTATCAATAACCCGGTTTACCCGAATTTCATGGAATATTTTCAAGAACCTTGATTTTTTGTTAATTGTTTTGTGTTTTATGTATTCTCGGCAAGTTTCCGCCAAACTGGATCCTAGTTAAGAAGTTACAGGAAAATTCCTAAAGAAGACGACTTCCTTTTTATGCGTATTTAGTGACTTATGAAAAATATTCTAAAACATGAATTTTCGTTGTAGTATTTTCAGTCCACACTGAAATTTCAAGTCAGTAGCATCGTACATAAGGAAGTAACAGACATTTCATCGGATCCAAACTACGAATCACAAACTTTAATTACCCTTTTCACCCCAGTTTTTTTATGTTCAATAGTTTAGTATTTATGTAGTAGTATAGCGAAGCAGACCGGCCCACCCCGGTTAAATTGTTTCAAAAAACAGTAAATATCACTCAACTCCCCTTTATACCCTTAGGGGTGAAATTTCCAAAATTGTGTAGTAAAACCTATCCTCCGAATTTCAGCTTTCTAGCTTCAGCGGTTTAGGTTGAACATTGTTATTTGTGCATAAAATAGCTTGTTCCTTTATGATTTAATAAAATAACTGTTATCTTATACCTAAATCGCTGGGAGAACTTTTTTCATTCATAGATTGCAGATCAGAAAGCTTATCTGCCTCGTCAACACAGTAGCATATCAATACAAAGACAGTTATTCGCTTTTAAATTTTTATTATCAAGTCCATTGTCAGCAGATCAGGTCAATCGGTTCAGAAGTAGCGAGCGACGGGCAAAGGAGCAGCAATTCCTCCGTAAGAGTATCCGTACGGGGAGACTCCGAATCCGTAAGGAGTGGCGAGCCTGGCGATGGAAGCAATAGGAGCGATCGGGGCGATGGGGGCAGCGGCGATGCGAGCAACGGGAGCAGCGGCGATGAAGCCGGGGTCTTTGCGCACGAGCGCGTTGAAGCCCTGCGCGCCGGCCGCGTAGTCCACCGTGCGGCGGCTGCCGTCCGCCTCCAGCAGCGAGTACTGGCCCTGCACCTGGCCGCCGGCGCGCGCCTCCACCTGGTGCTTGAAGTCACCAGTCGAGGGGTCCGCCACGCTGTACGCGAACTGCGAGAAGTCGGAGGCGGCGGCCGCGGCCACGCACGCGAGGATTATGACGAACTGCAAGAAATAAACATACTTAGTAATGCATGCACACTGTAAATGGCAAATGAGTTAAGAGAACGAAAAACCGTCGAATGAAAGCGGAGAGAACAGTTGTCAAAATAAGAATTTATCCTAAGGTAAACTAAAAATCAGAGAAACGTAGGCAAGTAAAAGGATTCGAATGAAATAGTAAATGATCTGAGTCATGCTAAGAGTGGAAGGTGAGATCTATTTCAAGAAATTAATGAATTGAGGTGAGGTAATACTTGCAGCTTTAAAAGGTATTGTCGTTCAAATAGATTCGACAAAGCAAGTACAGAATCAAGTTCAATGATCCAAGAACCTTGGTGACAAATTTAACAAAAACCGATTAGGTAATTTTAAGTAGGAATTAGATTACCTTCGCAACCATTTTGATAAATTCAAGTTGTGACTACGTCGGTGAGTCCAGAAGATCTGATGCTGCTTGCAATCTTCCTTCAGTTTTTATATCATCAAGGAGTTGATCCAGTTTTTTCAAGTATTGTTAATCTGGTTTATTAGTGCTCATTGTAAGAAATTCAGGAAATGCGATAAAAGTCAAGTTCGAAGGGCCGATGCACTGAGAGTCTGAGTTATATGAAAGTGGATTGAAACTAGTTTATTTACGTTATCTGGTAAAGGTTACGTCGTCGGCAACTGAGTGAGTACATGTCTACAATATTATACAGTAAACAACCTTTTAAGATTAAGCTTATAGGAATTGTTTTAGATTCATTATCCTTTTAGCTATTGAAATTATTAGACAGATAATTTTTTTTATGGAACTGAAAGCATTTTCATGTTGATTTGTGACGAAAAAATTATGCAAATGGCCAAGAAATAAATAATATCAATATGTTACCACCGAAATCACGAGAAAGAATTCAAATTTGTTTTCTAGTCGTCATCCCTCGCTAGGATCGGAAGTTTAACAACCTCGTTTGTATTGGGTAATTTAGTCCCATATAAAAATTAACTATTGCTAATATTTTATAGATATTTTATACTCGTAAGTTATGGTGCATATTGCCATCATAATAAAAAATAATAAGTTAACTATGGAGTGCGTTGGGTTCTGTTTAAATGTAGTTTTATAAAAAATATCTGGATATAGGAATTTCTATAGAAAGGTGATTGGTTTTGCAAATCCTAAAACATACCAACTACTAAGGTGCTTAGGTCAAATGAAATAAATAAATAACATGCACATTATTTATTTCATAGATAAATTTATAAAAAAACTGTAAGTTAAATAATATCACATGACAAAATAGGTATACAATTAGATCATAACGCCTATTGCAATTAACAAACCAATTTTCTTAGCGGTCGAACAACCAAGGCCGCTGGAGGTATTACCTTACCTATTACCGCTCTGACCAATCTCTTTCCTACGCACAATCGGTTAGTCATAGATATTCCAAAAATATAAATGCAAAGACGTGTGTCCGTATTATAGCCATTGTCGTTTAAAAGAAAAGAACAAAAGTTTCAAAATAACAATGAAGATAAATATTACCAAAAACGTAAGCTAACAATGAAGGTCCAAAAAGAACCAAACGCTGCTAGTAAATCACATTGATATAATTCAACTTCTGTCAATCGAATAGGTGAAGGTTCATCTTTAAGCCCATAACCAGGGGTTCTCAGAAGGAATAACATGCACAGTACGAATGGGAGAAGAGAACGTCTGAACAATTGAAGATCTGGAAACCGCTACTGCAGGAGTAGGCTGTGGTGGCGGTGCCTGAGTGGTAGACGATGGCGCAGGCCACAAATATACAGGGTCGGGGTTAGAAGTCAGTGGAGCTTGGGTAGTCTCAGGAACCTCGTTGTTAGTTGAGGCAGGCTCATTGTTCACAGTCGCTCTGAAGCCAGCAAGCTCATCAGCTCTGTACTCCACTACTCTTCGCACACCATCAGGCTGTAGCAGAGAGTATTGGCCTAGGACTGTGTCGCCTCGTCTGCTTTCTTGTTGATTCTTGATGTCTCCGGTATGAGCGTCGTTGACTTCGTAAGCGAAGTTGTAGTTTGGAGTGTCGTATTGTACTCCTAGGGCCAGAGGTATGGGTACTTGGTGGAGCAGCGCGCAACTCACGGTAAGTACAAGACTAGACAGGACTGCCAACTGAGGAAAAACGATAACCATTATGAAGGTAAAACCTTTATTAACAAAGAAAATTACAGTCAAATAACCAAGTTAGAACTAGTAGGTCAACTGATGACCTGAACACCAGATAATTTTCCTTAAAGAAGTACCATTTTATATTGTTTTGTGAGTTGGTAAAGATTTTGTTACTACACATTCACAAAACAGCATTATGGATTACATTCTGGTCAGAGATAAAAACGATTTGATGGATAAAGGTTCAAAATTGGGGTCGCTTATTGTTTGAAAGGGATAAACGAATACTAAAGGAAGCTGAAAATTGATTCAACTGATAGGAAAATCCATTGGATTTGTAACATCACTTTTCTGGCATTATTATTCACCTACCAAAAATGGTACATAAGATATTGCTATGTTTTATCAATTCTTCTTTTTATAACCATTGCGATTACATTATTTGCGGGAATAAAATGCAAGAAGCAAATTACAATTTTAGACATGCTCAAAACTTGGTGGTTCATGATGTTTTTTGTAAATTTATTCTTTACCTTCTGCATCATGATAATTGGTTGTGATCCTTTGTATCCACAGAGGAAACCGAATGAAGTATGATTATAAGACAAATCTGTCTCCATTTATATGTAACCAAACTGTAAATTAATCCCAAATGTGTAATAGTATCGAGTTTCTAAACCAACTGGAGCGTTTTAACCACGGAATACCTAGGAGTTGGCAGTACCTACAAAAGTGTTGGTACGATCACCTAGGTTTTGTATAAAATATTGAAAATGAAATATGAAACCGATTTGCTTAATGATGCGAAGTATTGTTGTATCCATTTCAAGAGAAGGATCATTTAACGTCAAAGAATCTAAATATATAAATAATGCTTGACAAGTCACATAGCAATATTAAGCCTCACGCAAGGTTTACGCTATGGGTAACGATAAGCGATTTAAATGAATGATGATGAAAATGATAAACATACTATTTATTAAAAAGAACATCGCAGAATTGCCACAGATATTTTATAATTGGCTGGAAAGTTCCATCCAGGATATTCAGATTGCAGATGTTCACGATAAAAACTACGATTTACAATCTCATTTACAACAATAACGAGACAACGTCTCTGTTCCAATTATCAGAACAACTTGCGCGGGTATTAATGGTCATAAATCCATTAACACATACTTTAAACACATAAATTCAATACGAAAGGATGCCGACAACTAGTGCGCCTTGTTAAGTTTACCATAAACAAATCACATGGATTCTTAAAATCTTTGTTTCTTATATAATTTTGTTCTGCTACAGGCTTTCTTTCGTGACACCTGGGTAAAACCTAGTTACCTACCCTCTTATAGGTGAGTCAGTCAAGAATTTTGTTAAATAAAAAAATATTAAAATCAATTAAATTAATTTAATTAATGCCATCTATGGCGCTCATTTGGGGAGGCCTATGTCCAGCAGTGGACTATATAGGCTGGTGATGGATGGATGGATGAAAAAAAAATTACCTTGTTATTGTATATAGGCTGATGTGATGATGATGATGATGATGTTGTGGTATTAACATCTATAGCTGAAGTTCCCTTGAACTTGCATAAGCAGTTGTCATCGTTGGAATAATAGTTTATACAAAACTGCGAAGTGATAAATCTAATTCTACAAACTCTGATGATAAAGTTTCTCCATAACTTGGAAAAGTTTTCATTCTTGCAGCATTTTATAGGAATCTGCCAGAGCCAATTTCAAACGGACTTAGTCATGTAATTCATGATTTTATTTACCTTAAGATTAGGTGTAGTCGTCGTCTTCAAGATATTTTTACTTGTTCTCAGTGGGTCGTGTCACCATCACAAAAGGATCTTATTTTCTTGTACGTAGGAACTTTTTCTTTTTAATTTTCCCTTAACCCTCTAACACCATTATCTTGTTTGTCGTTTAATTATACCTTTCAACAATTGTACGTTTTTAAAATATCTCTTGTCTTGTATTTTTAGTGTATGCTATTTGTGTTCCATAGCCCTATTTTTACTTTAGATGTCTCGATATTTTTTAAATTTTAAAATAAGTGTTATTATTGCGTTTATCCGACGTTTCCATAGGTTTATGACCGCGTTAGATTATTAATATTTAGGTATCTTTTGTCTGTCCTGTCAGTTAGTTACGCATTCTTTATATTTAGTTTTAATATAAATTTCAGGGGTTCTGGTTGATCTGTTTTATTTTGCGTTTGATTGCTGTCAGCTTCCTGTGTTTACGTCGAAAACAGGCCGGGAATAAAATGTTTTATGTATTTTTAATATCTACCAAAACGTTTTCGTACTTATTTCGTGTAAAGTATAGGTAAATATTTCGTAACATCGGTTTTGGGTTTCTGGAATAAATTCTTATCAACTATTTGTTTTTCATTGTTAGACTATTGGACTTGAGCCTCACCGACTACTGCCTACAATCTTAATTAATATAAAGGTCCCTTATTACTATTACGTATATAAAATAGTACGAGTAGGTATATAAATATATATATTGTATATATTATATTTTGAAAATAGTTTTAAAAATGTATTTAAGTTTATTTATTTCTAAGTAGTAGTAGAATATTAAAATGCACACACATTTTACCCCAGGTATAATCCAATGATTCTATCCATTCAAGGTTGTCTGGAAGAGATCGCTCTTGAGCGATAAGACCGCCAATTGTCACTATCCTTAGTTTATCGCTTTCCTAAATTACTGTTAATTAAGTGTGCAATAAAGTATTTATTATTATTATTAAAATTATCAGTGGCTCAAAAAAAAATATTACTGATATCCAATATACAAAAATTTTCGCCGCGACGGGAATCTAATTCAAAACCTGAGTGAGTCTCTGTGTGAGGAGACTTTGGGCCACTCTGCCACAGAAGTCGTCAGCAAAAATGACCTCATGACTCATAGGATACCTCCATAGTTTTCTCTCACCAACGCCGCAAGTTTCCCACATCAATCCAAAGTTTTTTCTCAGTACCTCTAACAATAATTACCGAAACGCACGCTGTATTTCCCAAGGTCTAAAACAATATTATTTACAGTTATCTCGTTAGCCACATCTGTTTCTTAACTCGCAGCTAATCATTCATGCAACCGTATACAGAAGCTTCTCCCGCGACTGCACTCGCTCTATATTCTGGATTTAAGTATTATATAATATCGAGGGTATAGGGTTAAAACCCGTTAAGTGATCACAAATCACTTTCGAGATATTTTAACTCCCTGCGACCGCCAGAAAAGGCCACGATATAGTTGATTTATCATCGAGGATGCTCTTCCAACACTTTTATTTGCATTCGATCACAGTTGTCCATAAATGGTACATAAAATAACAGAAGACGAAAAATTCTAATCAAAGTTTTCGTCATCAAAAACTTGCTCGTGAAGATGCATGATCTTAAGATGAAATAATTTTTTTAAATTTCAGAAGCAACAAGTACTGTGTGCTGATGATGATGATGATGACAACTGTGGGACAGACATCCAAACCAATCTCCCATCTCTCATAGTAGGCACCAATGATTGGGCATCTCGGTTTAATTTCCCGCAAATCCGTGGCTTATGCTTACGTAACGTTAACGAGCCGTCGCCGCTGGCAATGGCAATGAACTTTACCTTGGATGGTTGCACAGCGAGTAATTATTGAATTTTTGCTCATCAATGTACAGTCTACGCCGTGTGGTACCGGCATAGAATTTCACCACCCCAACTCTTCCCGTGGGTGTCGTAAGAGGCGACTAAGGGAAACACACCAGGGGGCGGGCAGCAGCGCCTTCTGCAGAACAACTACACAGAACTGCGATCCCCAACCCGCATGCCCAGCGTGGGGATTATGGGTAATAACCCCCAAATAATGATGCCATCTATGGCGCTCATTAGGGGAGGCCTATGTCCACCAGTGGACTATTAGAGGCTGGTGATGATGAATGTACAGTCCGCATCACATATAAGTACCGCAATGTATTTGGGACACAATACTTGTTATCGTTGGGAATTTAAGACTTTGAGGTGGGCGGCTCGATCCTGAGGGGCGGCTTGATAAATTTTTGCATGCGAAAATTTGTGACGTTACAAGTAGTCGAAAATGTTATGTAGACAAGGGGGATATTTAATTCTGACGCGCACTGTACTTTAAAAATAATGAATCCTATGGCGCTCACAAGGGGAGGCTTATCCAGCAGTGGACACGCTGATGATGAATTTAATTTATAATAAGTTCGAATTATAATTTATAAATAAATA
Organism: Eupithecia pulchellata; assembly: GCA_963931895.1. Classification (NCBI taxonomy): domain Eukaryota; kingdom Metazoa; phylum Arthropoda; class Insecta; order Lepidoptera; family Geometridae; genus Eupithecia; species Eupithecia pulchellata. The sequence goes on from OZ007525.1 coordinate 2,249,494, forward strand.
TTGCTGCGCCCTTACAGGGTACATGTACTTACTTTTAAGCTAACTACCACCTAAGCTAAATCTATGTTACAATGTATATGTTTGCAAAAAATAAATGAATAAATGATGATGAAAATAGTGTACCAACTTATCTTAATGGATGGAATAAAGCATGTGGATAAATCCGTTTTCCGTATAAAGGTCTCATGTTTTATTCGAATTTAATTTAACAGTAGAAAAGCTGCTATCGTCCATGAATTTATACTATGTATTACATATAGCTATAAAACCCAACACACGTTGCTATAATATTTATATTATTATAGGTACATCCCAAAGTATAATTTTTTTTCGATCGATTGAGCGATATTTAGAGGTCATTTGAGGTTCACACTCCCCCTGCCTCGCCCCCTGTTTGAATGATGACGGTCAGACAAATTATAAATTGCAATGACAAATCTTTTGTTTATAGAGTTCATTAAAAAGCCAAAATTCACTATAATCTTCTTAGTTAGTAACCCAACATTTGTTTTGTAGTTTTGTTAAACCTTTAAGCAATATTATGATTATTTGTTTGTGTTCCGCGATGTTCTATTGTTTAGTTTGGATTTTATTATTTAAGGCTGTAATGCCGTTTCCGCAAACGCATAGAGTGTTTATTCGAAAGAACATTCTGGTAAGTACCGAAAAACTTAACAAATTGTAGCTAAAATTTCATTTACTTTAAATGACACTAAATTGTTTTTCGAACAAATTCAAGGAAGTTTATTATAGACGATTAGCTCCCGCTTTACAAAGCTAAATGCCTAGGTTCATTACTTAGATCTAATTTCTATATGCCATCAGTAATAACTACTAGATATTCTGCGGCAATAGTGCCAAGAACAAGTATAAATAAAATTGCTTCGTACGTAATTGACGCTTGAAACTGGCCAAACTTACACCAAAATCAAACTGATATTATTTAAAGCAGTTTTTGCCGAAACTACTGAACTAATAGAGTTAATTCAAGGGGTTAAGGTTGAACTCTAATTTAATATTATTTTTATAATATCTTGTAATAATTAGAAATAGGAATATGAGGGAAATATACCATAAAGTCCAATTACAACATCTTATTAATGTTTATAAGATAAAGCCCGCTGACAGACAGGGCCAGCGTAGGCTCAGTATTAGTTGTTATTATAAGGTTTCGCAAGCACACTTTGGGTAGGTACGGAACCCAATTATATTCACTTTAGTGAAGGCACTATCGTGACTATTTATAGGGTCTATAAATGGTAATTTTTCAATTTACCCGAAGAGTAAGTTGTAATAATTTGTGTGTTTCTAAACCTTGATCTTTTCTACGACTCGATCTACCAAATATTTTCGGTGTAAATGCAGCTGAGGTCATATTCAACTTCAACAAAATGTTAGCATGATTTTCTGCTCTAGATCTATATCGAATGAAATACCTAATTAGTTACCTACTTTACGTTGGTTGACTCAAAGTTCTTTCTGACCTCGTCTGGTATTAATAATTATTGGATTAAATCATTATAAAAGGTAAAATTGTGTAGTGAATGGTAGCTTGGGGTAGTCCGGTGATACTTAGCACACCAAATGAAGTAATTAAATAAATAAATAATAATAATAAAATAGTAATTAAATAAACAAATAACTATGTCCTGCCGTTACCATGACCACTACCATGGCAAGGAATAGCGAGGCGACCGGAAACTCGGAGCCATATTTGGCTTTGACCATCATTGTGGGGTAGCGCCCATGGCGCTCGTTAGGGGAGGCCTATGTCCAGCTGTGGTCTAACATGGGCTGATCATGATGGTGATGATGATGACCTACCCTACTTAGCTTGGGGCAAGACGATGCTTGTGAACGTGTAGCATTATTAATTATTATCATTTCTTCATAGTTTTATAAAAGGTAAAACTGGAAAATCGTTAATATACCTAAACATAAAACTATTTCTAAGGTAAAATCTTCATTAAAAAAGAAAATAACAATCAACTAAACAAAGTATTTAAAACTGAGCTAACTGCAGATTGTTGAAAACAATCTACAGGTAGCTCAACTGATCCATGATATAATTACCAGTGCGCGCAATAAACGGCTATCAATGAAGGGCTCATTATCAATAAGCGTTCCCAAGACTCTGGCTGCATTGCCGTGCTGTATATACTCGTATATGTAGATTACTATTTCTACCAACATCATGTTTCCAACTCGTTTATTTCAGATCTCGAACTGTGCCAAGAAACAGCCCAATTCGTTCAGTACTTTTTCTTAAAAAAGATATCAAAGATGCTCCCAAACATCTAAAGATTCGCGATAATAACATTCATGTAATCTACCTGCTTCAATTCTGTAAAAAAATATCCAAACCTGACCTATAACCTCTATCGCAGCCTCCGATATTATGCAACATCACCGGGTCATTGACATAAACAACACAGAATACGCAGTAGTACAGATGCGCACGAGTGAATGAACGGCTCATCTCTACTCTAAGATGAGTAGCGAGTGCCAAGGTATCGGTGCCGTTCGCATAATGTTGATCAAAACGAGCATCGAATAAGCTTCTCGCCATCGCTTTGCGTATTTCTTTTTATAATAATTAACTGTATGAAATTTGACGTCTAAGGGCTTATTTTGTAAGCCTAAAGAAATAAAGTTATTGAATCTGCATCTTTTATATTGAAAATAGCGGCCCGCCCCGGCTTCTCACGTTTTTAACGGAATTTCTAGTTTTTACACACACTTTGGGTTACATTATTAAAGTTTTCTTAGGGATCCCTAACTTTTAAAAATTCTCTAGCTTATGATTATCATTCTAATGGTGAAAGAATTTCCAAAAAGGTATCCAGTTAGTTTCGGAACCTTTTCAATTCAAACCACAAATAAACAATCAAATCTTTCGTCTTTATAATATGAGTATAGGCAACCAACGAAGACTACAAGTACGGTCTTTTTTGCTTTGGCTTTGCGTATTTTTGGGATGAAAGCAAGCCTCAAACGCACAATTTATCACTATGAGAAATTTCACGAAACTCCATTCAGCCATGAAAAGGGGAGAGACGGATTCTTTCGCATTAGTATCGATGCTTATATGAAACGGCATTTTAAACATAATAAGTAGGAACTTTGTGTGAAATTTTAGAACGGTTTTATAGCTAGATAATAACTAAGATTTTCGTTAAAAAATAATATAAATAGCTTCTCAAAATAATGAATAAATAAAGTCAAGGTACAAGGAAGTAGCTAGAACTAATATCGGTAACTTGTTCGTAACTAAATAAATACCTAACTTTGGAATTCATCGGGGATATGAACTTTCAACTCATAGCTTCTTTTGGTTCCCTGTATGACCTTTGACATTATCGAATAAAATTACCACAAATATTTCTTTCATCACATAAGATCGTACATCACACCATCAGCCTTTATTAGCCCAACACTGGACATAGGGCTCCATTGGTAACGCCTTATCAGCATTTACAGAATTACCCTTTAAAAATTATTGAAGAAACATTTTATTGCACCATTAATTTAAAAATTACATAATCTTATTTAAATTAAAAATAAAATAGCGGCCATATTGTTTAAAGCAATATTTTCCAGGTTACCTAATAAAATCCCTATACCTATACAAATTCAATGTTCTATATCTAAACAAGAAAATATTCTGTTTACTAAGTATCCAAATCGAAGCGGTAAGTTTCGTACCGGCAAAGTTAAGTTGGTAGATGTTCGGCATTGAAAGGTTGCGAATGATTCAGCTACTTTGATGGAATGCGGATTGTAGGCGGACAAAGTATTAATGGGTACTGTCGACAAAAAAAGTAGTACAAAATAATTATTTATTTATAACTAGAGCGTTCAGTTCCACGAATCATACTACTTATTAATTTAATTTTTACAAGAAATGTATAATGTATAACTTCCAGGTAAACTAAGCAGAGCTTGGCTTAGGGTAATATTTTTTTTTAATTATTTGGAATTATTTTTTTATTCGTATGTACCCACACGGTAGTTATAAATTAACGTTGAAAAATGAAAACTAGCCATCTTTAAAGAATTACCTTAACTGGTATGCTAAATACGTTACAGAGATATAAATTTATCAAAACAGAGAAAACACGCTGAACAAATTTCTGAAAATCATATAATCACAGTCTCAAGGCGGGAAAAAATAATTGTCTAAATAAATCTCAACTCTCAATGTTTTATGCATAAGTAGTTTAGGTACCAACCACGTTGTTGGTTGGTCTTATAATAGAAAACAGATCCAATCATGGACCAGGATAGGTTACTACAAATTAAATCACAAAGCAAATATAAGCTGATACAATTTTTTTTGCGGACCCTACATCGAAATCTCGCTGTGACTTAGTATAGACTACTCTATTTATACTTTATAGTGTAAGAGTTGGAGTAGACAGAGTATGTACAAGTTATAGGTACATAGGCTCAAGGCTAATGGTAACCTTGAATTTGTAGCTATAAGCAGCGTTACAAACTCAGGCGCGGTTATCCGCTACCTACATAGATACGTATAATTTAATATGATATTATATGTACAGTGCACGTTACAATTAGGTATCCCCCTTTTCTACAAAATATTTTCGACTACTCTAATTCCCACAAATTTACACATGCAATTTATCTCGCCGCCGCTCAGGATCAAACCACCCACCCATAATACTCAAAGTCTGAAATTCCCAACAATAATCACTATTGTGTCCCACATAGGCCACATTCATTGAGATAGGGGGGGTACTTATATGTGACGCGCACTGTACTTTGCGAATATATAAAAGTAAATTATAAGTTCTTATCCAAGTAAAATCAAGTCACGATTTTACACAAAAGTAATGGTTTTTTCTTAGCATTCGAAGGAGTGGTCTTTCCATTGTTTTTAAATGTTTATGGTCTTGCAGTAAGAACCTCGGGGAGTCCTTAAAAGGAATTTTGAATTTCTTTTCGTTACTAAGTACTCGTATATCTTAAATATTATATATGTATGTATATCAGTTTTATCGATGCTAAGAATATATTTTATTAACTACAAATAATACTTACATAATTACAATTAGCAATTAATTAAAGAACTTAAAGCAAAAAATAGCTCTATATCAATTATTTCATTGACATTTAGTTTGAAGTAGGTAAGCAATTGGATTTTTATTGAAATCTTTAAATTATTTACTCGTGTCGAATCAAAACTTGTTCCAAATAATGCTGTAATATTCTACAATGAACTACAGCACGGCCTTTTAAATGGCACATAGTAAATTATAATTAATAATTATATAGTGTTAGCATCAATAATAATTATCTCAAAGATTTTATTTATTCAGCGAATTAATTCCTTAAAAAAGTTATAAATTTATTCTGACCCTGGCCCATAATCGGCTCAAAAGTCAGCTTCACTCATAGAAATCGAGTTTATCTTAATATACTTAGTTTAATAAATACTTATTATTTAGTGTAGTGTAATAATGATTCAATTAGGTTAATATATTTATAAGATATATCTAAAATAATTATGAATCTATTGATTCATTTGGTCTACTATAACACTTTAGTATGGGTCATTATAAACTAATCTATATATCGAATAGGGAGATACGATTTATAATTGTTTAGGTCCGGTTTTACAGAGAATAAGTAATTGATAGTAAAATAATTAATTAATTAATTGTAAACTTCCACGCTACTTGCGCATTTTTAGCTTATTCGACTTTTTAGGTATTTTATACATACATATTTATTAGACCTCAGGCAAGTACCTACGTACTAGCCGCTGACTGTAGCACTAAACGGGGCGTGATATAAGTGAACTAGTTTCGTTGAAGGTTCGCAATTATAATTATTCTTCAAATGTAGAACATTTAATTGATTTTTTAATTGCAGATTTAGCGAAGTCTCGCGGAAGATTAAGCATTTAGTACCTACCTACTGCCTGTTTCATTTCTGGTCGTCACTATATACTGTTAATTTGGTTGTTGTGGTCAATATATACTGTTAATGATGCCCATTATAAGTATAATCTAGTCTACTGATTGCCATAGGCCTCTAGTCAGTACCATTGGACAATTTCTTGTCCTTCTGGTTCTAATATCAGAGTAGTACAATGTTACATTGCAAACACACTGAAATTGATATTTTAAAATACATTTGAAAAACCGTTGGGTACCTTTGTTTCGTTTTATTACCTACACAGTTCCCGTTAACACATTCTCGGCTTCATCATATAATTAATAATGTCATTAAAATATTGTATTCTCCATTTAATTATACATTACACAATTATTATAGAATCGGAAAACGAAAATAGATCAATAAGACTTTAGTTATAGAAAAAATAATTTATAGACAGACAACGCACAGGTTAACTAACTTCAAGATTGTAACAAGTGTTCGGCTTTTTGAATAGACTGGCAGTAATGACTTCAGGATTTATTTAAAAGAACACTGACAGTTTCTGGCTTTATCACAACTTCAAAGGGTCTTGTTAACATAGAAGACCAGTGTACCTTACATTTTTAATGACGCAACGACCTTGCACTGACTTCCTTGTAAGAGAAAGGTCGTGTGCCTTCGTGTTATTTGTTTTGACGTGGGAGATAAATAAATTAAAGCAAGCAACGCCGAAATTCAACTCTATTTTGTAGCGTGTAGAGTTGATAGTGAAAGTTCTAGTTTTGCCGTATGCCGTGGTTATTAGTGCAATGACGCCAATGATTGCGGTTAGTTATATGGATTTTTTTAATTTGTGATAATAATTGATTCGATGATTGTCACTGATGCGTTATTGATATTAACGAGAATGCTGCCAAAAAACTATATAATATAATGCGATAAATCTAGGTGACAATGTAAATCAATTTCCGGAAAAAAAATGGTCACAGCACGCTCTGTCAAATTCAAACATCGAACGCGATGCAAACCCGCTCGGGCGTTCCAAAAGAGGAACACGGGCGCGAGTTATTTTCGTACCCCGTGGGAGCACGTTCTATTTTTGCACCTGTGTTTATTACTCTTTGGGATTTATGCTGGCCTAGTACTTTCGGGGCGGGAGCGTCCCGGTGACGTAATGGACATGAGGTGTCAACGTCACTTAATGACAACTGAAAACGCTGAAATGGACAGGTGAGAGGCGTTGGGATAATTTTCCGTGGAGGTGATTTTTTAGAGAAGAAATCTATAAATGTGTGAATTTACCTATTTTTCATCGTGCTGAATTTTGATCAGCCGCAGTTTTCAGCCCCGTTTGGTAATTAAATATTAATAACTATTTCTGCGTTTTGTAGACTTTTCAATTCATTCTTAATTTTTTTTTATTTATATTTTAATGTAATAAAGAACAACTCTTTGTTTTTGTTTATTACATTAAAATTTCAGTGTTTTAAATTAGAAGAAGTATGTTCGAGTTATTTTTCTTGCACCGCTGGCTGTAACACTTGTATGACATAGCAGTCCCGCCACAAAATCGATTTCTAAACCCAGACGTCAACTTTCAGTGTTCTGAAAGTCCCGTTGGTCCCGGTATCGGACATCCGGATGCCTTGAAACTTCAGGAATAAGGTTAGGAGTACCAGGATAACATAAAGCACACAGATATTGTTGTTTAGGCAACGTACACACCTGGCCGTGTTGCGTGAGTGTGCGTGCTACGCGCATTCGCATTTGGAACATCCCTAAACTTGTTAGAGTGATGTTTATAACTTACTTGAAATAAGTTATGAATTGGTTATAACTTAAATTGGTAATACAGCAAATATAATGGAAAAAGGATATTATTCTACTGGGGGATTGTTGCGAACTTTCGATATAAGTTTTGCGGGAACATTGCCAATTGCATGATGGATTCGCTAACGAGTTTTAAATTGCCTCTTGTAGGTACATGGCGCACACTATTTGGTACCAACGATTAAATAATTATATACCTACTAACTTATCTAAAACAATAATTCACAATTGGCATACCTTCAAGCAGTCACAAAGCTTGCTTTAGCTTGTCACTAAGTACATGTATCTACCTAGACTTACCTACAACTACAGATATTATGTAAGCTAATAGGTACCTACAGTACATATTTGTTTCAGGCAAGTGAAATGGAATTGTGATGGGTACCTAATTAATTTACCCATAACTATTTAGTGTGTTTTATTCTATGTGTCTATTTAGTATAATATGTATAAGGATTATTTTAGTTTATATTAGATTTCTTTTCCTATTGTATTGATAATAGTTTTGTTTTGTAACTGCACCGCTTTCCTATATTCTTCTATTTTAAGCTTTGGTTGCCTGGAAGATGGCTTTAAGCGATAAGGCCGCAAATTCTTCAACCTTCTAGTTTTATATTGTTTTAGTCATAAGTTGTACAAAATAAATTATAATTATTTTATCTTATCTTATCTTATTACTTTCAGTAGTTAAGCGTTCATTTACGATAAGTAAAAAACATAAAAAGTTTTTGAAATGTTTGTTTGTGTTAAATTTTACATAAAATCGTAGTCATATTATAGAAATTTTAGATGGAATCATAGTCGTAATATTTTTAGGCGTTTGGTTTGAACAAAATACGATATTAAAGTCTTTCATCAGGCGCAAATTGTGAAAGCGTGAATTCTTCATTCATTAAAATGCAAATGGTTAAATTGGTAATTGGGGAGGGATTCATTACTGATAATCAGAATATTTCGTCGACTTCTGAGTGAGTAAATGCTCCGATCCACACCACGTACGTAAATGCTCCGATCCACACCACGTACGTAAATACTCCGATCCACACCACGTATATACCTATAAACAAAATTTGGTTCATATTTTGTTTAGAGGTATAAATTAATGTTTCTGGTTTAACCTTGTTCACAATGGTCTGCGAAATTAAAACGGTTGCTATGTAATTTATTTCTCACTCGGACTGTCAATAGAAGAAGACAGAGTGAGAAGTAGAAAAGCAATGCTTTAAGTTAGGAGAATATTATGAATAGGAGGGGATCTTTATGTGTTAACTAACGAAATTATTTATTGGCTATTGATTCCTTTTAACTTTTATATGGGTGTATATTTTATTATAATTATGATATTATTTATTGGCATTTGGGATTCCTTTTAATTTATTATATGGGTGTTTATTTATATATAACTATCATCTTGCTTTAAAAACATAAGCTAACTGTAGGTGGTCGAATAATTAATTTAAGTACGCAAGTACTTAACTATTTTATTTTTTTCAACAGTTCTTATCAAAACAGAACGCAAGTATTAATAATCATTTTGTTCAGTTCTATAATGTTTTTTAAATGCAATGTAATACATATATAATTAAACAGCCGAGATTACAACAATGTTCCAAGAATGTAATTTTAGTAGTTGTAGAACATCTGTGAACAATCTGAGAACTGCAATCAAGGGTTTCTCTGGAAGATAAAAGCTGATCCACATGGTACCTTTAAAAAAATAATTATCTTCGTCAACCTTATTTAAATTAGCTATCAAAAACTAAAATACATAATTATTAATAATGCAGAATAGACGGTAGGCACATGAGAAATCTCGTGCCATGGTGGTCGCGGCGACTAAATTATGTTGGGCATAATAGAAACGTGTTTATATTTTGCCTAATGGATGATAACTTTGTGAATTAAATTTCAACCATCCCATTACCTATCTATCAAAAGAGCACAACCCTAAGTACCAAGATAAACCTACACGTACAACTTCCACACTGAAAGTTTCAAACTAAATCCAAGTATGTGTGCACACACACATCTACAACTTTTCAGACCGCTTGACGCTTCCTAATATAACTTTCTGACTCGCGCTCGCTCCCCTATTTTTGGTCTCTATCCATCCCGTTCGCACCTGTAGCTTTTCACAGCTTTCCCCATTGTCGGGGAGCATGCGCAGTGCGTCCCGACGCACGTGGTGTGATTTATCCTAGGTGGTTCTGCTCGCCTGGTACAAGACGCGCTTAGGGCGGCAGCGTCGCGTCACCGCCGCCGCCCAATACCAGCTGCCCTAGCGCTCACCGCCCAGAAGCATAGACGACAGCCTACGAAACGGTCCGTTCTAAGGCGGGCGGATTCACTCGCGCACGTGTATGAGTTAGGCGCGAAATTCAAACATAAAAATTTTCTAATGTTCCCTTTTATTTCCTCTTGAAAATTTCGATAATTATCCCCAATATTTGTTTTTTTTCTGTTTTTTTACGGAATTGTTAATCTTTGTTTTGGACAGGTGTTTACAGTGCAGTGTGTGTCACAGGTGTCCAGCGGATAAGCTTCTCATTCTGATCTGCAATCAACGTTCCAGAAATGAGACGTTACACTGCTTTACCAGGTATTCGGGTAGTTTTAATTACTGCTATTGTAATCAAAACTGTTTTTTGCACATCTTAGACAGTAAATAAAATACATGTTTTTGTAGGTGTGATACGTGAATCTTTTCTTGAATTTCATTTATACAATAAGGTTAATAACTCAAATAAGTAATAACTACAATAGATTTTTTTAAAATCTTATTGACTTTTTATTTTCTTAGCGGATTTTCCAGTCCCGTTATAATGCGTTTGATTTTATTTTGAAAAAGGAAAGTGATTCTGGCCAGTTTTGCGTATAACTTATGACATAAAAAGATGCAAGACCTAACAAAGATACGTTACCCATTTTACCCTTCACAGGTCAGGTTCAGGGTCCTCAGGCTCACCCTTTCAGATAAGGTGCTTTTTCGCATACCTACACACATTTAATGGTAATAAGGAGCGTCTGACGCTAATGGGTGGGCCTGTCATTATACATCTTTTAGCTTAGCGCCACTTAGCTAAGTAAACTGAAACCCTACTCAATAAAAGATAATAGTGCTTTTGGATATTTCGCAACTAAAAGTAGATTAAGATGGTATCGGTTCAAACTGACGCTTTGTTAGCCCCAGAATGCATATGCAAACTTTTTGCACGCCTACAAATTCGAATAAAACATTTGTGTAAAAGAACAATGGCAAGTCTCCATACTAAGAATTGTCTGGGATCAAATTGAAGCGTACCGTAATGAAAAAAATGTTAAAAGATTTGGCGTTAGCTCCAGAATCTATAAATGAGACTATTTTCTTTGGGGAAAGCCGGAAAAAAAAGATTTCAGTGTGTTTGTTGAATTTTTTGGTTATGAATGAACGTCAAACAATATTTGTCTATAAAACATCGCAGATTGAAATCAAATCATAAAGAAATGGATAAAGTGGTTTGGTCTTGGGTTTGGTCTTATCAATAAGACCACGCCACCTTAAATATTCGAAATGAGAAATGATAAACAAAATGAGCAAAACAAATTCTAAACTTCTTGTATGTTAACGAAAGCTGGGCGTGTATTTAAAAAAATGTACCTACTTGCCCCGTAAACACAAAAAACTGAGGATTTTAATAAATAATGTTGGACAATCCACACAGCATCATCTAGCCCGAAGCTAAGCAGAGGTTGTTTTATGTTATGAGTTCCTACTAGATAACTTATATAGGTATTTAAAACAATATATATAGGTATACCTATATTAATAGATATTTTTTTATTTTACATAGAAAATGCCCAGAACACCCAAAACAACAATATCGGAGTCCTAAGGGCACGCACTAGCCAGACACAGGGCAGTATCAATCAGTCCATAAACAGTCCAGGTCGGGTGTTACATACGTCGCCTGTGGCTTCCGTAATTCGGGTAAAAATAAATAGAAAACCAAAATATAAACACAAAACACAGCAGAGATGAAAAACGCCGAAGCCTCGGAAGGATTCTGTCAAAGAGAATAAAACCACTACGTTCTAGATTCCGTGCTGAGATTATGTGGCGTCTTGACAGACAACCGCTGACAACATGACACTATCAAAGACAAATCAAAGACAAATGATACATTGCATTCAATAATTGTACCCGCACCACTAATAAAATGGTAACATTTCGAATACTGTACCTAATTCGAATATCATTTGATAATCTTTTAAATATCATAAAATAACTCCGGCCTTTACGAGAAGGAGTGAATAATTGAAAAATCGTAGAAAATTTATTAAATTTGATTCATATACATCAGATCCATGGACGCAAAAAAAAGTCCAGACCAAATTCTGCCATTGTTCTTTCTGCAGCTGAAGCAGTTTCGAAATTCGAACAGAATTTGAATTTATAAACCGCATAGCACAAGGTCTTTGTGCAGGCAGTGCAATCGGTTGGACAAAGCTGTGGCGCATCCAGTTCAAATCCAATTCGAATTTTGTGGCTTGTTAAATGAAATTTTCATTTTGCATTGAAATTCAGCCTCCACGTAATTCAGTTTTACGCTCAATTATTCGTTGGAAATTTTACCTTTTGTTTTAAAAGAACATTAAATAACACGTTAAGCTGTTATGTTAAGTTATTTTAATTTTCCACAATAAATAAAACAAAAGATTATTCTCAATCCGTAAGCCCAGCATGGGGATTATGGGCATAACCCCCCATGAGATAAAAGCATATTGCCTAATAGGCTTATCAGAGGGCGTCCATCAGTGGACCAATGGCGGTGGAGGTGAGGGGAGGAATTAATCTTTGATCTGTATTTCCGAAATAAAAACAAAATCAAAACCTTTTCTGCTCTCAGTTTTTTCTGAGATATAATGCAAATCGGGAAACTATCAGAGTCAATAGTCTGAGTTTCAAGATTCAAAGTGAAAATAAGTTAAATTGATTGTCAACTCTAAAACTAGAGTACCTACTGTAACTTAAAATAGTTCAGAGTTTCACTCTAACAAACATTATAACGTAGTACTCATCTGTAGTTTGTCCAAAGTAATTATGCAGAGTAGATGAGTTGAGAGATAACTGATGCTGCATCAATCATAGTGACGTATATTGGATGAATTTCCGCTGTCGAAAGTGACCAATGGATTGGTTCCATTGGTCACTTTGGACAGCTAAAATTTGATGAATCAATTTATCATTATTCAGAACACAATACTTTTTTAATATTTGTATGGTCCAAATACGCGGATGGGCGTATATGCCCCTTCAGGTCAGCCTGCTAAGTCTGGGCAGTGAAGGGGTTAACTTCCGACAAAAAAGAGGGATGTTTTCAGTTTGACGTCACATATTGCGTCGGATCTCCCATAAGAACGAATGTTGATTTAGTTTTCGTTTGTATTTAGCAATGTCTGATGAAAATAGTTTGAAGCGTTCATACGTAGAATCGTAAAACGGTTCAGGGGTTTTTAATTGACTTGAGATTTGCATTAAAGGTTTTCATTACGCTATTATTTATACCCTTGCTAATTATTATCAAACATAAATCGTTTTTCAAAAGTTTATTGTGTGTCTATAGTTTTCAATGTAATAAGTAGTTTATAATGAGTTTAGTTTAAAAAGGATAATGTGGCAACTAAACGAACTGAATTAATTGACATAATTCTGAGTCGCAAGCAGTGGGATTCAAATGTGATTCCTTTCTTCTTAAGCATTATATACAATTAATAGCCTACATAAAAACTGCTACCAATAATAAAAATAATTTGTAATATAGGTCTCCGTCATCGAAATCGACGAAGATAATTAAATAATAAATAAAATCTAAATATAAACTATATATCGACCAATAATAATTAGTGAAATAGTTTTATTAAGTAAATAAGCTTTTTTATGCGCTCTGGTCAGTGACTGCCAGCTGAATAATCTGAAAAATAAATGGCTGAATTACCTCATTCATCTATTATCCAAAACAGTAATCTAAAGAAATATTATATTTCATAAGATGCAAAGCGCCTTGTTAGGGCTTTTAATACCTTACTAAGTTACAAATAAAATTTCTAGTTCTATTTCTATAACCTATAGGTGAAATTTATGAGACCCTTCACATTGTATTGTTTGCATTATTAAATAGATTTTAATCGTTCCGGAGACAACCCACTATAAACACACTTTCCAAACTTTTACCTAAATGTAAAAGTCTCTCTAAAATATTAGTTTTAGATTATTTAAGAACGAGTTTGCTTCAAAAACCGATAATTCCATACAGGCTGTTTGTATTATGTAAATATTATTAAAATAGTATATCTAGGAGCATAGGTCAGTAAATATTTTTATGTTTACCCGTTATCCTTAACATAATATTTAATCTGTTATCCAGAGACCTATGTATACCCTTATTTATAATAAATTCTAAGTTACCTTCTCCGCCAAACCCATTTATAAGACTTGAACCTAAAATACCTTTAAAGATAATTTTAATATTCTGATATTTTTAGTGAATATTTAATAATCATCTATGTATCTACTTCAAATGAATGATGAATTTGAAATCTACGGAAGCTAATTTAGCTTTACACCGGATTTCCCGGACAATTCCCAGTGGGATTGTGTGCTCCAACTTATCCAAGATGCATGAGTAGTTGCCTAGTTACCGACCACCCACCAACCAGGTTGAAAATAGTAAACACAAGTAAATATTAAAATTAGTTGTTTATTGGTGAGGTCTTGTACTTGCGTGCCGAGATTCAGTGATTCAATATAATAGGATATTTAGCCGCTTGTGAACATTTGGGTCGCTGCGGCCTAATAAATAGACGCATTCGCTTGGCAATAGTAGAGCTATGATGATCTTGGATTTCGCAACCGATGGGAATGATGGGAAAGAAGAAGAAACAAGTGGATTGATAGAAATGGAGAGGGAGATGATTGAGGTGAATCAAGCAAGCGTTTCGCTTACTCTTGATATTTTTGGAACACTTGACCTTTATAAGTGCTTGGATGGTCATTTCGTATGAGAACCAAAGTGATTAAATAGTCTATTTTATTTTTAGACACTCGGACACTTTATTAATAATACCCAGAGAGCCTTGATAGACCATGGAGATGACACTAATGAAAATTCTTGTTTAAACAATTATATTGTATTGGCCTGTTGCCTAAACTAACCTGAAAAGTCTGTAATGAAACGGTTGTAACTTGTATATTTTATAGATCCCATGTGGCACGGTGAGGTAAATGTAGCTTTGTAGGTAAAGGTGGTACCGATGTGCTGCTTCGCTAATAAAACAAAAACCCTTTACTTTTAATTTAGACCTCTGGCAGCTTACAGCTATTGCTTTAGGAAATAGTTATTCTGTTCTGTATAAGATTATTACTTAGAATTTGTATGATATTAACCTAATGGATACTGGTCAGGCACCATGTTGGTAACCTTATTATTGTCAATCTGGTACAATGATTAGTGTAAATTTATCCTAGAATGCGCAAAAATACTTAAAATAAACGTTTTAGAAGCTAAGTCAAGCGCTTCTCAAAGCTTACGTTCAAGACTGTTTCAAGTTGACAGATTTCGTTCTAAAATTGTATTGACACCTAATTAATTTTGATTGGCAGAAATGCCACCGAAATAATCCAGTTTGAGGACCTAGTTATAAGCTGTTTGTGTTGTTTTCGCGATTCAAAGGGAACCAACTTTGTTAATCTGACTGTCAGGAGTTTGGGGAGACCGAACGACTTTGACAGCTGAGTGGAGTATGAGCCACGGCAATTTGTAAGAAATCATCACAAAAACAAACTAATTACGAAACTTAATAAAAATAGTTTTTAGAAAGAAAATGAAATGCTCAATTTTATGTGATTTGTGATGTGAGTGGATGAAATAGTCGCGACGCCAGTGGTAGAGCTAAGCTGCTGACAAATTTAGCAAATTTAGGTACTTTCAATTTGGGAATGAGTGAGAACCACTGGCAGAATCTATTTCGTAAATTCGTGATATTAAAACCACGTATTTATAAAATAGTGAAAAATTTATTCATTATTCAAATTAATCCCAAGATTTGTGCGTATCTTCCCCAATTTATCGAAATTCGAGGTCGTAACTTCAAAGTCGAGTCCGTAACATAACTTCAGACATATACGTACAAGTAGGTAATTTGTAAATAACTGTGGCAACCCTAGTGAGTTAGTAGGTAGTTTCAATAAAATATTCCGTAAGTAGCCGTGAGCGCTATTTGAACTTTTACCCACTAAAACTCACTATTCACTGTGAGGTAAAATAATACGCAAGGTAAGTATCTAATTAAAAATTAATATCTACAAAGAGTTATATTTCTGTAATGTCTACAAGAATGTCGTATGTGATATTTGCTGTAGGTTTCAACATAAATATTTCAAAAGAATGCCAGATGCATGACTAACCCTGGCAAACAATAGAGTCCTTGTAGGTATGGGTTGTGCACAGTGAACTATAATAGTTTTCGTTTCCTTTCATAAATTGAGCGCCTTGTAGCGGTACTACTTGATGGAGAAGAACTACCTTCTTTTTGTATCACTGCGATCCGACTCTTCTTCTTTTTTCAAATAAATAGTCATGACAATACACACAGCATCGACTGGTACCAAAATGCAGAGGTTGTTTTATAGGTACTACATGACTAATATACTTAATACAATTAATAACTCTTAAGATATTTTTAAAATACATTTAAAAAAAAACTACCAGAACTGAAAAAACTGGGAGCCTGAAAATCAAGGTTTCTGAACTCAAAAATCCTGAAACGCATTAGGGAGTAGAGCTAGCAGCAACAATTTAAGCAACCTAATTAGACATGTTTACGTAATTCCATTGTATTTACAGCAAAATTCTCTTTAATAAACATAAAAAGCATTCTTCATTACATTCGGTTCAGTGAATAATTCATAATTAAATGTTTATTTCAAGATCAAAGCATGATAACGTACATATATTAAAACGTTGTTGATTGTAAAACTGTTGCAAAAGAAACAGCTTTTATAATGTTAATGGTATTTAAAATCTGTTTCTTTGAAATAGCATTTTCGTTACGTAGGTACCAATAAACTTTTTTACAAAATTGACTCACAAACAAGTAACTATTTTATTTTACATGTCACGTCTAAATTCACATCGTTTTCATTTTAATCCTCATGCAAATCTGCTAACGCCAGGCGAATTACGATGCCTCCACGTCAAACTGTCTGCCTCGTAAAAGGGCTTGACGACCACTTAAACTTAGTGGTGAATTGATTACCCCAGACTATCTTAAAATATTTTTATGAGAACCCTGGAATGTGCAATAAAATGCGCGAAAGAGTTTGATGGTGATGCGGAGAAGGCAATGAGGCAAACTGGGTTTCAGTCTACCAGAAGAACCTGTCGGTAAGTTTTCAAATCTAACCTTTTCTAAAACGTTAAATGTTTTTAAATCATTTCCCATCTGTTACCAAATATGGAAAGAGCAGTAGCAAATATGGAAAGAATCATTTATTCACAAAAAAAAACATGTCAAATATTACATTGCTGTTAATGTAGTGGTATCAATGTATCTTTCAGTAACTTTAAACTGGTGTGTGATATTTCAAAATAATTAAGCTTGCATAAATTTAATTTTTGTATGAACTAATTTATTATACTTATCGGCAGATGGAGTGTGAGCGAAGAACAAAGCTTACCAAGCTTAAAATCATCATCATCACCAGCCTATAATAGTCCACTGCTGGACATAGGCCTCCCCTAATGAGCGCCATAGATGGCATCATTATTTGGGGGTTAATGTCCATAATCCCCACGCTGGGCATGCGGGTTGGGGGTCGCAGTTCGGTGTAGTTGTTCTGCAGAAGGTGCAGCTGCCCGCCCCCCGGTGTGTTTCCCTTAGTCGCCTCTTACGACACCCACGGGAAGAGTTGGGGTGGTGAAATTCTATGCCAGCACCACACGGCATTAAGCTTAAAATGACGAATCTTAAAATAGCGTTAATAAACTACAATAAAATTATTCAATCGAAAAATGTCAAATGCATTAGTTTTTTACATATTCAAACGTCCTACCTAGTTTGATGATAGTGTTGGACGCAGTGGACGCTATATTGCTCTGTGGCCATGACGTCATATGGGTTGTGAGCAAAGTACAAAGCTTACCAAGCATTTTATGTCGATACTTCTTATTCTACACAGCCGTATGACGTCATAGCATGACAGCAACCAAAGAAACAGTTTAAAAAACTCAAAAGTTTAAATTGAATTTTAATATTAATTTTATTATCTTTATACAAAGAAAGTTTTGTACTCTTATCAGCTAAAACTGCTGTTTCCCGACCGCATTTTGTCAAAGCTATCTCTATATACATTACTAGCGGCCCGCCCCGGCTTCGCACGGGTATTAAACAAAAATTTCAGAAATTATACACAATAACACGATGGGTTTCACAGTTTTCATACTGATCCCTTACTTTTTCTAACAGCATTGGGATTTTTGACATTGACTCGACACTCCGTAACTGACACTGGCCGTAGAGAAAAAGCAAGCACAGTGCGCAACCTCTTTTTCTATTCTGACGTGCCTTATTAGAAAAAGAGGTTGAATATACAGCGCACGGTTCTATTATTGAATTTTTCATGCGGATCCCTAACTTTTTTGAAAATATTATATAGCCTATGTTCATCACGGAAAATTTAGGATTCTAATGGTGAAAGAATTTTTCAAATCGGTCCAGTAGTTTCGGAGCCTATTCAATTCAAACAATCAAACAAACAAACAAACATACAAACAATCAAATCTTTCCTCTTTATAATATTAGTATAGATAATACCATATAATATGATGTTTTCTCAGTAAAAAACACTATTATTGTATTCTAACCTTTTATTTTACTTATTGACATTATAACTGAATTATTTCTATTATTATTGTTATTTCATTATTTTGCGTATTATGTTGACTACTATATAATATCTGTAAGAATATATAAAATGTTTTGAATAAACACAGCCACTACACTACGTCTACAACGTTAGCTTTTAGGAGACTACATCTACATGGTAGATAGTGTTTGTTGAAGAACCTTATACGATATAATGTTTTTTTAGTAGGTAAAATATTTTTTTTAAGAGCATAATACATATTATACTTTAAAACTGATTCTTCAAAAAAATATTTTGGTTGCCTTTTTTACCTGCACCAGTTAATTATCTCAGAATAAATGAATTCCCAGTATATTGTGCAGATATTCATAAAAGCACTCTAATTTACCGACTTTATTACAAACTCGTACTAATTTCAAATGCTAAACAACGCTTTGCAATTTCCAATTAATTTGTTCAAATATTTGAACGCGCGAGTCGGTAACTGAGTAAGCACCTACTCTCTTATATGAGTACAAGGTGAACCAAACATGTTTTCATTGTTTGAAACGGCAGAAATAGTTGGACTTTGGACTTCTTTAGATTTCCCGCCGGATCAGACCTCTGTTTTCTGGTCCTGGGGGAAATCATTGCAAAATTTAAGGTCTTTTGAGTTTTTTAACAGTTACCTGTCACTTAGTTTTGTTACAAATAAGCATTTATTGAAGATAAACTACTTTTAGAAGATGGGGCTCTATTCCTATCATGCGCTTTTACGTCCGCGTGCGGATTCGGTCGATGTGCGGGCTACCCGCACTATATTTCATAATGTTTTTCCTATCACGCCGGGCTATGCGGATCGGCTGAAGCAATTATAGGATACGGGTGGCCTAGATCCGGTGGACGGAAATCTACATGACAGATATGCCCTAAAACAATCCACTGTTTTGACTACATTTCCAAATTTCATAAACTTCACCGGACCAAAAATCAAAGTATAAAATCAGAAGGTATACCTCTGAACTACTAATAAACACCCGAACAAGCAGGTAAAATAACTTTACTAGTTAGCTTCAATCAAAATTATAAAAAGCCTATCTCGTTCAAATACTTGCATATTCATAAATCAAGATTTTCCATGAAATTACTTTCATGATAAATTAGCTTTCTATCTAAACACCTGGGACTCTTCACCAATAATGGTTCTCTAAGCTCTGTAATACTCTACTTGGGTCGTAGTCGACAGACTGACATAAATGTTCTATATAAATTTTCTCTGAACAGGAAAAGAGGATTTAAATTTAATTTCATATGTAAGCATTCGCGGTCGCAATTTTTTGGCAGGTAAGAAGGGGAATATTTATTCAATAATTAACAATCTGTATTCAACTACATACTCTACATCACTCATTCCATAATTAGTCTTAGTAAGAACTTAAAACTCCTCATAAAATTGTGATATCATGCACTAAGTAAGCAAGCAGAGAGTATTAATATTTCAGGCGCTTAAGTCATTAGTAATTTATTTTTACTAGCTCCGAAGCTTCATTTAAGCATACTTAAATAGAAAGCTAGTCCAAAGACATAAGTATCGTATTAGGCGACATCATCTATCTTTAGTAAGTTTACTTTCGTGAGAACTCGTCATGTGCTAAATACACACTCAAATGTCGTCGAATTAACAACTTTTGTTTGAGTGAGTTATGAAGCCTTACCTTGATATCGTTTATTAGATTGGCAGTTGACTCGTCTTCTGCTGGTTGGTGCAAACAGTTCTGGAAGTTTTAGTTTTGTTGGACTAAGGAGTTAGTAAATGTTTTGTGACGTCTTATGTTTGAAATAAATAAATTAAACTGCAGAGCCCTAATGAACAGCGTGTTTTTTTTTATTCAAAAAACTTCACACTCTATAGAGGTACTATGTGTCGTCAAAATTATGTGGGACTTACTTTAGGAGTTCTTACTTCTTTGTACGTTGGTTTTAATAGCATCAACTAAAATTGACACTTGTCAAACAAAACGACAGACAAAATTTAAATAAATAAAACATGCTATACGTTTTGCTTATTATTATTATTATTATACGTTTTGCTTTTGTATTGAGATAAATGTAATAGATACTATTTGAGATGTATGAACAAGGGTGTATATGGAAACAATGTAATGAATGAATGTAATCGACAGCCATTTCTTATTATTGTTTTTATTCTATTATCTTATATCTTGCACCAACCCAAGGAGACTCCATCGTTTAGCCGATGATGTATCAGATAATTGGTAGACACGACGCGAGCCACAGCGACAAAATGGAACTTGAGCTTACGGAAACTTTTGACCTTAGGTACAGTTGATATCATCGGCATCGTTTGACCAAATGGGATAATTTGAAATGGGAATTAGGAATTGTGATGATTATTGCAATACTTATACAGGATACTAACTTGTTGAGCTGATTATCCTACTTCATGTAAGTTGAGACCTTTTATCATGAAATGGTGCGCTGCCACATTCAATGTTATTAAATTTCAATGAGAAAAGACTCACTTAACCATATATACAATAGTCATTTAGATTGACTTAAATTAAAACATAAATAAATTAAATAGTTGCAGACGTAGCTCTAACACAACATAACGCCACTTGATGTGGATCTACATAATACCGTTTACTCCCACCTGTTCTGTTGAGTATACCACATAGCATAGCGGACGAATGACGTCCAGTTTGCGATAAAATTCACAGAAGACATTGTGACATTTGTATACTGCTTTATTCGCTACATACATGGATGGTTTGTAATGTAGCCACATTGTATAAGACCGTCCCACTCACAGATGAGTGTAATATTTCTTGCAGGCGCTTGTAAGGGGCCGTCTCGGATATAGAGACTTGTAGTGTAGAGGGTATTGTGACAGTAAGCCGTATCAAAGTCGATAGGTCTCTTCCCTTGATTTTTAGTCGGAAATAAGGTTACGTTTAATTTTTTTTAAAGACTCAATGATATTTATTGCTTCAAACATGGTATAAACGTGTTTAGTATAAATAATGCACTTGTCTCACTGTAATATAAGCATGCAATAATTACAACAAATTAAAGGTACTTAAAATTTAGCTTTAAAAAAATCATTCTTGTACATAACGTACCTGTCATTTTATTTTAATTATTAACGTTAAAACAATCCACTAAGGAATCACTGCTAATGTATAAAAATACATACAATAGTTTACAAAAACTTATAATTATACTGAAAATCTTTATAATTTTCAAACTTGTTCGGCTATACAGAAGCAAAAAATTACCAAGCATTCTTAGGATCTTGAAATGAGTAAAGTTTTGACTTCGCGTCACTACGCGATTGCTACATCAAGTCTCTAAGTTCAGGATATTGCCTCCACTCGACGTAATAAAGGAAGATTACGTACCTCATTTGTATCAGAAGGGTACAATGCAGCAAAAAGCTCCGCTAATTTATTTCATTGTAGAGTCTCATGTGGCGAACGTTTGTTCAAAACGTTTTACAAAAGGAATCTGTAGTATAAAATGTTTCAAGCGTTTTATCCCTGGGGGATTTTTGGTGACCGTCTACGATTTTTCCTTTACTTTTGTATGCTTTTATGAACGAAAACTTTTTGGTTCCTTTTCCTTCAGTTTCATTAACTCCATAAAAGTTTTCCTATTAGTTTATAGTGTCCACTCCATCGATTTAAACATTGGTTGCCAAAAGCCGCTTCATAATGGACCCTCTGGTATATTTTAAGCGTTGGCCCCATTTATTATTCTGACATAACAAGATAAAAGTTTGTTCGTTTAATCTCTTGTTCAGGAGTTGCGGGGTCTACAAAATGAAATTAGCGACTACATAGAATGCTCGTTAACGGCCGAAAAAATGTATTTCTATCAAAAATTAAATGGCAACATTTGTTTGATATTATTTGGTTCATTCATATCATACACATACACACGCGCACATAAATTTATTGGCGTTGATTACAAATGTTTTGAACGTCTATTCACATAATACTGTCATAATAGTCGCGTAAGCAGCCCAATAAGCGGCCAAAAATTGTGCATGTACGCCTATTGTTATCGTTGGAGAACAATGAACAATTTCTAATCAATTGTGGTGATTGTTGAATAACGGTGAAACTACCACAAGCATCGTGTTGTTGTTTTCTAACATTCGTTTCTTATCAGCCTTGCCATTCCTCATTCATACATCGGTCATCATCATGTGTAGATCCATGTTACAATTGATAGTGATCACGTCTTTCATTAATATTTTATTGTTACACTGTACAACGGAGGGGAAGACAAGACTACCAAGTATCAACCAACTGGATGAAAATTTGGAGAGAAAAACTCACGAAAAACGACATCTCAGACAGCAAGTAAAACTTACAAAGTCTTCAAAAAGTTTATTTGGAAAACGCCGCCGCAAATCAAAGTGTGCTCAAAAATTTTCACAATTTATTAACGATACTAAACAATTATTCGTAAAAAAATGGAACGAGCTTACCAACTTTTTTTCGAAACTTGGATAAATTTGAGGTGATTATGTGAACAGTTATTATGGTGATACTTTAAAAATTAACCTTCTGTAATTATGATAATTTTTAAGTCACTAATTTAACTAACTTTAGGTGTTTTATCCAAGTGAGTGCACATTCATACCCGGTATGTAAGTACAGGCAGGATTAACATTGTTTTAACGGATGCGTCACTATTGGAACCATCATCGGGTTGTGTGTTAACTAAGTCCGGAATACTGTCGATGAGTGAACTCGTTCGTATGTACAACCACATTATATCACCGCCGAAGACACCACAGTGAGAACGTACTCACACATTATGATTTACCCCGTCGAGGTGTGATTGATTTCCCAAAAATAATGTAGATGCACATTAGACTTGAAAGTTGAATTGTAATTTTTTTTATAATGACTGGTTAGTAACAACATAAATAAGTAGCACAGCAATGTTGCCGTGTGGTGCCGGCATAGAATTTCACCACCCCAACTCTTCCCGTGGGTGTCGTAAGAGGCGACTAAGGGAAACACACCGGAGGGCGGGCAGCAGCGCCTTCTGCAGAACAACTACACCGAACTGCGATCCCCAACCCGCATGCCCAGCGTGGGGATTATGGGCAATAACCCCCACATAATGATGCCATCTATGGCGCTCATTAGGGGAGGCCTATGTCCAGTAGTGGACTATTATAGGCTGGTGCTACATTGCTGCGCAAAAGCTAAGCAAAATTCAAAATATAATTTGAATAACCATTTCTGAAGATAATTATAATATCGTCCAATTTTATCAGAATAAACAAATTAGCCAAAATAAATCTTCCTAATTTATTGGACAGGACTTAGTTAAGGTAAATAATCAAAATTTGTTAAAGCACTTTCTTCAAATTAAGTAAACCAGAACAACATTGGAACTTTTCAACAACTTGTTGGTTTCCTGGTTTTTTCGATGATATAAAAGGTGAGTATTTGCAAAATAAGGCATCATTCTCGATCGACGTAGTTGCGACAACAGTAAATCCTTCAAAATGGTTGCGAAGGTAAGGCATATTTAACTTGCTAAATATCAACTAAACCTGTCCAGAGTGAGGTAAATAGCGTGCAAATGAACTGCATGTGTAACACTTATTTCTTGCTCTTTTATGTAGAGTAAGTTTGTATATTGTATTCAATTTAAATTTTAGCAATGGCTGCTAAGTCAAACCTGTGTTTTTTACCACTATAAACCGATATGTCAAGAATCTACCCTTATCTTCAAATTTTAAATTCATATTTTACATAAATAATTTTATTTTGTCTTTGCCCTACGGAGTTCAAAGTGTATTATTAAATATTTGAAATAACTACATTAATTTTATAGTCATTGTACCTTTCAGTTTTCGGTCCGTATATCTCTTGGTACGTATTCTTCTTTTTCTAATTTAACCCTAACATTACTAAGTGTGCTTACTTCATGCAGTTCGTCGTGATCCTCGCGTGCGTGGCCGCGGCCGCCGCCTCCGACTTCTCGCAGTTCGCGTACAGCGTGGCGGACCCCTCGACCGGCGACTTCAAGCACCAGGTGGAGGCGCGCGCCGGCGGCCAGGTGCAGGGCCAGTACTCGCTGCTGGAGGCGGACGGCAGCCGCCGCACGGTGGACTACGCGGCCGGCGCGCAGGGCTTCAACGCGCTCGTGCGCAAAGACCCCGGCTTCATCGCCGCTGCTCCCGTTGCTCGCATCGCCGCCGCTGCCCCCATCGCCCCGATTGCCCCCATCGCTTCCATCGCCAGGCTCGCCACTCCTTACGGATTCGGAAGCTCCTTCCCGTACGGATACTCTTACGGAGGCATTGCTGCTCCTTTGCCCGTCGCTCGCTACTACTGATCTGTGATCGGACCAAAATCAACCTACGGACTTGTAAATAAACTCTAAAATAAGTATTTTTTGTAGTTTTTGTTAATTCCTGCATCAGCTTTAGGTAGTTCAAATATGAAATGCGGTTATCATTAAATAATTAGAACTTTAAAGTTGGACCAACGGAATAGTTAGTAAGGTTAATTTTGTTCTGTAACTTAATTTCTCATATAGATTGAGACTAAAATTATTACAGAGTTGGGTATTAACTTGATTAATTCCCTAATTCATTTCCCTCGGGTCAAACGTTCAAAGACTTGACTTTCCCGAACCCGCAAGTGCCTTTATAAGTTCAAAGTAACTTTATTCGATTGTCCTAATAAATGGACAAATTAAAGAGCCTCTCACTAGCCCTTCTGACATTTTATTAGAATAAAAAATGTTGGTTTTGTTGCCTATCCATAGAACTTAACTCAATAGCCTAGATAACATTCGTTTTAACCATATTTTCGATCCCAAAACTTATTCTTATAGACACAGATCTATTAGACATTTTCTGCCCTCACAAATCATGCAAGGTAATCAAGAAATTTTCACACATAAAAGCGATAACCTGCCGTGAACTCGCAGCATAACTTAACAGATATTTTAAGGCGAAACTCATTCACGAATTTATATCGGTCGAAGTTTTGCTGTAAAGTATTTTCTACGTAGGGTTGATAACCCTTTGAAAATATATTTTGAACTTGTGTACACAGTGTACACAAGCTTTTTTAAACTTAACATGAACTACATCTTAAAATGATACAATTACTAAAACAAAAAATATATGTATATGGTTTCTCTCGCATTATTACAGCTGATATATTTATACTTCCTATCATTATACAGTTAAATCATTTATTGAATAAATGATGATGTACTTAAATGAATAAATTTTATTCATTTCAGTACATTACATGCACAGTACAGCTTTGGCTGAGTGTACTACAAGCAAGCCAAGTTTAAACCCAATAGACCATAATTCTCTATAGTATTTAACACTCCACTGATGTTCCTTCATTTAATTTTATACTTTTAATTATTTTGGTAGACATAAGCATTTGCATTGCCATTGCCACAGTGACCACTGCTACCTGTACCCAGTGTCTTCATTCAACCTACATTGCAGGGCAGCAAATATACGTACGTGGTCGCTACTAAGTATCGGTCATAAGGTACTTAAGTCTTAAGAACCTTATATCCCGAATGGCCATCAGTCTTATGAGCTACTTATGAGACCTGTCCACTGCCACTTGAGGTTTGCAAATTCTCTGAGCTATGTTGGTCACCTTAGTTGATGTCTTCATAATCTGATTCGATCTCCCAGAAAACTCCGAGCATAACTCTAAATGTCTTTATGACCTTTTTATGAGGCACCACGTTTCTGTGCGGTACCTATATCATTACTGGGAACAGACATTGCGGTAAATTCTTATCATCATCATCACCCGCCTATAATAGTCCACTGCTGGACATAGGCCTCCCCTAATGAGCGCCAAAAAATTAATAAATTCTTATAGCAGTCCTTAATAATAGTAAGAATTTATCTTTTTATGGTAACAGTGGAAGTGGTTAGGCCACTTGCCTTCGAGAGACAATATTGCCTCTATATGGCTTGAAGTGATAAATAAAAAAACTTTTCCTCGCAACCGCTTTTTTATGTGAGTCGATTTTAGTTCGAGTGGAAAATTGTGTCGGGATAGAAATAGGCTGCGGAGCGTTAAGTCTTCAGTAAAACTTTACATTTTGTTGTTTATAAATCTTGGGTTTTGTACGTTGCTATAACATGAATGCTATAACATGAATGCATTGAGTGTCGATAGTAAAATGGAATAAATTGAAAATGGTTCAGAATTTTATGACCAAACTCAGATATGTCTTTGATTCGAAGAGACACTTTTCAGTAAGTGATGAAATTGAAAAACAGATCTTGTAATTATTTGAAAAACAATATTATCAATAAATTTATGGAACTGAGTATGGAAATCTACCAGGTCGTATTATCTTGTTTGAAACTATTTATTTTATTAAGAATTAAAATATTTAACTGACAAGTACTGAAACATCCATAGTAAAACGAGCTTTATAGTATTTAAACAGCCTCTCTGCTTCCAATCATAATTTTCCATTCAACTAAGCGCGAAAAATATAGCCAAAATAAACCACGGCAAAAATAGAAATAGGTAGTATCCAATATAATGTCCTCTGGTAGACTAGAAGAGACTAGAACGACTAGAAGGGTTTGGTCAGAGTTAAAAGATTTCAGAATCTTTATGAATAATTTTGTATCCCATTGAAATATGTTTGTGTACCCCATTGACGTTAAGAAACATAACGTCCATAGGACACACATAATAATAGTATTTGGAATATTCCAAATACTAGACATGTTTTTCACATATATATATTAAATTAACTGAGTGATCAATGAATAATGAGTTTTAAACAGTTATAGGTTATGGGTATACATGTAAATTAAATCCTCGTATTATGTTATGGATATAGGTTCCTACATATTTGAACTATAAAGAAAAAAAAACTATACAACAGAATAAAGTTAATAAAGCCTTTGCCATTTCTTTTATGTTTTAATGTTTTTTTGTATATTTTATCGTGCAATAAAGAATAAAGAATTAAGTTTAAAATTCAGTAAAATTCGGTCCCACCAATATTATCCCAAGCAAACTGATCTTTAAGTTACGCCATTCGCTCCCGCCAGTACGCTACCCGATGCACAAACGACCTACATTCAATAGATATCCATTGAGATGGTATTGGCCTGCCTACTCCAGACAATCTCTTGAGACTTCGGTATTGTAACACAAGGGGTGTGATTCTACAATGCTGTGATTCATTCTATACTGTTGTACCGTACTGATCTCTGGGGGGTGAGATATGTGCTTTTGGGACTAGGCTGGTGGGTTTATGTTCTTAATATTTATAGAGAATGTTTTATACTTGACGGTGTAAAGTACCGATTAATTCCGATTCAAACTTTTGCTATATAACTACTGGGGGTTTCTTGTAAGCTTTAGTAATAAACTAGCTACCGAGAAAGACGGACGTTTCATTACTTACCGATATGTATACCAGTGAAACTCATTTGTTATATTACGCAATACTAGCTGTCATGTTATGAAGTCATACGACTGAGTAAACTGTCAACTGCTTTGCTTATATTATATTGATAATTGATAATGGCTTTTTACTTTGTTCACACAGCCAACTGATGATGACAAGACCACAGAGCAATAAGGCGTCAACTGCGTGAAGTTTTTAAATAGTTAAAATCTCTAGGTTATGGTATGGTTAACGGTTATTATTTTTTTGTGGCACTTTGTCTAATCCAATCTAATTGAGAAACCAATATTTGACAGTTGATTTTGATGTTATTAAAGTATTTTTGTAGAGAAGTTCAAAATTGAGATGCTTATGAATGCTCAAATAGAAACTGGTTCTAAGCATACCTTACTCTAAAATAAGCATACCGATGGCTAAAAACTGAATGTTTGTCAATCCGTGGCACCTGCGCCATGGCTCATAAATAATGCTATTTGCTGCGCTGCTTTGGATTTTATCCGGACAATTTCCGGTGGAATGCATACGTAAAGAAATTACTGTAAACTGGCGCGCTTCTTTGGAATGGTTCACCTATACTAATGTTATAAACAGGAAAGATTTGATAGTTTATTTGTGTATTTGGAATTAATAGGATCAGAAACAACTGGAAAGATTTGAAACTGATATAGACTGGAATTCTTTCAGCATTAGAATCATACATTATCCCTGACTAAAACAGGATATAGAGTATTTTCAATGGGGATCGGTATAAAAATTCATGTATCCCAAGTTGTATTTATGTGTGTTAAAATGTATAATATCTAAAATTTATATTAAATACCCTGGAAGCCAAGGGTCTTATGTCAAAATGGATTAAAAAATATGTACGTCATTAAAACAGCTGTTTCATAAAATAATGCAAGAGCTTAGCTACAATTTGAGTTTTGCATCTAAAGAATGAAAAATTCAGCTAACTGCAGACTGTTGCAAACAAACTAAAGAAAGCTCAACTGATCCTTAAAAATTGCAGTCGGATGTGTCTCCAAGATGCTGATCGCATTGCCTGGATTACAAAGCTGATGCGCCGCGCTAAATAATGACCAGCTCTCGGGTCACGCGTCGTTTCGATCAGACGCTTAGATTTTTTTGAACCCCTAGAGCCTCGATGCTCTACGATCCTATGGATTTTCCTTTTGTTTTTTTTTTGATCTCTGAACCTAATATTCTTAAAAAGTAGGTAACTCGACTTCTAACCAACGATCACTTCCATCGGAAGCCGTGATTGATGAATGACTGAGCAAAGTATCGGACATTTGTATTCCCTTACTATCTTGACCTGGATTATCGATGACCTATTTCTTTTTTCCGATAATTGAATTCATTATCATTACCAGTCAGCATCAGCATTTTCACAAGCACCCTTGAAGTATTTGTCGTTATTATGTGATCACGAGCACTAAATATAGTTTTTTGTTTTTCTAACGCTAAAAATTTGTACCAATTTCCAAAATTCTAACCATAAAACAGTTAACGCCAGCAAATTCCCACTTCGAAAATAATTTTCCGATGTTCATCGCATAATAAATGATAATTTTTACCTTTCTGACCCAACTTTTATCTAACTTCCAATTTTGATACTAGATTTACTACATTCAATTCAATTCATCCTATTAGAATACGAGAAAACTCACGTCGTCCAAAGAATTTTTCATAAACGTCCATTAGCTTTTATAGTTATGGGTCCACTTCAGAAGTCGGGCCTGCGAGGCATCAACTAGGGTGAACGTGACCAGAAAACACGAGTGGTTATTAGGTAGATCTACGTATGTTGCTTTATCTACCTCCTCGCATGAAGGTTCGGTGCAAAGTTTATTCGTCCGTCCAAGGTAACCTCTCTATTTATTCGGCTAAACTTGATTAAGAGAATCCTCTCAAATCAAATCAGAGGGGAGCAGACAACATAGGAACTGAAACTGTACAGATTTGTGTTGTTTTTTGTCTTTAAAACTTACATATGAATCCGTACACCATTGTTGGTTGTTAAAAAGTGACCTTGAAAAGTAGGTTTAAGTGGTTGAGCGTATAAATGGTACATGTCAATCAAATTGCTAGATTAACCTTAAAAACCGCTTGTTGTACAAAAACGCCGTTTGTATACAAGTTCGCTAAAACATGAGTATTATTAAAATTCATTTATAGCCACATTACGCGGCTGATGCCCTGAATTCCCAAATGAGATTCCCCGGCAGGAGCATTATACGGGGTTCGGAACGCCAAACGATCCTTTATTGAGATTTATTGGTGACAAAACATCTCAATTTTCTACCTACAGGCTCATTATTAGGTACAAAGGTAAATGTACATATAAAGATTCTAACAAACTCCTAGAGTAAATAAATAAAATAATGCTGGACATACCACACAGCATCTAGCCCCAAGTTAAGCAAACCTTGTGTTATGCGTACTACAGACATTATAGATATATTTTTACCGTACATAGAAAACGATCAGAACACATATTTAGTACAAATATTTGTCATAAGGCGGGTATTGAACCCTCAACCTCCTGCGTCGCAGGCGGACCTTCGCCCACCGCGCCACAGAGATCGGCAAAAAGCATGATGACTACAACAACCATAAAGCAAACCTTTATTCAATAAGACATTTAGCGAAACTAGAAGAGATAAGAATTTTTTGACAATAAACAAGGCATTTGATGGATAAAATTATTATAGCAAGAAACAAGTTATCTGCCCTCGTTTCGATGCATAAAGCTTATACAAAAAGCAAACCATCGACTAATGAAATTATACACCGGTTCTAAAACAAAAGACGACCTGCATTCCACTTAGTATTGCTTTATTATTGCATCCAAAACAAAACACAAGCAATCAAAGGTCAATCACACAGTGTTTGGTAAAATAGCTTTTGCGTTTGTAAATTATGTATGTAGTAAGGTTATGAGATTTTTACTTGTACGAGTAATAGCGTAGGCTGCGCTACGGGCACATACCTCTAGCATATATGAAATATCTTATGAACATATTAGATTTCTATTAATAGTTAGCTTTGATGAGTGCAGTGTTTACCTACATATTTGGTTGTACAATTATCTACCATAAGGCGCTTGTATTTATTATTGTAACATTGTAACATCCATTGGTAAACCAAATAAATAATGAAATAAATAAATGAGTTATAGAGGTAAGAACACTTTTGGAAACGCACATTGACTTTAATTTGTATAATAATGGCATTTTTCTAAGTATCTTAGCCGTCCCGTTGTTGGCCACAATTTTTCATAAATGGCTAAGACTTTTATAGGATTACCAACTAATTGAATGTAATAACAGGGCTGACGTAGAGACTTTGCTTCGGTAAAAGCCTTTTAAAAAAATAAGTTATAACTTAGAAAATAAGTAGATAGGAAGACTTTTTCTTGATCCACGTCGCACCAGCTTTATTGGGTACCAAACCGAAGTGCTTTCCTTTTCTACAAACTAGGGCCTCTTTTCAAGGAGATAAAGGTGGGTATTTTCCAATTAAAATTGTCGAAATTCGGCTATCGCTCGATCTTTGTAATAAAAGCGTGCCATTAGCTTTACAAAAGCTCTCCAAAAATAGAGCTAAGCCAAAACCTCATATTTCTAAGCATGCCGTATCAGAACTGTATCTGCAAAGGCTCTCGAGTCTGTTGACCTCGATAATTCAATAGCCTTCAATATCGAGCCTTTCTTCGCTCTAAATTGAAGGCATCTCGAGTAAATTCACTGAACCAGTTAAATTATCATAAAACAATATTACTCATCGGGAATTAAGTCTATTTTCCATGGCGGTGGGTAAACGTTATCAAATCTTTATTTAATTCTCCTTGTGAAAATATTAATTCTTCATCAAATACCTACAACATCTTGTCATGCTAATATGTTTTTTCTATTTAAATATTTATCGGTATAATGTGACTCTCGAACCTGCGAAAGGTGGACGCGGTGGACTGGCGGAAATAGCGAAGGACTGGGAAAAATGATGACTTTTCTTTTTGGAGGTAAAGGCACTGCGGGTCCCTAAGCCTTATGATAGGAGTGAGTAATAAGTAAAATATTTCACATTAATTATTAAAAAAATCTCTAGTACAAAGGTAGTAACCACCTGAACCCGTTGGCTAGAAGGACTCTTCATATGTATGCATTTGAAGAGTCCTAGCAGCGAGTCCACGCGGGCCGTATGTGAATGAATTTTACAAAAAAAGTTTTGGGGAACGTTAGTTTCTTTCTAATCTATGAATAATTCTTAGATCCTATTAGTCTAGAAAGCTTTTAAACCAGTTTAAACTGAAATAAACCGCGAAAATACTTCGAAAGCTTTCATTAAAACTTCAGTCAAAAGAAGCTTACTGAATAGACTTCTTTCACGTGCAGTTGAATGCTCATGCCACGTTGCTATTGAAGTTTTGTGGGAGTTTGTATGATGAGAAAGAAATGGAACTTAAATCTGGTAGAAACGAACCGCATGGCCCAATAGACTTTCGAATTATTTCTATTACCATGTAACTTCAGCAGATTTTATGAACTCCTTGATACTACACGATGTTTTCACTAAGCCAATATAAAATACATTACTGTTTCCCTCCTATTTTTTCTTAAAAATGATAAGCATGATATTTTTACCATTTCCTTGCATGGCCTTTCATGACGTCATATTGCCATGTAAGTAGATAACGATACATGTATTTCACTCTACAAGAACAGCACAGACATATACGTAATCCGATAAACATAGCTTGTACCAATCTAATAGATCAGGTTGTAATGGAGGCATTTTGCCATTTGCCCATAGAAGATAGCGCCTGCCCTTAAATAGGCCTGAATACCCTCCATTGGGTAACGGCTCTCATATTTCCACGTCATTAAGGGATATTCGGTCTATTGTTCGCTCTGTATTGTGCCACCGGACGCAATTACACCGAGCTGACGGTCTGATTGTGACTGACGTGTGAGGGTGGCCTTTGTCTATTAGTCAGAGGTGAGCAGAGGCATGGTTTTTGAGCTATCGGTCTACGTGAGAGATCTCTATGTCTGTGGGGATATGGTTCATTTTCACGGACACACTACCAAACTAATAGCTAGGTTTAGTGGAGCTTTGCGGTGATCCTAGAGTCTAGAGTTCACTGACAGTGGGTTGGTATCAGCTGGCCACTTTGTGTGATTATCACACACTCTCATCTCCTATCAACAACTTGAGCCACTGGGATTAGGTTGTCCCCGTTTTTATCGCACTTCAAAAAGGAGGTTAGTTCTATTCTATGTTTTTGTATGTTCTTCGTCATTTTTGTTTTTTCGTCATTTATAACTGTGGACCTATTTTAAAGATTCTTTTGCATAGAAAATTATCCCATAATATTTTGATTAATGGATCAATAGACAAATAGATAAAGTATTAAGAATTTAAGTATCAAGAAATTAAATAATAACTCGAACAAATCGAGTTCAGCAGTACTTGAACCCGCGATTTTCCCCCAGTGCGTAGCAAAAATCTTAGAGTTAGTCTTTGTCTAGCAATACTTCAAAACTTAATTAAGGATTTGCATGTCAGTTTTTAGTTTATCAAAACACAACTCAATATACAGGGTAGATGATCAATATCCTCTTAAAAGCGACTTGGCTAAATCAAGATTAACAACTTTTGTTCTGTGACTTTATCCATAACGTAATACAACACAACCCCTTTCAGAAACGCAACCTCTTTCTGTCTTTGGCAGATACCGACACAAGCAAGCGCCCCGCCGCGTGCCTCGTCATGAATCGACGTCTCCTTATCTGTAACTGGCTTGTGCTGCGTTCGTATCATGGCTTTAATCTGTGACCGGCTACATAGAGATAAAAAAATCAGAACTGGAAATTTACTCATAGAATGTTGTCATAGTATCTTTGTCATAGAACAAAAGTTTTTCGTCTTGATCTAACCAAGTCGCCTTTAATAAGTTATTGATCATCTACCTATAACTTTTAATATCATTAAAGTATTTTCTCTTTGTTTTAAACTCCACTTTGTTCTTTTAAGAATGCAATGATATTAATGCGCGATTTATTTGGATAATCCCACTCGCCTATTGAAATGACATGACACGTAATTAATTCAAGTTTAGTATCTACTATTGTAATCAAAACAGATATTACTATTAATATGTAAGCTGGGATACATCTCGTCTCATTAAAACGTACATTAATACGATAATGTAGTTTCGGAGCATGTTCAATTCAAACAAACAATAAAATCTTTCCTCTTTGTAATATTAGTATAGATAAATATTACTTTAAGAAGTATGCCAACAAATAAACCTTCATAAGCTGCAATAGTGATTTATTTTGATTTTGCCGATGCAAGCATCACCAGAACAAAGTAAACTCATAGTTGCCACTTCACTCTGCATGTTATCTCGAGACGACAGTTTATCTTGCTCTAAGCAGAGCGGCGAATGAACAACAAAGGTTGCAGATAGCGAAATATTCAGAAATTGTCAGACCATATTTTAAATGAGGTCACGTCAAACTACGAGGATGTCGAGAAAATTTGTAATAAGAGGTCAATTTCAATTATTTTACACAGTAATTTTTACCACAGCGAAGAGAAGACACTGTCTTCTTTTATTAAATTTTTAAGCAGAATAGTTTTATTTAACAAAACAAAAGAAAAATTTAAACCATAAACTGAACCATAAACAAAAATGAGAACCATAAACCAGAAAACTGATTCCATCTGACTCCGCATGTGCTATGTTTAATTAGCACAGCGCTTATTAAACCAGTCTCATCTGGTGGTAAGAGACTATGAGACCAACAATGCATCACGCACGTCTAGAAGATCTGTCACCATCCTAAAGACACCCAGATTCAACTTTACTTTAAAATAATTAATAACTTTAACAATTTAAAATACCCTCTCTGCATCAAGGTTGAACATAGTATACCAAGCTCAAATTAACCCAAGAATTGTTCTTTAAAAGATTAACGCTGCAATTTGCTGCGCTCTGAGCTTACATAACAAATTTACGTTCTAGAAATAGAGGCTAAAGTTGTGTCTCTGACACAGGCGAGTCGGCTAGGCTTACCTTGTACAGTTAGCTCCGTATTTTTATACTTGCTAGCTGTTATAGGGGCTTAATTAAACTAAAATTATAAAAATCCCATCAATTGTTTAATTGGGTTGCTGTATTTTTTAAATTCCAAAATCTAATAAACGATAATGATATGCATCGAAAATGTACCAGAAATAATCACATCACATCGCACTGGATTCATTTGAAAATTTGGAACGCATTTGTAATATAATTCTATCATATCATTTGGAACGCATGTAATATCAATAGTGAATTTTCCTGAATGACAACCATGATGTTGACTTATTACCTCTGTGGCGCGGTAGGCGAAGGTCCGCCTGCGACGCAGGAGGTTGCGGGTATCTATTCCCGCCTCGGGACAAATATATGTACGATCTGCAGATATTTTTTCAGGGTGTTCGTTTTCTATGAATAAATAGCTTTAATATTTAATAATATCGTATTATGCATTCAGTCATCTAGTACCCATAACACAAGCTCTGCTTAGTTTGGGGCTAGCTGATGCTGTGTGGATTGTCCGGCATTATTTATTTATTTATTGTGCTGACAAATGGACGTCCCAGTCTACCCCAACCCAAGGTAGGCGGTATTCCGCAGTATTCTCGTTTCGTTAGTTCATCAATTCGAATCGGAATATATATTTGTGACTGAATGTACCTTGTCGTTTCAGCCTGATTACACTGGCCGCGGCGGTGGTAGTTTGTTCGTTTTGGAAACTACCTACTTGAAATGTCAAGGGTTGCACTTGGAAATGTTTCGGAGTGCTTGATTACTTTGCAGGTGCAAGGGAACTAATTTTTCAACGTAATCTACTTTGGATTTAGAAAGCTTATGCATCTGAGTAGCTTTGTTCAACATTAGCTGCATGCAGATCTCTTCGTCTGTATGTATGCATTATCATCATCAGCTCACATCAGTCCACTGCTGGACATAGGCCTCCCTGTTTGTATGTATGTGTGTACTTTATCTAATGAGTCAATTTTATTTGGCTAGAAATCGAAATCTCTGACAATTTTTCTTCAGTTTTAAACAATACTAACGCTGAGAACCCCAATTCTGCAAAACAGCTTAATAAACAAAACCCTAAAAAGCTTAATAACTTCTTGATAGAGAATTGTACCTATCGTCCCCGAATTCTATGTGAGGAACGTAGAATTAGATGAAAGAAGCTGTGGTGCATTGGCATTGAACTATTTTTTTGTTATTAAATTTGACGTTCGTCCTTACATCTGTAGTTTCTTTCGTCTAAGTTCTTCTCTGAGACGATACCATTTTCTGAGGCGATTAGTTTAGTAGACTTCTGCACCAAATAACCCCATAAATATCATTGCTAATAAAACTCTAAACTTAAAGTTAGTTTCTACTTTCTTAGTAGCTATGAATCAGACAATGAACTCAATAAGGTCTACAACTTATAACACCCCGAGTAAAACTCAAAAAGTCTAGTTGCTTTTTAGTCAATGATTAATGGCATGTTCCCCGTCCATTGATCTTCTTTGATGCATTGCTTTGCCGGGTGAGCGGCTGCCAGATGTAGCGGATAGCCTTTTTAGTAGTGATTAAATACTATATACTCGGCTTTAGATTCCATTATTATTATCATTTATTTATAATTATTTTTTTTACAAAAGAGATATGACATGAATATCTAATCGTAAACCGAAAGACATGAAAGGAATATCTTATCCTCAACCGTTATACTCTAGAATATAATAAAAATAAGTTTTGTGTCAACACATAATATTTATCTTAACTAGAACTGATAAGAATGATTGATAATAACAAAGTGATAAAAACAAAATCACAAGCTTCTTCCATTTAATGGCAAATAGCACACGCGCAGCAAAACTTAATTAAATCATTAATAAAATCTATTAAAACCAAGAAAGATTTGAACTTTTGCGATTTGCAGTAATGAAACCGGTGTCGTAAAATATGTTTCACCCAATTTCATTATGTCTTTGGTTTATGTCTTTGACAATTCAATATGTCTTTGGTATTGAATTTGGATTAACCCCTTTCTTTACAAAATATCTCCGCCCAAAAAGCACTAATTACAAATAAAATAAAAGTCCCAATCATTATGCAAAATAAAGTTTCTCAATTCCGAGGACTTAATTAAAGCCCTCACCGCCGATAACTTATAAGATTTCATTTCATTTTGTGAAATATATGTAATAAAAAGAATCCATAAAAGTTTAATAACCTACGAAAACGAGAAAATACACCGTCTTTACGACTATTTAATTGACTTTTATCTGTGTTGCCATCATAACTATTTCAAAATAACACAAAAAACAACTAAATTATTGTAAATTTACTACAACAATACTATATAAAGAAGGTTCTTTGCTCACCCACATACCTACATCTGTAATGAATACAATCCAGACTATTAAAATTAGCCTATAAAAAGTAAAAACTACTTGATACTATCATCATAAGAGTATATTAGTCCACAACTGGACATAGGCCTCCCCAGAGCGCCATAGCTTCCTGTCTTCAGCTTGCCGTATCCAGCATCTACCTGCAGTTTTTCGTAGACCTTCATCCCACTTGGTTGGAAGACGTCCTACAATGGGAACGTTTGCCAAGTCGTGGTCTCCACTAAAGAATACCCTTAAACCAGTGGTTGTCGTTGTTTCAAGATATGGCCGGCCCATCACTAGCACTTAGGCTTGCTAATTCTCTGAGTAATAAGTCGGCATTACTGAAAGAACACTGGTTCTCTGTCGGATGTATTCGTTTTACTAATTATATCCTTCAGAGAAATTCTTATCATAGATTAAGGGCTGTTTATTTTGTTCAAACTATAAATAAATAAAAAACAGCATTTTTTCATAGCTTGCGGAGCGACTTTGAACAGTACGTACAATACTTAGTTTATTTTAATTTAAAGTTTCCGCATACAATGTATTTTGTTAATATGGAATTAATAAATATCAAAAATACACCAAACCTACCGAGAATTTCACGTCTACTCGGTACCTATTTAAACACAACAAATAAGTTTTGGACAATTTCGTTTTCTTTAAGGAACCTACTTTTCAAAAAAGGTTCCAACGTCACCACGAACCGTGAGATGACTAATGTTAGAACGACACATAATACTGGGAAAATATAAGAAAGTGACCCTCATGATTAAGCAAAGTTGGCAACACTGACAGCTCATTAAAAATTGTATGAGCGGAGTTAATTAACCCTGGGGGCGAAGGAGGTTTAAATAAACGACTCATTAGAAGGCAACTATGGCAAACATTAAGCTTTCATCTCATTATCATTTAGGTTGACT
Source organism: Eupithecia pulchellata (assembly GCA_963931895.1). NCBI lineage: Eukaryota > Metazoa > Arthropoda > Insecta > Lepidoptera > Geometridae > Eupithecia > Eupithecia pulchellata. The sequence continues at coordinate 2,287,978 of OZ007525.1, forward strand.
GAAACTTGAAACTTTTAGCTAGGCTCAGTTCAAATTTTAGAGTTTTTGGAATCTTTTCATCGTTTAAGTTCAAATTGGTGGCAGTTTGCTTGCGTTTAATATGTAGGTTTAATTATTTAACAAGATGTGAAAAATAATCAATCGTATGTTGTCATGTTATGTTTCGAGATAAATTAAATTAAAAAAATATAAATATATTTAAGAATATATCTTAAATCATATGGAGTTTTACGCTGGCATGCAATATTTTTCAATGGACAATCTATTACACTATTCTAAATTATTCAGTCGAGCGTAAGTTTATCTACCTCCAATAAAAAAGCAAAACTCACCAGTATCTCCTCTGGTTTTATATTCTCCACACTATCCCATATTAAAAATAAAATGTATAGCACCCTTTAGAATATAGGTCAAAGCAAACACCATGGAAACACCCAAATAGTCAATACACCGATGCCCGACAATTTCCTAATGAAATTCCGGACAAATTCATAACCCTACAAACCCCTTTCAGCGTTGAGCTCAATTCGTTTATAGGGAAATAAATAAGATGTTCCCCATTTATAGCCTGTCTGGGGAAACATTGGGAATTATGTGCGAGTTTTATATCATAAATTAGTTCAGAAACATTATATTGTTAATATTATGTGCAATGGTATGATGTTATCTATACTATATAACTATCTTCTATATCGATAACTTATATCTTGTAAAGTGGAATTTTTTTTATTTTTTCTTTGTTTGAATTGAACATGCTCCGAAACTACAGGACCAATTAAAAAATCTGTCTATGCATGATGAACATAGGCTATAAAATATATTCTAAAAGGTTAGATATCTATATAAAAACTTCAATTATAAAATTGCGCTATATTTGGTGCCGCTTGCTTTTCGCTTTGACTCTGATGGTGTCAGTTATGGAGTGTCACAATTTGTTCTGCGGTGTGGGGAAAGTCAATGTCAAAAAGAAAAAAAGCGAGAGTCATTTTAAAAGCTCTAAAATAGTTTGGGGTCCTTATGATAACTTAAATAATGTATCCCAACGTGTTAGTGCGTGTGTGGTGACACAGTGTATAAAAAAGTAGTCATGACTTTTACGTTTTGCAATTAAGCTAATTTATTGTAAAGCAGAATCCAACCACTCACTCAACAACCCTTCGCCGCGAACGGCGCGAACACACATATCCTTAATAAGGATTATAGAATATCGTATTGCTATTTAAGTAATCGTGTCTGATATTAGACTTAATATAAAGTGAAAAAACGTATTTTATTCAATCCAACCCACAATAGGATATCTGAAGACTAAAGAACCGAAACTCAAAATACTGTTTTAAACGTACAAGCGATATTAAACAATAACTGTTTAAGTTAGGTACTAGACAACTCAAGCCATGAAAAAATATTAAAAAATTTATTAAAGTTTTTTGTAAATGGTTCTTAAAATGTCGTATGAACTCAGATCTTTTCGTCGCTGCAAAAGAATTGAAAAGTTTAATTTGGTAATTATTAAGTTCCATGCAAGAGCCCGCATAGAATAGTTCGTGTTGACAAAGTTTTTATCACAAAAGTCTTTCCAACTCAGAAAGCAAAATTAAAAAAGAAAAATAAAAAGTTTAATATATGCATGCACTTTGCAAATAAGGACCAGTATGAAATTAAATATGAACATGAACTTTCAAAACTTTCGTTTGAACTGGGAAGTTTTCAAAGACAAGTTTTAAGAGATTGAAGTTTTAGCTTGACTTTTCTGCTTGTTTCGGATATATTAGTAATAAGTAGGGGTTCTGAATTAGAACATACATAACCAGCCCTGTTTGAAAAACTTATTATATTTGTGACAGCAATCAACGTTTAATTTAACTCAATAGACCTTTCAAAATGTTATAAGTATCTTGTGAAATAATCAAGTTTTAAGCTTTTATTATTCAAGTTTTGTATATTGTGTAATTTTTTATGTTTTGGCGAAAGATTAATAAATAAAAATATTTTAGCAACACTTTCCTTTGGTGACGGCTTAGACTTCTAGGAATTATGATAGTTATATACTTATATTGTTATTTTGGTTATGGTAATTATAATTGTCAATAAGTTTTTATTATTCAAGTTTTGTATATCCTCTGATTTTTAATGTTTTAGGCGAGCAAATAAATAAAAAAAAAAACAATTCTGGGAACTCTTCCTTCTGGTGACGGCAAACAAATTAATAGTATCAGTTCCCCATTTTTACACCTACTACCTAAATAGTAAAGACTGATTCCGTATTCAAGGATTTCTTACATACCTACCTCCGATATCCGTTGTGTGCATAACATCGCTGACTTGCACAAAATCTCGCAATCTCATCAAGGCTTTCAGAAAATCCCCCCCTGATAGCACACACCGTTGACTTACTAAATCTAAGCACCATCAAAGGGCCACACCTGACCACAAACACAAGAGCTCTCGACTCAGTCAGTGCATCATTAGAGGCAGCTGCTAATTGGAAAGGTCTTCTGGAAAATGGCCGGTGATGGAAATAGCAGGCTAGAGCTGTCTGGGTACGGTGCATTGTTGTTTGGCTGAAATTCAAAAACATTGGATAGCAAAATGGAAAGATTTGATTGTTTGTTTCTTTGGATAGAATAGACTCTGTAACTACTGGATCGATAAGAAAAATGCTTACATCATTTAATCCGAAAATAGCCAGTATAATATTAAAAAAAGTAAAGGACCTGTGTTGAAACTTAAATAATGTAACCCAACCAAAAATTTATGAATTATTGTTAAATACCCTTGCGAATAATGCATTCTATGGCGCTCATTAGGGGAGGCCTACGTCCAGCAGTGGACGATCATAGGCTGTTGATGATGATGATGATGATACCCTTGCGAAGACGGGGCGGTTCGCTAGTGCAAAATATATCGCTTGAATTAATGGGATATGAGAATTTAGTCCTGGCACACGCGCTAAGAATCTTATCCCGGCTCAACCCGTAGATTCAACCTCTGTGGCGCGGTGGACAAAGGTCCGCCTTGACGCAGGAGGTCGCGGGATCAATTCCCGTCTGGGGACAAATGTTTGTGCGACCTGCAGATATTTATTCAAGGTGTTCTGGTCGTTTTCTTTGTGTAATAAAAAATATCTATCTAATTAATATATTTTATTATGTCTATCACTCATCTAGTACGCATAACACAAGCTCTGATTAGCTAGGGGCTAGGTGATGCTGTGTGGATTGTCCAGCATTATTAATTTATTTATTTTGTAAATGTAGAACATGGGAACATACTTGATTACATACTTGAGCCATCCTTCGGCTTCTTTCTGTGTAAGATTTAACACCTCAATTGTTTAGAGGACGCCGTTCAGAATTGGACATTTGCGGAGTTTAATAATATTTAACTTTATGAAACCAAAACGTTCACAAACATTTTATTATTCAATTGAAAATAATGAAATGCAGCGTTACAATATCCAATTAACCACCATTCCATTAATTGCTTTGTGGTTTCATTAAATATGTAACTGACGGGGAAATGTGTAAATATTTAACATAAAACTGCATATTTTAAAACTTCTTTATTTACCCAGTGTAATAATAGTATTTAACATATTGTGTCATTAAAATCAACTAATTATTTAAACTTGCATGAACAATACGACTTCACAATTTGTTTGACGAACTTAAATCCCAAGGAGGCTTTTGTTATTTGATGCTGAATCAACATAATCTGAAAATCTAAAAGTAAAATATAATTGTTTATGAGGGTTATCTTGAAAAGTTGTAAACAGAAAGCATCGTCATTCAAATAACTGGAAAATTATTCAGACTGAATACATTTCTTTCGCCGCTTGAGTCTTCTGTTACCACAATATGTTTTTGGGGCATGCCGCAGAGCGAAAAATTGATGCCGTTATTTTATACGACTATGTATTAAATAAATGTATTGTATTGTATTTAAAAGGCTTCAGAAACGTTATCTTACAAAATTGGGTTATTATTATTATTTTGTTTGCTCATGGTTCCTATATTTCGTGGGTTTAAAAGGCAATAATTCCGTAATGTTCAGCATCATATGTAAATGTTTGTTCGTAAAAATGTTCGATTGAGTTTTATGTAGGTACATAAAAACCCAAAATAAAAACAGGTTTATGCATTTTCATATGCAAGTCTCAGTGCGTCAACTCGCAGTATCATTAATTTCGAATGAAAAGTTAAACATTCCTGAAATGACTGTCATCCTGGAGTATTTTCATATCAAACACAGTCCATTCCAATCTTTGTTATTATTTTATGTCAAGTGTAGTCAAGAGTATCTTCATTACATTACTTTGTGTCAAGACATAAATTTGCAGCCAACTCAAGAGTTGCCTGAAAATTTGAAATCGTTTATTTTAAAAGTGCGTTATGTTATCGTCAGTTGCCTACTGAAACTCTCCCAAGGATGTTTTATGCAAAAGTTTTAAAGAACGTATATTAAAAAAAACACTGTTTAATATAATAACTTTGGTGGGTATTTGTTCTTAAGATTCATTTATTATGCCATTTTCAGCATCATGATATATAAGATCTGTCAGAAAAGAAAATGTTTTATAATCATACATTTACATGACATTGACATTCAATTTAGATGTAACATGTGTAACGGATCCCATCCTAAAATAAATCCTAGCTCATTCAGATGTAATAGAAATATGAGACAGTCTGTAAAATAATTCAAAACAAAAATAGAGAAGAATAATGTATATTTTTTACTCGGGGCAGAAAATATTTACAGAACTACTAGATTCAAAAACATAATGTGGTACTTTTCAGACACAGTTTAGTTTTAAATTGCCCAAATTAAAACCTTTCATTTATCGCACTCAATAAATTAGCTAGAAAATTTATTTTTAACATTTTCAAAAAGTAGTATGCTTTTACTTACTTCTCTATGTTTTTCCTTTAAATAATGCATTTATATCTACGAACGCCAAGTACATTTCAAACGGATTGCTCTGCAATTGTCGCGTCGTCATGAGGTAGTTAACAGGGCTTGGGTAGCACAATGGACTAGGTGCGAAATACCAGAACTCAATATACTGATGGAATATACTGTTTTTTGTCAATTCAACATTTTTATTACCTACACCCGGAATAAATGATTCTAATGGAGAACGCATAGAAACTTTGTTTTTATTTTTACTGTTCAAATACAGCTTAAAAATCTTAAACCACTTTTACTCTTGAATCATTACGCATTCATTTATTATTAAGTCTATGTTAAGCGACTAAAACAAGGAGCTTACAATCTTGTCTGAATTTAAGTATACAAGATCAAAAGGAGAGGTATAATTTTGATCTTTATTACAATTTGGAAAGGTTGAGAGAAACTTGACATTGGCTGGTGCTTGAAGGAATATTTTGAGCGAGGTCGCATTGTAGAGCTTTGAAAAAGTTTTTTTCGCAACACTTTATTATTATTATTATTTTGTGGAATTTCAAAGTTTTGTGTTATGTTTGATGCCGAAGAAATTGCCTAGCGTTGTCGTTGCGGCATTGATATGCGCATAATATCAAAATTAAACGACACTATCCAAAGAACGTACGTTGTAACTACGTAAATAACCTGTCCCTGAAACCACACCCCAAAATTAATAATGGCCTTGAGTGGTTTATTTTGTGTAATCCCTTCTCGAATGCCTCCAATGTCTTGAGCACTTCATGCCTCTCACCAGTCCTACTTTTACGTCGAAATTGCGTTCCGTTGCCTGAAAGCCTGATTTGTTGTTTTAGGCTGGGTTCGTTTTAGATTACATTTGGAAGCTTTGCGGTTTTGTCTCTTATTTAATGTTTAAAGTGTTCGAGTTTCTCACATGTCACTGATTTCAGTACAACTAGAGTTTCATTAGATGTTTTGATGTGAGTCATTCAATTGACAAGATGACGAAAAAGGTTTCTTGTCGTTTCTTTACTTTAAAAGATTGATGTGACCTTTAAAAGATTGAAGTGAACCAATCATAGTGATCACTTTCTTTCCCAGTATTATTTATTGATTTTGATTGGTAGACATTTGTCTTTATTTGCATTGTTGTTAATATTCATTAATTCTTGTTTCAGGTATGATTGACGTGATATGACAATCAATAAAAATAAGAGGTAAGTATGATTAGATATTCCTCTCGAGAAGTAAAACAAAATTTTAATAAAATTAGTATAGAATAGATGGTATAGCTAATTACTGACAAGTCAATCTAAAGGCCTATAAATCAACGGGTCTATGTCAATACCAATCGGAAAAGTTCCAAAGACAATGGCTGCTTAAGTCACTAGCAGCAAACGAAATGTTAATGTTTTTTGATATTATAGAGGTAGTGTAAGCCCTCTTACTGTACCGAGGGGTGGTCGCGGGTTCAAGACCCGCCGAAATAGTAAATTTTTGGGACACTATTTATTTTACGAAAATATTAATGGTTAGTTTTATTTATTTCACTTGTGTAATAGACATAGCATAAAACAACGTGGTCAATCATTCCGTTCTAAAATACACCAAAACACTAACATTATTACTTTTGGCCGCATTTCCTTCTGAAATACCTACATTTACAAGGCATCTTATAATACTTGTAAAAAAGTTAATAAAGTAGAAACGAATAACTTTTCGAACGAAATCTTGATTCCGATAGAATTACTTATTGGAAAAGTATTTCGAAACAATCTGTTACATTCTCGGGCAGATATCTTTCAAAGAAATAATGAATAACTTATGTTAGGCTCTGTTATACGTCATCTATCATATGATGAAGGTTCTTAGAAAATACACATGTTGTTTTTGTCCAGGCTGTCAAATGAAACAAATATGAAAACTCGTTTAACACCACATGGCCACATGTGTACCACACATCGGTCAGCAAAAGCATATACCTATAAGATAAGATAAGATAATAATGCTTTATTCTCAAAAACTTATTCTAAAACAATATAAAAATAAACGATTGAAGAATTGGCGGCCTTATCGCTTAAAGCGATTTCTTTCAGGCAACCAAACCTATGTGCAAGATCAAAAATATTTTTATTATGGAACTTACAAGTTATAGAAAAACATTTAACTAGTATTTACGATTCAAACAGTTGAGATAACGCAGCCTTTGCAGACAATCTAGATGTTAACTCAGATTAGTGTTCACGGACAAAACCATGTAACAAATTGAATGTTGCGCTTAGATTTAGGTGTACCTGTATAAATAAATGTGGACATTTATTAAAATCACTGAATGTATCTACTAGTGGTTTCTTTTTCACTTCTTCCACTAGAGGACAAAAAAATTACTGAAGAGAAAACCGTTTATACTTTTTTTATAATAATTTATTGTATGAAATTGAATTGTCTAAGTGCTTGTAATCCTAACGAAATAAAGTTATTGTTAACACCTGCACTTGCAAAGAGAGCTTAACTGATCCAAATCAATTCCAAACGGAAACATCTCCGAGTCACTGGATTCATTGAACCGCTCTTTACAATGTACTGCGCTATTCACCACCTCTCGGCAGCTTTCGCACACCTCACCTTGCCAATCGTCACTTAGTTTCTATGTTAGTTTTTTCTCAATTGTTTCTATTTGATTTAAGTGTACCATAAAGTTTTTCTATCTGTTTCCCACCGCTAAGATGAAACCTTTCCCTAATGACCCAATTCACTTACACCTTCCTAACGTCGTGGTTTTGCTCCTTAAAATAGCTTAAGCTTTTCCTTTCCTGTTCACTGTTCACTGTAACAAGGAAAAGTATGTAATTGAGCGTTTAGGTACCTATGTAAAATATAACTCATGTCAATTCAGTGTCTGATAAACGTACGTTTTCGTGAGTTATTTATACTTTGTTGGTTTTGTTTATTAAATGATATAAAATTGTTTTGGGTGCTATTTTGCAAAGCAGCAGGGAACAAGTTTTGCCTTTTTGGTACAGTAGGGCAAGCACGGGCTTTCTTGTCTAAGGTAGAATAGAAAAATTACGTCACTTTGTCATCGAATGCGTAAATTATTCGAAATTAATTTCTTCAACTTCAATAATGTACGCAATGTATGACGATGCGATGTCATTATTGTCTATTCTACCCTAGAGAACAATCGCCGTGCTTGGCCTACTGGTTTCAATGAAAAATTCATCCCAGGCGCTTACAAATTCTATCCATCGCGCCTAGACAATGTAACAATTTATTTGCGAAGCGAATCCTCGGCTAAACGAATCGGACCAGTATAGTTTCAGCACTACGTACGCGCTAGAGAGAAACCGGCTACATAAATATAATATGGTGCCAACATCATAACCTTCCTCATACCTTCCTCCATTCGCAGTCGGGTAAAAACATCACATTATTCATACCTTACTAGCAAATAGCAGAAACTAGTTCCCCATTTATTATTATAAATAAAAAAGCCTACCATTTGTTGGTGCCAGTGATAAATGAATCTGCATTTCGTTTTGCAATCCAATGATCTGAATAATAAAACTATGCAACTATATTAATGGCCTATCAAGCACAGGACTTTTTGTTCCTATTTTTATATGCAACGAGAAACAGTGTATGTGTACCGTCATAGTATATAATATGTAAAAAATTTACTTACACGCGAGGTTGATTCCCGCATTGAGAGAGAGTCAATTTATGTTAATATATCGCATTCACTGCCATCTGCCATGCCTCTGCGGAGGGAATCGTAGTTCTCAGGGGCGGCGGCGACTTTTATTTCGGAAGCAATGAAAGTGTTAAAAATATGTTAATATTTCGGTATTTGTACTCAAATAATTATCTTGATATTGATGAGTTATAAATTTGAAAATACAGCAACAAACACGCCTCAACAAATAGGCCTCGCTCTAATACCAAACCATTTTTTTTTATCTGAACCAGAATCAATGGATTCGACTGTCATGAACAATCCTTTCATTGTTTTCTTCGTTCAATTAATTCTGTTTTGTTTTTGGATATCAGGAATTTTGTCCTTTGTTATTTATTTGATCTAAAGATATTCCCAATACATATTTACAGCGCAACGGGACACAATAGGAATGTTTTCAAGATAAAATGCGAATGTTGCCAAGAAATTTAATTTATCCAAATAAAAATCTAAAACGAATAATAGGAAAAGTCGGATTGCGATTAAATCTTGACTTAGCTACTCATTTTAAATAATTCCCTGTATAGTACGAAATTCCAATTCACGCGGGAGAACCATTTCATCCGTTACTTCTCGTAATCCGATAGCGACCTACTTTCAACTGGCCTTTTTGTTGACAAAGTAGGTGCACTTTTCACTGACGAATTCGGTGGGTTAGCCTTGTTATGTGCTTGTTTTATTATTTAAGAAACAAGTACGACAAGTGCGAGTGTAACTCGCGCGCCGAGGGTTTTGAACTTTTGTCGTTTAGGTAGGTACGTATATTGACGACCTGTTAGCGCGGTGGGCTTACAACGCAGGAGGTTGCGGTTTGATTCCCGCCTCGGGACTAATATTTGTAAGATCTGCAGATTATTTGTTCGAGTGTTCTAGTCCTTTTCTACGTACACAAAAATAAATCATCTAATGTGATACTTATATATACTTTATTAAGTATAACAGATATCGTAGTAGTACGAATTACACAAGCTTGCTTAGCTTGTCGCTAAATGATGTTGTGTGGATTATCCAGGATACATTACTCTTCTCATATTTTTTTGGAGCACGGTGGAATTCCTGAATTCAATAATCTTATTATCTAAATATTCTTCGAGCGCAGTGGAATACATTGGGTATGGACTTTAAAATTTTGAGAACAACGGTTTCGTGGCGCTGTGGAACCCTACTATTACAGTTACTACAGAGATTAGTGGGTAGGTAAGTGGGTTGGTACCTACAATTATTTTTTCGACTTTTTTCTACGTATTTCACTAAGTATGAAACTTAGACGATTTTTAAAACCTGTTTTGAATTGTCGAAATCCATACCTTTGATTTGATATTGCTCTCAATGAAATAGCCCCCATTGTATGAAAATTCGTTTTGTGACCATATTTCGAAAAGTATTGTTTTTACAGACTTCTCTATATTTTTCCTGTAAAATATAGACCTATATCTATAAACGCTTAGTACATTTTATATAGATCACTCTGCTATCTTCGGAGATAGAGGGGGGGGGAACGGTCAAATTTTCGACCTTTTTCAAAATATTTTGAAAAGTATAAAACCTATAGAAATTTCAAAAACTGCATTAAAATGTACAAACTAATACCTTTCATTTGATACCCAACTCGGTGGGGTAGTCACCCCTTTAGAAATTTTTCCCGCCCTTTTTTGACCATATTTCAAAAAGTATTATTTTTACAGATTTCTCTATATTTTTCCTGTAAAATATAGATTCATATCTACAAACACTTGGTACATATTACATCGATCGCTCTGCAATCTTCGGAGATAGAGGGGGGGTACCGGTCAATTTTTCGACCTTTTTCAAAATATATCAAAAAGTATAAAATCTATCGAAATTTCAAAAACTGCATTGGAATGTACAAACCAATACCTTTCATTTGATACCCGACTCGGGGGGGTAGTCACCCCTTTAGAAATTTTTCCCGCCCTTTTTTGACCATATTTCAAAAAGTATTATTTTTATAGACTTCTCTATATTTTTCCTATAAAATATAGATCAATACCTACAAACACTTGGTACATATCACGTCGATCGCTCTGCAATCTTCGGAGATAGGGGGGGGGGAACGGTCATTTTTTTGACCATTTTCAAAATATTTTAAAAAGTATGAAATCTACCGAAATTTCAAAAACTATTTTGAAATCTACAAACAAGTACCTTTCATTTGATACCACTTTCGACTTTGTACGTTCCATTTAAAATTTCGATTTCAAAATTTGTATGGAAAATCTTCATTTTGATTTTTCATTTATTTTCATTTATTTTTCTTTAAATATGTGCGGGCGCACAAAATGTATTATTATTTCAAATTTCAAGTCAATAGCTGCAGTAGTTTCTGAGATATTAAGGATTCAAAACACAAAACAGACCCAAAGCGATTTCATAAGGGTTTTGCAACCGATGGCAAAACCCTAAAAAGGCCATCTCTGTGGCATAGAGGATGCAATACGTCGGAGACTCAGAGGGTTGCTGGATAGATTCCCGTTACGAAATAATAATAATTACCATATCCAAATATGAATTTATTACGGTAAATGATGTTTTCAGTACCCGTAAAACTTATGTTATCTCTCATTGGTGACTCATAGGCCATTCAGTTCGAGTTGTCATTTTTGAAACGGAAAGTAAGCTGTAGTTTGTATCGAAGAGATTAAAACTACAATATACAAACACACGTATATTTTGTATATTGTTTGTATAGAAAACGTCATAACCAGGGAAAATCATTATTATCCGAGGAGCTTTTCAACGACACAGCATCTATTACTTTTCAACATCTTGATGTCTGAAGATAACGACAGCAACCTGAGCGCTCTTCAATACATGTATTATTTGAAATTCATTTCTTGAATTTCAATAATGTTCATAATATATGACGATGCAATGCCAATATTATCCAGTCCACCCTAGAAAGCAATACCCGTCCTAGGGATGCAGCATTGTATACATTTATTACCAAAATACTTACCTTATTGTCCGATCCACGCCATATCGGTTGTAGGTTCTCACGCCACACAGCAAATGCACTGTGACACACGCCATCATCAAATTCGAAATCCCCATCCTCAAGTTAGTAAAAAACGATACCCCTATCATATTATCATATTTTTAGGTTGTTATGGTGGCGTGGGGTGGTCACATCACACCATATACCTTTAAGTCTTTATTCTTAGTTCTTTTCTTGAGTTCGAATTTCATTCGAAGTTTCATTGACTTCAGTCAAATACTAAGCTAAGCTAAGCTCGTCCAGTTCAAGTGCCGTATCGTTTTCATCTTGCATTGGCTGTAGCGATAGCTACGGATTTTTATTTAGCAAGCACTCACCGATCGCACGCTCTACTTCACAATTCTTTTCAAACGAAGCTATATTTAAATGTTTAAAGGTTTTGTTCAGTTTTAGCTTTTATGTACCTAGTTTGTTTGAGTAACCTTAGAATGAAGTCAGTTGCAACGAAGCTGGCGGAATGTTAAATGAAAATAATTCTGACTTGTTCGGAGTAGTAAAAGCAGTGTATCAATTGAAAAACCTACTTGCTCGAACTACTACCTGCTACATGTAGTTTGTTTGCAACAGTCTACAGTGAGCTCAATTGTTTCAATTGTAAACACTAGTTCTAATTTCGTTTTAATTGTGATTATTAAGGGTAAAGCACGATACATACTCGTATAGGTTTGCCATTTGTTTGTTTCGCATATTTTTTGTAGATTTGCCCAAAAAAATGTTAATCATGTTCTTAATTGTTATCTGACAGCTTCCAGTATACGCCTAACTAGAAATAGTTTGGGCGACCGAAGCAGGTATCTAATTCAATAGAATTCTCGATCTAACAGGAGCGTCTCAGCAATTTTCCTTACATCATTGAAAGCCCATTGAGAGTTCCGGAATGTGAGATACCATCGGATATTGCCCCTCGAATGGTACGCTATATCGTTTGCGGAGCGATAATGAAAAAGTGCAAAATAGTATTCCCAGGTTTCATTCATAAAGAGGGTCAAATTCAATGACAGTCATGTTTGTGAAGAGAAATAAAGTATTCTTAATTAAAAATTTTCAAAATTACTGATTTGATCCATAACCACGTAATTTCAGTCTAAGCTCAAATAGCTATTTACTTACATAGTACTCTTTGAACATGCTGTGTACATATAATTAGGGATACATTAAAGTTTTTATAATCATGTCCTTCTATTTATTAAAAAAATTAAATCTAGACTACGTTGAGGCCTTACTAGATTATTCTAGGATCTAGAATACAAAGTATTTTTTGCAAACAAATGGATTAAACGAACGAAATATTGGTGGAAAGTATTCTACAAGAAATACTATCAGATAAATTCACAATAATTCGTACGAGTAACATATTTTGGTTTTCGACAGGTTTCATTCATCATTCTTCTTTCATTATTCGTTCTCAAATTATATGCGTTGTTGATATTTTTGGTTTTGTTTTTTTGTGTTGTTTGTTTTTTACCTTTCATACCCAATAATAAATATCTGAATAATAAGTAATGTTGGATAATTACCATAGCATTATTTACCTCAAACAATATGGGTATAATAATATGTTTAATAAGGGTTTCTGTTTATCCCACGAGAATCAAACTTGCAATCTCTTGCGTCGCTGGTTGACCTTCGCCTTCACAAGTCGTCGAGCGTTCGTTTGTTTACAAAAACTATCATTGATCACAGTATGTAAAGATTTAGACACCATATTCCATCGATGCAAGATCTACAGAGTGAGCGCAGTAGGGACATAGATATTCTATCAATCCAGGATCTATAGAGTTAGCGCACTCGCTAACTCGATGTCAACTCTCGTTAGTGCACAGCCTGGCGCTTATCGCAGATAGCTTTGTCATTAGACTAACGTTAGACTAGTATTGTTGAGGCGCAGCGCACGTTCTAATACCATTGTTGAGGATACAGAGGTGCAATAAGATTTTAATATTTAGATAGATACTACATAGATATTATAGTATAGTAGATGTCCAGCCAGTCCATCCTAAGGTTGGAAGAGTCCTGAAAGAGATCGCTCATAGCGATAATGCCGCCCTTTATACCTCCTCTGCTTTAAGCATTTCTGTTTCTAAAGGTCCTTTCTTTGTGTTGTGTAATAAAATATTTTTTATCTATTTATCTAGATAGATACGACACAACACTCGCTTACACTCTCCTTTGAGGTAGTTACTATCCAAATCAATCCTCACTTCAATCATCACTTCAAGGGAGAGAGCGCTAAGCGGTAAGACCCCCAATATTGTCACCCAACCCCCTTATTGGTAAAGGTCCGCTAACTTAAAACATCTGCTGAGTAGGTTCATTTATCGCTAATTTCTCCACACAATTGAAGTGACAGAGTGAGAAAAGCCATGCTCAGCGATTATGAATAAGAGGGTACCGAAGTGTTTTACAATGAAAATTTTACAATTTTGAATTGTTTCTGCTTTTTTGTGGAAGATCTTCAGAACAAAATGGTAAGTACCTAAATACCAATCGTTTATACACCTAAATAAATCTATAGAAAATACGCAAGCAATTGAGATAAGGGTGGTCAAGTCAGCAGAATTCCGGGTCGCATGCGAGCCGCGACCGGCCCATCCACGTCCGTTCCATTTGTAAGGGCAGTGTGTGTGAAATTATTCTTGTAATAAATCCTCTCAGCACGGACCACTGGCACGGAGAAGTTGCTAGTTATAAATATATACGTAAACTGGATTAATATTAATCCATATTAACCAATTATAAGCGCGATCTTCTTAATTCATACAAAGTTAGATAGCGTTGATTTATTTAGTAGGTGATTTTTAATAGGTTTTTAATATGAGATGATTGTGTCTTTTCATCGTCGGTTACCTGTACACATTTACTCGGCAATAGATAATAGTAAATAAAATAGTGCTGGACAATCCACACAGCATCATCTAGCCCCAAGCTAGACAGAGCTTGTGTAATGTTTACTAGATGACAGATGTACTTAAAAGAACATTATACTGATAGATACATATTTTTTTACAATACAATGAAAACGACTTGGACACCCCGTAAAAGTTTGACAGTAGAGATAGAATTCCGATATTATTATATTTGAAAGGACAAGGGCTTGAACTTTGATCAAAAACTTACAGTTACAAAATATTTTACCAACACGATTGATTTTAAAAACAGTGTTTAGTCATTTAATGCTTGAATTTCCAGGACAGCATGTTTATATGTAGTTTTTTATTAAAAATAATATTTATTTACTTTTCAAAATAAAATAATAGACTAAAACTTATATATCTTGCTGTGTATACTTTAAAGATTGTATGTTTTGTATTGTTTTGATTTTGATGATCTCAAAATATGAATAATAAAAAACAATTAATAGTAGTATTAACATCTATGTTTATGAATAACTTAGATAATACTCGTAGTTGGTATTTCGGTTAACTGATTCAGGAACTTCAGAACCGCTATTCAGATATCGCGAATAATTGTAATGTGTTAACTAAGTTACACTAACAGTTCGATTGTGTAGGAATTTCAATGAACTGCTAGTTTTAGTTGCAAAGACAGTAGTATAAAACCGTAGACAATATAAACGAGTGATTTTTTTCTATACTAATATTATAAAGAGGAAAGATTTGATTGTTTGTTTGTTTGTTTGTTTGTTTGTTTGTTTGTTTGTTTGTTTGTTTGAATTGAATAGGCTCCGAAACTACTGGACCGAGTTAAAAAATTCTTTCACCATTAGAATCCTTAATTTTCCGTGATGAACATAGGCTATATAATATTTTCAAAAAAGTTAGGGATCCGCATGAAAAATTCAATAATTGAACCGTGGGCTGTATATTCAACCTCTTTTTCTATTATGGCGCGTCAGAATAGAAAAAGAGGTTGTATAGCGCACGGTGCTTGCTTTTTCTCTACGGCCAGTGTCAGTTTTGGAATGTCGAGTCAATGTCAAAAACCCCAATGCTGTTAAAAAAAGTAAAGATCCGTGTGAAAACTGTGAAACCCATCGTTTTAGTGTGTATAATTTCTGAAATTTTTGTTTAATACCCGTGCGAAGCCGGGGCGGGCCGCTAGTTTAAATATAAAAGCACTTGCTTTACCAAAAGATCGCTCAATGCCCTTCGTGTGCAATATAATAACGCCTTCAGGATGTTGTTGGGGCTGCCCCATTTCTGTAGCGCATCCACAATGTTTGCGGAAGCTCAGGTTGATGGCTTCCACGCCATCATACGCAAGAAAACAGCTTCGCTGCTTCACAGAACATGGGGCAGTACCAACACCATCCTACAGGTCGTAGGCAGCAAGTTTGCTTCGCCCATCATGCAGTCTTTCAACAGGGTCCTAACTCTTTAGACTCTTTAGGTTAGGATTCTGTTGAATGCTTTAAATTTAAATATAATTTATATGCTTGATTTTGTTTTTAATTATGTAATGTGTAATGTATGGACTAATTTTGTCTGAATAAAGAAACTTTTTATTTTATTTTATTTATTTACGAGTAGCTTTTTGATGCTTGGGTTTTACAAAGACTTGCCAATCTCATTAAGGCGCATACAGCACCTAAACTAGCGCCACCACCTACTTTATGTTATTATTCTGTTTAACAAAGGAATTTTCAAAAATCCATCGTCCAGTTTGTGATACCTAGGAAGAGATACGAAAATAGATTTTGGTGGCCACCAAGGGCAACTTCGTATCTCTTCCTAAACTAAATAGAATAAAACTATTACAGAGGCATTAAAAAAAAGCTTATGATCTGTATGCGCCTTAAAAAACTCGAAATAGTCTACGCCTCGCGTGTAAAAATCTGGTCTATTTAAATAATAGACTATTTAGGTACTAGGTACAATAGTTTAATCTCAGGCCGAAACTCAATACTATAAAGGCAATTAATAGGATTGGAAGACAGCTAATTTAAAAAAATAATTGGATACTTTTATTTCTGACGACCTCTGTGGCGCGGTGGGCGAAGGTCCGCCTGCGACGCAGGAGGTTGCGGTTACAAATATTTGTACCTTATGCAGATATTTGTTCATGGTGCTCTGATCGTTTTCTTTGTATAACAAAAGATAGCTAAAGCTTATTATGATAATAATATTGAATCTTATATATCAATCATCAAGCTCTGCTTAGCTTAGGGCTAGATGATGCTGTGTGCATTGTCCGGCATTGTGTATTATTATTATATGCGCTGGACATATTATCGCACACGTGCACTTTCTATTCCCGTCCTCTCATAATCCGATTGGACAGCAGACCGACACGACCGGGGTAGAGGCTCTCCCCGGTCGTGTTATCCGGGTTTCCACGCGGGTCTGCGAAATTTTGACAGTAATTAATACAACAAACAACAACAACAACAGCCTATAATAGTCCACTGCTGGACAAAGGCCTCCCCTGATGAGCGCCATAGATGGCATTGTTCATCATTTGGGGGTTTTTGCCCATAATCCCCACGCTGGGCATGCGGGTTGGGGATCGCAGTTCGGTGTAGTTGTTCTGCAGAAGGCGCTGCTGCCCGCCCCCCGGTGTGTTTCCCTTAGTCGCCTCTTACGACACCCACGGGAAGAGTTGGGGTGGTGAAATTCTATGCCGGCACCACACGGCCAAAGTAATTAATAGCCGAGTGGTTATTGTAATGAATTAAAAACAAGGATATTTTGATGTTCAATGTGAATAAAATACGTTTTGAGATTGTTATGATTTAGAAATACGAAGACAGAAACACGGTTGGTGAAATTTATCTCGACAGGTTTATTTTCTGATTTTGGCAGTCTATCAATGAAACAAAACTACGTTGGAATAAAAACTATAAAGAAGTTATTCTATGGCAAAACAAATGTTAAATATTTAATTGTCGTAGTTTTTCTCTACATGATTTTTAATTTTCATAGCCCAACTTTGCCGGCCGACGACAGTGTGACACGCACAATTGCTCGCCGCCGGCCGCCGCTCCGCAGACTTTCAGGCGTGAACGCCGTGAAAATTAATAATGCCGGATAATCCACACAGCATCATCGCTTAAGCAGAACTTTTGTTTTGGGTACGTATAGTACAATATTATTACAATAAATATATATTTTTACATAGAAAGCGACCAGAACATCCTGAACAGTCATGGCAATTATAGTGTTACCAAAATTTACTTAGCTGTTGAATAGTTCAGAATAAATTGTCTTCATCATAGTCTACAAACCAAAGACGTCGTCGGGTCCGCCCGCTGTTGGCTTTGTCAACTGCCTGAGTGAGCAATATGAAATGTCGCGTCGTCAAGGCTGTCCCGCCAACTTTAATATCCAATTTACATTACAGTGCGGGATACACGGAAGCACCTACGCATTTCCGTACTGCCTGCTATAGACAACCCATGAGATAAGCTGTTGAAACTGTACACCTTATACCTAAGATCTTTTATGTACAACAGTTAACAATAAAAATATTTCTGATTCTGATTCTGTTAGCGTTCCGCATAGGTCCATTAATAAATAATGATGGTGGACCATCCATATAAAAAAGTCAATATTGATTTATTAATTCCAACATAGAGTATGTTGGAATTAAATCAATATTGACTTTTTAGTAGGTAGTAATTATCTGCTAGTAGGTAAACAAATATACAAGTAAAAGTTTAAAAGAATTTCTATAAATGAGGGACAACTGTTTCTGTGTTTGTTTCCCGCTTAACCTATGATCTTTTTTTACTCATTTCCATTTTTTGTGGTATCTTAGAGGCTGTTCAAAAAGGTAAGGATAGAATTAAGCCTGCTCTGTAATTTCATTATTTCCGGTCCTTTAGTCTTACCAGTGATGGTAACAAAGAAAAGTTATTTTTATTAAATTATTAATGTTTAATAAAAATAACATAGAACACAAAAAATACCATCCAACATAACATTAATGACCCATTCGTAAGCTTTCACAAACTAATCAACCAATATAGACCCTTCACTCGTAATAAAGTCGCTAGCGAGACTTGTGGTCGGCTTCTCCAATTTGGACCCTGAAACCGTAGAATAAAGCCTAGTTTATCTCAGCAAGGATGTAAAGAAATGGTAGTGTACATCAGTTTAATGTAAGATCGTATATCATCGTTGAAGGGAGTGCCCGCACATCGTAAACCATGAAGGATTTATCTTTTGTCTTGGAGTGCAGTTTTTGATGGCGGGAGACTAAAGAAAAGGTCCGAACAGTTTTGAACACAGAAGTCTTCTAAATTTTATTTAGTCCGAATAGTTTTAAACAGGGAGACATCTGAATTTAACTAAGAACTGGCCAGTAGAAATAAAACCGGCCAAGTGTGAATCGACTCACACGTGATGTGTTTCGTACCATCGTACCAAAACTATTTCGCAAAAGAAGCTCTAAAAAATTGTTTTATTGTTTATTTGATGCATCCAAAAAAGTCAACATAACACGCTCACCATGCAATGGGCTGACTAACGTGCGCAACCGCTGGGGTAAGACTGTGTGTTTCAGTAGAGACCATGACTTGGCAAACGTAGTGTAAGACCCCCACCGGCCAGGTGGGATGACGGCTTGCAAAAGACTCCAGGGAGATGCTGGATGCGATAAGCTGAAGACAGGGCGCTATGGCGTTCATTAGGTAAGGCCTATGTCCAGCTGTGGACAACATTGGCTAATGATGATGATGATGCAAGTATTGATAACACCCAACGTTGCTTAAATTCGTTTATCAGTGTGGTATGGACATTCTACTCTTCATTATTTTATTTATTCTTATTATATGTTGTCATCTAAAATCCAAGTAATCTAAAACAAGAAAAAAAATTGGGCCTGAAAGGGATAAATAAAACTTGAACCATTCAAAATTAAAACTTTCGGATACTTACAAAACAAATAAACTTGTAGACTAGCATTTTCTTGAAAAAATAAAGGCTTTTTTATTTTATTTTTTCATATGTTGTAATAGTGACAATAAAAACACGCCTTTGAAATTTCATCTGAGATACAAAAGCCTTGTAAAACATAGAACCAAAATTAGCAAAAAGAATTTGTATGGTAGCTTCATTTAATAATATTATTTATTTAGTATACTGACTAGTAATAGCTTAAGCAATAGTATACAATAATATAAATACACATGCTGTGGAATTCTGTGAAATATTTCAACGGTCATGTGTGTACCTTTTACGGTTCATGAAATAGGAATAAAGGGCTGACAGGCAGCGCGGCGGAGAAATGGATACGGAACCCATAGTAATCGGGCCCCGTTCTCATCCTTTGGATACGGATCCCTAACAATATGGTTTTCGTCAGAAGCTTTAGTTTTGTCTAAAGCCTTAGCATTTACTATTTAGATTTTAGAACACATGGATGTTTAAATAAATAAAATATATAAATAATCTTGGAGAATCCACATAGCATGTCTAAGTGCTTATTTTGTAAGCCTAAAGAAACCTAAACCTGAATGTTCTGTTGAATCTGAATATAAATCTGAATCATCATCTAGCCCCAAGCTAAGCAGAGTTATGGGTACTAGATGACCGATATACATATTATCAAATCAAATCAAATCAAATAAATTTTATTTTGCCAGAATACATACAATAGATTACATAGATAGATTTTTTTATTACACATAGAAAACGACCAGAACACCCTACACAAATATCTACAGATCGTACAAGTATATGTCCTGAGCCGGGAATAGAAACCGCAACCTCCTGCCTCGCAGGTGGACTTTCACACACCGCGCCACAGAGGTCGTCTGTGGCGCGACAGTACGAATAAATTATACAAACAAATAATTTCATGAAAAACAACCTAAATAATATTCAGGTACCATCAGCTGCGTGACAGAGGTAATGACAAGCAAAATATGAGATAAACATTGACAAAGGAAACAAAAAGTTAAATTATATTTCGCGACCCGTAGTGTATTTTTAATTTTTTGCTTTGTTTTCCCTGTTTTATGTTCTCTGAATAAATATCTCGCTGAATATTTCGGAGGTTCCGGATTGTTTTGATTGTTAAAAGCTAAGTTGGCATTTTCCTTATTGCCTTTTACTTGTTTTCTATAGATGGATTTTGTAACAATATTTCCAATTCGAACAAACTTTATTTCATATCAAAATTAATACTGAGAAAAAAGTTAATGTGTAAGATTGTAATAGTTAAACAGTTACATTATAATATATTTCAGTTAAACAGAGTATCGAGTAAGTATTTATCAATCAAAAAATCACTGGTAAGAAGTCGTGTATTCTATTTATTCGCTAGTTACAAATATTAGTGATCCTATGCAGTTGTCCAAAACGATAATCGTCAAAGAAGAGGCAATCATTCAATGATAGCCTTTCTAACAGGAGATTGCGAGAAAATCCCGGAAAAAATATTAAGCCTATGTTCTGAAGTTCTAAACAATTGAATTTGAAAAAGATTTTGAGTAAAAACTTCTTTTAGCACTTTTTTAAAACAGTTACCGTAATTGGAACGTCACGCTCGGTCGGTTACGCTTAATCGCATTTACTCGGCTCCAGTCGTCATCAGCTGTTATCAGTTTCCCAAAGCTCTCATAGTACAGTCACCAGCATAAATATATGACTATGGGCAGCGCTGCAAAACTATCTGATTATCAATTGAAGGTATAATTATGTGATGATACTTAGGATGTAAAAATATGTGATGATTTACACCCGGCAAAATAATCGTTTGCACCGTTGTAACAGCATAATTATCGGATCACGTAAAGACTGCATTAATATCTGATACAATTAACAGTAAGAAATATCTAAACAATCTGCAAGAATGAACTTTATATACCTAAGCATAAAGCCGTGATTTGAACGAAATAGTTTGACGCTTCTTGAAAAGAGTATCAACCTGTCATTGGATATCGCTGTCTCACGTTTTATGTTATGACATTATTTCAGCAGATTTCGTTTTACTTATATAAATATAAATACAAGAATTTGTTATTATAAGGAGTGAAGATTTGATTGTTTGTTTGAATTGAATAGGCTCCGAAACTAGTGGACAAAATTTTAAAAATTATTTCCCCATTAGAATTCTATGTTTTCCGTGATGAACATGCGATAGAATATTTAAAAAAAATTAGGGATCCGCATGTAAAGTTTAATAATTATACGTGCGCAATACATTCAACTTCTTGTTATGTTATGGCTACGCTGCTTGCTTTTTCTCTACGGCCAGTCCCAAGTCCAGTGTCAAAACCCCAATACTGCTAAAAAAGTAAGGGATCCTTAAGAAAACTGTGAAACGTAACGCGGTTTACGGTTTAATATCCGTGCGAAGGCAGGGTGGACCTCTAGTTTATTAAACGCTGCGGTGGGAAATGTTGATGTCAGCATTTGATAAAAGAAGAGTTTTTGGCAAGGAGATTACATTGGTTAAAATGGTATGGTTATAATGGTGGCTTTTTGAATCTTCGAATGTTATGTCAACGGTCATACACGAAGGAGTTTTTGATAGATAATCATAACATAACACTGGCCAACGACGACTAAAATGCTAAAATAATGACTTAAAACGTGAGACGTGAACGGCAATATCCAATGACAGATTGATGCTCTTTTCAAGAAGCGTCATACTGTTTCGTTCAAATCACGGCTCTATGCTTAGGTATATAAAGTTCATTCTTGCAGATTGTTGAGATATTTCTTACTGCTAATTGTATCAGATATTAATGCAGTCTTTACGTGATCCTATATTATGCTTTTACAAAACAAAAGATTATTTTGCCGGATGTAAATCATCACATATTTCTACATCCTACGTATCGTCACATAATTATAAGTTCAATTGATGATCAGATATTTTTGCAGCGCTGCCCATAGTCATATATTTATGCTGGTGACTGTACAAGCTTTCTATTCTTTCTGCGGATAAAAGAAATCTCCCCATTATAAAAAGATACTTATTTTATTGTTACTACGTCACATTATTATGTTTGGTGAGCCCTTAAATATAAAAGTAAGGGTTCTATTCTCCCTCTTCCGAGTCAGCTCCATCGCTAACGATGTTGCTTCAGCGTGATTTCACGATGGCGTCACATATATTGCGATGACACTTTGATGGGTAACACACGTTTACCCCGCAGGGTTTTTCGAATAAGGGATTGAAAATTGAAATGATATTTAACGCTCGATTTTGTATGGTAATGTTTCGGGTAAGTCCGACCAGAAAAAATAGGAATTAAATGTCAAGTATCGAAAAAGAGCGTTATCATTGATTGCTTAAAAATGATAAATACTGCAGCTTAACTAGTTTAATGAACCACTTAAGGACAATGCAAACCTGCACCCATAAACAGAAAAGAACGACAGTCGGGTGCTAATTTGTATGAATATTACTAGTTTAAGGGAGTTTTTATATATACTAAAACCATACTACATCGCAACCTCAAAAAGAGAGAAGCAATGGTTACGAACGTGGTAGTGGTTGGGACCGACTATATCGCAACCACCGCTTAACCACTTTTTGTCGTTGCGATGTGGTGTGGCTATGGTACAAGTAAAATTGACCCCTAAACATTTCTAAAATAATCTAAAATGTCTTTTTCTAGTACAAAATATTTTTTTTGATTGCAAACGTTTTTACGAATTGGATGCAATTCTTTGAATGTGCTTGTGTTTTCTTCTGCATGATGCTAGAACCTGTACAACTGTGATTAAGGAGGGTGTTTTATACCACCGACTTTAATGAGAAAGCAGACCTCGGCACAAGACACAAGCCAGTCGCGGGCGCCGCCGTGAGAAGACGCTTCCTTTTTCGGTCTCTTTAGGGTCGTTGTCATTTTCTAGTTAGACTTTCTATCGATAGTCTAAGAACTTCTGAAAGAAAGAAAATAATTATAATTTACTGTCCTTATCGCACTTAATCTAAACTAATCAAAAACTATACAAAAAAATCCACTCGCCTAGGATAGGTGGTCACCGAAGAGTTGGGATAGCGTAATATGTAGGTAGGTTTCTAATTATATGACAAACTGTTGACTTATTCGTCAACTCGCTCGAATGAAACACGCGAGCTCGCGCGAGTTGGCATCTTCTAATTTTACCTATTTTTGCTGTCGTCAACTCGCTCGATTGCCAAACTAACAATAAAAAAAACAAAGAACTCCGTCCACAGAATCTGCTTAGTTTTTTCTTAAATATAAGATCCGCCGCCAGTGAAATTTCTCGAAAGATTATAGATATCGCACAACTGGTACAAAACATGTATCCAAACAAAAACAATGATCAATACACTTTGGACCAGTAATTTTATTGCATTTTCGTGGGGGTACGCAATGTTAATTTACATGCCATAGCATGTTTGACCACGTTTGCCATAGGTTTCGTGTTGCCTGACCTTATACACTTTTCGGTCAAGTATTAACATAAAACTACTATACCCCGCTGTCAAATAAGAACAAAAATTGCTCTCTATCCCTGCAAGGCGCCAAATGAATGATGACTGATGGGGAATAAAAAATAATCACGCATTTTATTTTGACACTACGTGGCGCTGCATTGAAGTCAAGTCGTAATGTTAAGTTTCATAAAATAAACAACGAAATAATGTTCTATGAATAAATTTTTGAAACTTGAGTTTTTTCTATCGAATTGTACCTTCCATTTTTAAAGGTAGCACTGAGAAATTCAGAGCAAAGCGGCACTTTTTGGTAGGTATTTAAAGATCAGTGCATAGCAACCGTCTTTGGTTATACAGCGCCAACTTTATAAATAATGTGGCAACAATATTTTTTTAAAGGCCTAATGGAAAGCTCTTTTTGGATACTGGCAGAAAAGTGGCAATACGAATGTTTTTTCTATCCAATCGTACTAAGGGTGTAGCTATCAGTGCCAGTGAAAATCTGTTATGTCAGACAAACAAACTGACAAACAAACAGATAAACAACAATTATACGATTTTAAGTAGGTATAGAATACTAGCGGTCCACCCGGGTTTCGCCCGGCTATTTTACAAAAATGAAAAAAAAAATTGCACACAAACAAACAGACATCCATCTTTCTTTTTGAAAATAACAGAAATGTAAAATAAAAATAATAAAAGAATAACAGAAATGTTTATTAGGGATATTGTAGGATTCCAATGAATAAGAACTTTTCAAATCAATCCAGTAGTTTCGCTTTCAAACAAACAATCAACTCTTTTCTCATTATAATGTTTTATAGATATACTGAGCTCCGCACTCAATTCCCTCAGACACTTGACCTCTTATCTCCCACTCCGTACAACAGATTTTGGGTGGAACTGCATTTAATTATTCAGCAAAATGAGACGCTGACTCGGCCTCATCTGAATAGGCAATCTGGCTAAAAGCTTGATTCAATGAGCGGCAAGTTAGGACGTATGGAAGTTAGTGTACATACATAAGTTTATTTAGGAGTGAAAATGATCGTGGTTGAATAAGGTTAAAACTCAAATTGTTGTATCAAAACTATCCAAAAGATAGTTTTGCTAAGATGTCAAATCCATCATTCTCCAATTCCTCTTTAAGAGAGTGAAATGAATAAGGTGATCATAGTTGAATAAGGTTAAAGCTCAAATTTTTGTATCAAAACTATCTAAAAGATAGTTACATTATCCCAGATGAACATAATAAGTTAGGGATACGTATGAAACTTTCAATAATGTAACAGAACGTGTATATTTTTATGTGTAAATATTTACATTTTTTTGTTAAACACCGTCTGAAGCCGGGGTAGACTGCTAGTAATAAATATTGACTTGCTGAAGCAGCGCCCCTTTCAGAACATTTTCAACACCTGCGATCCCCAAGCTGAATTCCCAGCGAGGGGATTATAGCCAGTGGATAGGTAATGGCTGTTGATGTGTATATTAGGTATGTTAACGAAGATGGCCCTGAAAACGTTTCCGGTCTAATACAAGACCAGCAGTCTCTTGTATTAATGAGTGAAATCGAGAATGTATTGGCACGAATAGAGTTTTATCTGCATAACACTCATCTCTTTGGGCAGTCTAGTAGTTCTGTACATTGACATGGGTTCGGATTCTCTTTTAATCATAAATATGCTTGTGTTTGAGAACCCCGCTCTTCCATAACGTTAGTTCGGTGTACAGATTTTACATGTTTTCTAAATACAAAATAAAATAACATTAATTCTGACTATTGTTAGTCTGGGATCCAGGGAACAAGGACTATAAAAACCAAGCATATATAGAGGTATAATTTTTGTGATGAATTATCACTTACGAAATCAAACCTTGTAAGTGAATCTGAAGACAAAGTTACTGTCCGATATACGACTTCGCAACTGTTTATGCATTACCCTCCCAGTCTGAATTGGAGATACGTTGAATAATACAACACAGCTCAGCAGATCGCTAAGTTCGATAGTGTGGATATACCTCCATGCTGTACTCAATATGAATATTGTCCAGCATGGTTTATTTATTTTACAGGGATATTAGACAGAAATATATGTTAGGATTCGCCACACACGGGCTACTTATGACAGCCACAAACGCCACCACGAGAAGCTAGAAGCGAGGCGAGGTGAGGAGAGCCCGTATAATATGTATGAAAACGATAGGAAAGATGCCATCTGTGGCATTTTGTGGTTGTGGCCGGCGGCTTGTGTGCGGAGACCCTAAGATCTTGCCCTGGAATAATATACATTTAATTTTAAACCCGAAATTAAATCGTAGTCTTGAACGGAGAAACCAAAACCTATGGTTTAAAGCGACAGAGTTTGGGATACAACCTTTTGTTATACTTCTCGTACGTAGCAAGCAATTTGTATACTAATACAAATTCGTTGACTCGTAGTTGTAACATTTGACAAATTGGGAGAACTAGGTTCGTTCAAAATCCGTTTCTGCTGTCAACCGTAAATGCATTCTGACAATGACAGTTGAAATTTCACTCCATGCAGAGCTTAGACTAAATTCACACACCGGCATGGCAGCGTCAAAAGTTATAGCCTGAAATCCAGGCCTCGTAGTATGTACCAGTATTAAAACAATATTAATAGTAACTTTTGACAAGTCGCGGATATTTCACGACAGCGACCGATATTGTTGAAAACATTCGCAATAACTTAGCGGACATGATTTTAAAAACAAGTGGCTTTGGCGAAAGACCAGAGTAGGACCTGCTAGTCATCCAACTCATGCTGAGCCAGAGCCAGTTTGGAGACATGAAACATGTACACTTGTACAGTAAGCGTCAGAGAAAAGGATACACCCCTTAATAATGACATCGAGCCGTTTAAGATTTTTGTTCAATGACTAATAAGAAGTTGTGGCTAAGCGGTTTAGACATCTGCTCGGCATGCTGAAGGTCCTGGGTTCGGATCCTATGAATACAACTTCACTTTTTGATGTTTTATTTTTGCTTTCAGCTTTTGTTAGTTTATTGGTGGTTATTGTAATATTTTCGAAAACAAATATTCAGAAGGTATTAAGTAAGTGTATACAAAAATATGGTGTATAAACAATATTTATTTATTTCTCGAATTATTTACATACTTGTCATAATCATCATCATCATCATCATCACCAGCCTATAATAGTCCACTGCTGGACATAGGCCATAATAGCCATAATAGCTTGTCATAATAGTCTTTATTTAATAAAAATTATTACACATCAAAAATTTTAAAACCATAATATTAAATGAGTAACAAATTGATTCTAGTAAGTATTATGCTTAGGTTATTAATTACTTAAACCTATATTATTCACAAAGCCAAAACGATAGCAAAATAAGTCGATCACATATGATTAAACAATGTTGTGTAGTCTAATTTAAAATATACCTACTGGTATTGTACTTACCTCTTTGTTTTGTGACAAACTAAGGTACTGGTGGGCGCAGTCTGCGTCGAGGGTCAGCACTGATTCAATATTGTTTGCATGCTGTTGTTATTGATTATTTCCCATATAGCTTTTTATGGGAAGGAATCAATAATAATAATATAACATTTACTTTTCATTCTTAGGCACATAAACTGCTGTTTGTGATGTACCTACTTATATAAGTTTTCTTTTTTGTAAGGAGATATTATTGTTAATTGTACTTATAAACACCTATCCGTTTTGCCCTAGGTACTATGAAATTGTAATAATTCGTGGACAACGGTGCTGATTATACTTAAAGTAAGACTACTTAAGTTTAAATATGTTTATAGTAAGTTATGAGTGTAATTGTTTGTTGTCCTGAATAAATAAAATAAAAAATAAAATAAGACAAAATAGATAAGAACGTTAGTCTTCGTTGAAATTTGTTGAATAAAAAAGGCTTCAGAGAAAAGTATCCACCCCGTTTTAAAACATACTTACATACGTTAGATACACTAGAGTATAATTACAATCTAGCCGTAAATTTGGCTAATAGGTAATTTAGTTTTAGCCTAATTTTATGAGTTATGTATGGTACTAAGATGGCACTTTTCTTATAGTCTCTATACTTAAGGCGAAGATACTTAGTTCAGTGTTTTTAAGATATCATTTATGCACAAAAGGTTTTGTCCTTTTGAGCCTTCTCACTATGTCCATGTTATTATGAATAAATATAGGTATAATTTACTTGACAGCAAGAGAATTAAGTCATTTGATTAAGAGACAGACGACGGGCGTGAAGTTTTTGCTAGCTATCTAATTAAATGCCGTTTTTGCTTTAGGTACATAAAAAGTTGTACAAAAACAATCCTAGCATATTAACCCCCAAACGTGCTCAATCTCTGCCACAATTAATCTTCTATTCATTATCTACCAGACAGAGCTTAAAGGGTGTACTGGATCATGTTACGGATTTTGAAGCGAAAACCTTTGACGGAAATTTGATTTTTTCGATTTGTCATCGAATCTCAGAGGGATTCTAACGCTGTGACTTAGTCTTGGCATAAAGTTATCTGTTAGTGGTATTATTTATTTTCCTATTCATTAAAAAGAGACAGAAAGAGAACAACACAACATAAGAAATAATACTTCCAGTAAATACACACAGAATATTTGCACGCCTGCGTGCAGGCTGTATACAGTTACAAAAAACAGTTATAAGACATGACGTTGTATAATAATTATGTGTATTCTTGCAAATAAATGATTGATTTGATTTGATTTGAAATAACACGAACAATAAATTGTTGGCTATCGCTGAAATCGATTTTCTCAGGTGCTTTCTTTTACCTTTGCACGGAGGAATGGGAAATTAAACTTATCCCAGGTCACCCTATGTAAAGAGATATAGTGATGGCCTACGAGTAAGTGTATTTGTTCAGTAAAGTGGTTATGTGGGATAGTATCAAATGGCTGAGTAAAATAAATAGTTTGCTATAAATAGAAATGACATTCTTAATAAGCAACACGGGTACTAATACATTTCACACTTCTATTAATTTGATTCCATTTTATATAAAAGAGTAGATGAATACTTTGTAAATATTGTTTGTTTTTTTACACGAGTAGGATCATCATAAAGTAGTGCTACGAAAGTTCGTAGACCCTCTACGAAAAGTCCGTAGCGGATAAGCCGTAGCCAGGCTTCGTAGCTGGGGAAAATAGTACCAGGGCAACAGAAATGTATAGGAGGTTGGGGTTTTCCTCGCTCTAAGTGTATGGATAGGTCCACACTGATTCTGCGGCAGAAAAAATGATAAAATAACCAAATTAATCATAAAGATTGTACAAGTTCTTAATTATTTTTTTGTTTGACTTAGTTTTTGTAACACAAAATTTTTACAGAAGGTCTGAACCAGCAGAAAATATTGCTAAGTTTAATCACAGTCCACTTAGCTTAGATAATTTGCAAAATTAATAGGGGCATTAACCTTAACGAGGTGGTGCTTACGGCGTTGTAAGGGGTGCAATCATTTTTAATTTTTCTGTTGGTGGAGTTACGATCTATTTTTCAATGACCCATGTCGTTATTTTAAGTGTCTATCGGCTTACATTTTGCAAGCCTGGAAATATCTGTAAGAAGTTAAATGATAGGTAATTTTAGGTTATTTTGAGTATTTTTTTTCTTATTAGAGGCTTCAGGTAAATTTGATAAAATAGGTTAGGTTAGGTTAGGTTTGTAATTTTTTTCTTATTAGAGGCTTCAGTTAAATTTGATAAAATAGGTTTGCCAAGTTGCATTGAAATCCGTGTCATTTGACTCACTCAAAATAATATATCTCCGTGATGAGTGATTTTAAGTTTATGAATAAAACTAAGTTGTTCTTCTCTTTATTTTTGTTTGTTGCTTTGTTTTCTTTCTTTTTGTTCTTAATTGTAACCAATTAAATCACAACAGTCTTACACCAATAACACCATTAAGACAAAATCTTTCACCATTAGAATACTACACTATCAACTTTCATACATCCGAACACAACTCCTCCTTTTTTCGAGGTCGGTTAAAAAAGGTAAAACACGCAATATATCTTCCACTTACAAACTATTCAACAGGTACAACGAGCTCAAGATACATTATCTCCCGAACACCCCAAACTTGCGTAATTTCGGGTGCAATATGGTAATTTTACCGCCTAACTTAGGTTATTACCGCTGTTTGCCCTTGCCAACTATCAGATGAAGTATTCACATTGTGTCTTCAAGTTTCACCCTGAATATCTGATGGGGCATTGACCTGTTTGGTTAGGGTAGGGTATTGATGACATTTACGTATTATTGTATGAACCTGGGTCGACCTCTTCCGACTGTTGTTAATTGAAACGGAAAGGATTCTGGGTCATAATAATTTAGAATCATAATAACGGATTTGATTTTACTATCATATCACTAGATGTCTCCGTTAATTTCGTATCATCTAGAATTTTCGTTTATTCTTTGTTAAACCGTCTTTTTTTTACTCATACGATAATTTTCTTTCTTTGGTTTGGTTACCTGAATTAGAGCAACCAAAAAAAATTGTATCTGATCTGTTGTAATAACAAAGCTTTTAGGTGTGGGTGTAAAAGATCACTTTTTTACCTACATAATTTGTGAAAAAATCTACATTAGGTACATTCATTCTATGACTTAGATAGAAAATTAATCCAATGAGAAATTAAATTTAACAATGAAGTCCTTGTTTCTTAACACATATTGTGCCCGCCAGGATCTATAGTGAAATGAATGAAATAATTATGTCCTTTGTATACGTACGTAAAGGATGCAATAAACGATTGAGTTTTAGTATTAAGCCCCTACAGACTCTATAGTTAATCTACATATTCGTCGCAATATACGAGATCAAATGTTCTTACATAAACTGTTAAACAATCAGATCGACTCAGAGTTGTTACTTGAAAATATCTATTTGCATTGTCCACGAGCTTCATCTAGGAAAAAGAAAACTTTTTGGACTCCAACCTCTAGAACTAATTATAGACGGAATATGTTTTTATATAGAACTTGCAATAGTTACAATAAATTTTTCAATGAAACAGATATCTTCGACTCACCCGCCATCTCCTTTCGTAGAAGCATTGTTAGCATTGCTGCTGCCAACAACGAAATATCTTAGTTACAGTTGTTTTATTTTGCCTTCAGCCTTCTTCTCTATTTTTCTTTAATTTGTTTAAAATATTGTTCTTTTTTAATATCTATCTTTAAAATTGTTTGTTTAATCCAAAGCTGTCTGTTCACTAGTTTTTAAGTGAAAAATTTTTATAGTGGAGACTTTACTGGTATAAGAAAGTCTTTATTGTATCTCTTTATATTACTATGTACTGTCTGTCTTCCAAATAAAAACAAAAAAAAAATAAAAAAAAATAAGATTCTTTATAGATCACGACTTTTGTGTTAAGATGATTTCAAAAGTTTTGTCTAGAGAACCCTAAATTACCTAATTATCTAAAAAACCCTATCTTTTATTTTTGTGTTGATCATGGCCGCAGCGATACAAATGCCACCAAGAGCAAATAAAAAAAACACTTTTTCTGATACAATTAAAAAAAATAACTTATGTTATACGTATTTCTATTTGTGCGGTTAGACACTTTGATTTTCTGATAATTCTTAACTTTTTATGCAGGTACGAAGAAGATTTTATGTAGGTTTAAAGGCGCGGTTGTTTAAAGTCCGCCTGCGACGAAGGAAGTTGTAGATTTGATTCTTGCATCGGGATAAATGTTTTATTTCTACGACCTGCAAATTCAGGTGTTCTGCTTGTTTTCTATGTATAGTATAATAAGAATGTTTTGTGATGTAATTGTACCCATTACACAAGCTTTGTTTATCTTGAAGCTAGATGATGCTGTGTGGATTGTCCAGCATTATTATACCATCTTTTTATTACTATGCAGCATTGAATTTAGAATTTTTCAAATATCTGTTTATTTCCAATAACCAGTTATCGTAAATTATTTCGCAATATCTCTCCCATAATCTTATTTCAAGCATTTCCTCGCCGACGGCCGATTTGTCGCAAACTGAAATAATATCTGTATTTTCAGCGATATAATTTAATATTTCGAATTCAATTTTGTATGTTTGGAAAATAACGGGAGATTATCTGTGGAATGAGAAGTAAATATTGGAGAGCTTCACAACTTCTGAATTCCGTTTTATTTATGGTGCTTTATAGCTTTCTCCTAATTTTTATAAATAAAAATTTTGACTTAAGTTACCGATCAATAAACAAGATAGTTATAACAAACATAAATATAACAACTTTAAAAACCTTTACTAAACTTGTAACTATGCAAAGTTAGAATAGCTTTTTCTATTTAATTTTAAAATTAAGTAAAGTAAAATTTTATATTTATTTCGTCAAATCTCAAAGTAAGAGGAAAACAGACAAATCGAAATCCATTGAGCATGTACTATGAGATCAGATCATGCCACAGCGCTAGTATTTCGGTCACGTTATATAAAAATACGAACAAACCAATTATGCAAACCAAGGACTAAATAGGCTTTGTGATTACTAATGAACATAGACATCTTAAGAGGGGTTATACAAAGCAGAATACTTAGCCTCTATGTCTTAAACTATTTTAAGTATTTGCTAATAAGCTTTAGGTATAGCTGGTTTCTTCCAAATGACTTCGATGCGCCCATTCTGATAAATTGAATCAGCAATTCATCATGTTACCAAGCTGCTTGCAATTGTTGATACACTGGCATTAGTCCACATTGTTACAGCTTGACGCTAATTGCGTCCATCTGGTAAACATGAACGAAATACAGCGTCGATGGTAACAGCTGGATCATAATTTATCTTTGGAAATTTTCGTTAGAAAAGTGCGCGAGGAATATCTTAAATGTGCGTTTACTTTGCGCGAGGTAGTGAACATGAGCCGATGCAGAAGGTATGGTACGATGATTGATTATAATAGTTATTATGATTTACACTTAGACAACAATTAAAGTGAAAAAGAATGTGAGTATTAAGACAAACCTCACAAGGTTTATATTTATTTTGTACTAGGGCCTGGCCCGGCTTCGCACGTGTGGTTATTGTGACATAACGATAATAGTTGGACATATAGTATCGCGAAGTTTATGTTCTTTAATATTGTAGCAGATACTTTTGTTCTATCATCAATAGTTTGCACAGCGCATGCTACGAAAGATATTATTATGGTATTTTTTTACACCTTGGGTTACGTTACAAATATTTTTAAGGATCCCTAATTTTTTCTAACATTAAATATAGCCTATGTTACTCGAGGTGAATGCAGCTTTCTAATGGTGAAAGAATCAAAAAATGGGTTCAGTATGTAGTTTTTGAGTTTATTAATTACAATTACAAACATTCACACAAAAATGCAAATCTTTCCTCCTTAGTAGTATTAAAGGGGAAAGATTTGATTCCTTGTGTGTTTAGATTGAATAGGCTCGAAAACAACATAATCGTTTCAAATAAAAATCTACCAGTCATTGCAAATCAACATTTCTATGTTCTAATTGTTTTAGAAAAGCGAGTGGTAATTCAAATGACCCAGCTACGTTTACCTCCGCTATTATTACATTTACCAGATGGACTCTATTAACGTCACGTAGCAATTATCTTAAATTACGATTATAGCGAAATAAAAGTCTACGCCTACAATTAAGATTTATTATTTGTTTATTTTAACCGATTAGGTTAACCTATAGCTAGTACACCAAAACATACAAATTCGGCATAATACAGACAGGGAAAAATGGGTGGGGTTGGCTTAAGATATAAATTTTAAGCTAACACAAGTACGAGTATTCTAATAATAATTGAGTAAAAATCCTTTAGCAACAAAAAAAATTAAATAACCAAAATAAACAACAATTAAATCAATACAATAATTTTATCAATATCAGTCAGAAGTGTTCCCAAGACGCTGGTTAGTAGGAGACTAATAAATGTAACAGGGATTGACATAAAACGAAATTGGTACTGATTAAACGGATATATCGCGTTTATTTACCTGTTTTCCCATCGTTTTAACAGATGCACACACTGTCGTGTTTACAGTGTGTGTGTTTGTGTGTGTGAGATATATGAGTGACAGTAATGTGTGTTCACATCGTGTAAAACAACTGACAACATATTTATAAAACAACTGACTTCCAAGTATACCAGCTGTTTAAGATTAGCTGTTCCACAAGCTCTGGTCGAGGTGGACAAATTAAATTCGCCCCCCTGGTCTCGTTGGCCAGTTCGTTTGTTAGCATTTATCCGATGCCTGAAACTGGGTGGCTTAACCTTAAAACTTTTCGTTCTCTCGATCTAGGGAACTGCAGTGCTGTTGGAAAAATTTCACTTTCATTTTGCTTACCACGAATAGCAAAGCAATGGTAAAAACAGTGAATTGTGTGAACTTTTATTTACAACCAGCGTTTTAGAGACGCTTCAGACTGTTTTTAAAATGGACCAGTTGAAATACCTATAGATTGTTAATAACAAGCTGTTAGCTCAATTTTACTATAAAAACGGAAAAATGGGCGGAAAAATTCTTACAACACAAAATTGGTTCGTAGTTAACCCGCTTACATTCATAATGAGTTAGCCCAATAATTGTTTCAACCGTATATACTAGTTCTAATTTTGTGATTTCTTTGATTTGCCTTTACTAATTTGATTAATTCGAAAATAACCCGTCCGCCTGTTTATTACATTTTCACGTGCAAACGGCTGAATTTCAGTGAAATTTGGTAGGTAAATAGGCAAAGGCTTTTAATCCCGGAACAGGGTGTGCGAATCCACGGACGGAATAAAGTAATTATTTGTAGGTTATATTTTGATTCGTTTCGCAATGTATTTGTTAGGAAAAGATAATTGGTGGAACTTATCGGCCAATATGACCCAAAAATTAAAAACAATAAACTGTGAAAGCTGTACGCCATTGGAGTTATATAATTAGATTGATAAAAACTGATAAAGATAAAAAAATCTTTATTGAAATCTTATTAAAACAACAATTACGAGATTGTAAAAATTGAAGTCCTATCGCTTAAAAGCGACCACTACCAACAACCGTGATATATTTCGTAAAATATTTGTAATTAATTTGTCTTCAAAATCTAAAAGACCTGAATTTATCTATTGTTATTTTAATGATATGGTGGTCTAAGCTATATCCAACCTACCTACATAAAGCGTAGCTCTTAGTACCTATAAGGAGCTACTTCAATCTATACTAATATTATTTAGAGGAAAGATTTGATTGTTTGTATTTTTGTTTGAATTGGGCTCCGGACAAACTGGACCGATTTGAAAAATTCTTTCACTATCAGAATCCTAAATTTTCCATTATGAACATAGGCTATAGAATATTTTCAATACCCGTGTGAAGCCGGGGCGAACAGCTAGTATAGTATAAAATAAGATTAAATAAATAAATAAAATTAAAACTAAATAAAATTACGTTATGAATTTGACCTGTATGAAATCCTTGCAGAACATACCTCTCCGAACAAAGAAGAGTTCCTCATTACCACACTCTTAGCAGGCCGATGGGTGATCGTAGTTTAGATGTTAAAATACACAGAAACTGCTACCCATCCTATGAAAGGTAGGGAAACTTCCAAAGAATAGGTAGCAGGTTCGATTCTTTAGTTGCCTCGTACGACATCTACGAACTGAGTTGGAAGTGTTGATTGTTACGTCGCAACCGCCACAAGAGAGTCGCCCCAGGGAAGATTTATATAATAGCCCCAGGCTGAGTCTGGGGCGGTAATTGACGTTAGTAGACGGTCGAGAACATGACACGGATCATGTACTGTTTAGTACTAAACTGCTTCATACAACATACTATACATATAATATTTCTAGGCCAGTAAATGTTACGCCCCGGGCACGCCCGGTATAGATAAATATATACTATACCAACTGTCTCTACTATCTTTACTGATAATATAATATTGGATTACGTTACATTATTGAAGTTTTTATACGGATCCCTAACTTATTAACAATATTCTATAGCCTAAATTCATCAGAGATAATGTAGGATTCTATTAGTGAATGAATCTTTCAAAACAGTCCAATAGCTTTGGAGCTAATTCAATTCAAACAAACAAACAAATCTTTGTGACCTATATCAGTATAGACATCAATTACTACAAAAAAACTCAGCGATACCATATGTTTATTATTATAGTTCTGTCACCAAGAAATTTTATTTAAATACCGTTGCGAAGCTGAGTCTGGCCCATAAACTAAGACCCAGGTCCCCTGCTTCACCCCCGCTCTCCAAAACCGCCTTAAGACCATCCATTATAGTAAATTCCTACAAGACATTTTCATTGAATTCAATAAGGCTCTTGAGTTTAAGAGGCGTCCAATCGAGACAATCGCCTCGCTATTTTCGGAATTTGCCAATATTGTGCGAACACAATAAATTTTCCATTAGTGATAGGTCCATGACGATAGGAGTATCTGGCTAAGACCACGAACACATTAGCCGTTTTGAACGGTTGGTGACACGTACTTTAAAACCATCTGTAGGTGAAGGTCAAGGATTGTGGTCTAGGATAGAACAGATAAAAATTACATTGCAATGTTAGAAATGGCGTAAATTATTGAAGTTTGTGAAGGTCAAAGTATGTGGTCTAGGATAGAATAGATAAAATGACATCGTCAGTAATGCCGTAAAATATTCAAGTTAAAGTATTCTAATATAAAGGAACAAGCGATTTTCTGGCGACAACGCCAAGCCTAAACCGCTGAAGCTAGAAAGCTGAAATTTGGAAAGTAGGTTCCTTTTACAACACAACCACCCGCTAAGAAGGGATTTTTGGAAATTCCACCCCTAAAGGGGTGAAAAGGGGGGTGGAAGTTTTTTTCGACCTTTTTCTAACTCTGTAACCGGTGGCCCGATTTTCTTGAAATTTACAGGAAATACTAAACATACAAAAATATTGTACACTTGTTTCAGGATTTTTCAAAATATTCCTGAAAATAGGGTGATATGGGTTATTCAAGTTTGAGATTCGTTGTTTGGCTCCGTTTTTAAATGTCTATAACTTTTTAATTTAGCACACAAATGACTTAAAACTTTCAGTATGTACTGAAAAAACTATAAATTAAAACACGTGTTTCAGGATTTTTCAAAAATGTCACTACATAAGTATGAAAAGGAAGTCGAACTATTGAGGTTATTGTGGTGAAATTTATCAACCATTGACGCTATTGGCTTAAAATTTACAGAGAAAACTACACAAACAAAAATATTGAGAACGTATTTTAGGATTTTTCAAAATAATCCTGAAAATGGGATAAAAACGGTTATTCAAGTTTGAGATGGGCTAAAGTAGAATGTTTAAAGTCCATCGTGTCATTATCATTCACTATGAAAAAAATACAGTAAATGGTTATTTTTTAAAGAAAACCGTATAACGGGATTACGGCATACATGATATTTAAAGGGGTTTCAGGAATTTCCGACTCTTAATAGGGTATTTAGCTGATTTCGTCAAGATTTTTTACCCTAAAGTCCACGCAAATGAAATTGCGAGGGGGTCAGCTAGTTAAATATAAAATAAATTTATAATGCTGGATGATTTCACACAGCATCATCTAGCCCCAAGCTAAGCAGAGCTTGTGTTGTGGGTACTAGATGACTGAAGATATACTTAATACAATATATTACAAAATATATTTATCATATAAAATTTCTAATCATTTACGCATTTTATGACGAAGCTATTTACTTTTTCTATAATCTACCATAGACAACAATCGTATTTGGCCTACTGGTTGAATATATGTACACTCAAACGCGTGCTTGTATTCAAAGCTCGTGGCGAGGGCAGTTCAAACGCGTTTCAGATCGCCTAATGTGTCTACTGACACTGTACTGGGTCTTATACGTCGCAATTTATGGTGACGACAATGATTGGGGAAGATATTTCTTGAGGAAAACGGTTACTGCTCGTTACCAACTTTTAAGGGCGAGGTTTTTAGGGTGTGTCACCCATTTTCAAGAAAGTTTTCAAATATTCATGCGTCAAAGTATAAGTCACAGCCAAAATTTTTTACAGTGAAGACTTAGATTGAAGAAATAATTACAAAATATATTCAAAGGTTTGGTTTTACCGCAAATATCTTCTGTAATCAGCGCCTCGAGTTAGGTGACGGCTATCGAGACGTCATCGTGGCATCAAATTTTTGAGGTGCTGTGCCATAATCCTCCAACAATCACCAAATAGGCGTATTTAGTTCCATTTTCAAAAATTGAAATTAAATGAATGTTCTTGAAATGTTCATTGTAAATCAAAAAGTCGAGTCTTTATTGAGGACAATATCTTGTACTGTAGGGCAAGCACGGGCTTTCTTGTCTAAGGTAGAATAGAGAAAAATTACGTCACTTTGTCATCGAATGCGTAAATTATTTGAAATTAATGTCTTCAACTTCAATAATGTACGCAATGTATGGCGATGCGATGTCATTATTGTTTATTCTACCCTAGAGAACAATCCCCGTGCTTGGCCTACTGTTGTACTGATTGATATTTTCAGACAAAGATGCAAAAGCAAATATACTTTTTTCCCTAAGGCGAAAACTGTAATTTAGCGCTCGCTTAGCTGCGGTATAATGACAACATGACAAGTAGAAGCAAGGGAAGCCACGAACCGCAAACGCGAACCACTAGCGAACCATGAGACTCGTAGCACAACTCCGCTATGAAATCGTAGCAGCGTAGTATTTTTTCCATGAATTTTCCTGTGTACGACCTGCGAAATTAAGGCGAAACTGCCTATTCGAACTTAAAAATTTGACTATTATTATACCTTTCTTGCACGATTCCGCCAACCTGCTCGAATAGCAGTGACGTTTCCGCGCTATGTCTACCATTTCGTAGCAATATCAAATTCGTATTGCGGTTCCGCTGCTTTAATGTCTCGGCGAAGATGTGCAATTACTCAGAGTGTGGATCTCATTCCCATATTCGTCGTAGCAAACTGTCGCGTCGCGTTCGCATCTCTTTCCCGTAGCTTGTCGGTTTTGCGCGAGTGTGCCGTGCCTCGCCTTAGCAGATTAGTGCTTCGATCGTGCGACGTGGGTGATTCGCAAGTGAGTGTGAAAAGACTTAATGGAGTGTAGTAGTGTACTTGGTAATATTTCCAAGAACAGATATACCTGTATATTTTTAAAATAAGTATGTTCCGTTTACGTGTTTTTGATAGTCTTGTTCTAAAAGTCGAAACAAAATTTAAAAATACATAATTATCTGATCTTCTATATTACTAAGGTATTTACTACACAGTAAAGTAGATAGATAAAATTCAATTTGAAAATAAGTTACATACATACCTACTGCCGTTTTGAATTTAATAAAAGAATATTGTAATAAAACCATTTTCGCGCCAGTGAATTCTTTGAATTTCAAACGCAAGAAGTTCCTAATTTGAAAATTCCTCGCGTTCTTGCTAAGTGCATATCAATTTGAAATTGACGTTTCGCTTAACACAAAATTAAAGCTGCGAATTTTTATAGAATTTCCAGCGTCAAATCTATACTTATAATAAAACTGTAACAGGTCCAATTCTGTACATTGAAGATATTTTGAAAATTTTTATTGGAGAGCAGTCTATTATCGATACTGAAGCCAAAACTGTATTTTTTTTCTTTCATGTCTGTCTGTCTGTCTGTCTGTCTGTCTGTCTGTTTCTTAAACGCGCATCACGCCGAAACTGCTGGATGTATTCGAATGAAACTTGGTGCGATTTGAGTTCATACTACGAGGAAGGACATAGGATACTTTTTATCCTGGAATTCAGTAAGGTTCCCCTGGGAGAAGGGATGAAAGCAAAATTCTTTAACCTTGGATTACGCCGAAACTGCTGGATGCATTCGAATCAAACTTGGCGTGATTTGAGGTCATACTACGAGGAAGAACATAGGATACATTTTATCCTGAAGTTCAGTAAGGTTCCCCTGGGAGAGGGGATGAAAGCAAAATTCCTTAACCTAACCATCATGCCGAAACTACTGAATGCATTCGATTGAAACTTGGCACAATCTGAGTCCATATTATGGAGAAGGACATTTAATATATTTTATCCCGGAACTCAGTAAGGTTGCCGTGGGAGAGGAATGAAAGTAAAGTTCCTTGACCGCGCATCACACCGAAACCGCTGAACGTATTCGAATGAAACTTGACACGATTTGAGTTCATACTACGAGTAAGGACATAGGATACATTTATCAAACATATTATTGTATTTTATGTTTTATTTAGGTTTTATTTTTACCGAGGGTCCGGCTAGATTAAAGCTTGATCTTCACTCTTGCGCTTCGACTAAGGAGTCTAAAGCCTTTTTCTCCACGACAACGAGTCAAAGTGACAATCTATTTTCCGAATTTTGAGACTCCATCTTTATCTAAGTATAGTTTTCCGCTGCTGGAAGAATACTCAAACCTGTCGTGTGATTCTGTGACGATACCAGATACATAATGAAGTGATTAGTTCAGTAAAAAAGGGGCCCCAGTCGAACGTCTCGAAACCAAAACCGTAAATAAGAGCATGTAAATATTTTTTTCCATAACGCATTTACTGCCCTGCATCGCTAACTGCCCCGTTTTACGGGGCAGGAGGAAAACGTCTGCGGCTATGAAAGTTTACGTTAGGAGGGCTTATGGGGGCTTAAAAAAGTCAAGTCAAGCAAGGAAAGCTTAGAGCAGACTTTCTATAAAAAGTACATTTTTAAAACATCTTTCACTCCCCAGCAAGACAGGAGAGGAGACGGCGACGGTGCAGTGAAGTCGCGCGATGCGTGTCTGCGAGCTTCTCATCTGACGTGTCCAAATTCTAATCTATACTGTCCACCCGGTCATCAAAATAAATGCTTTATGTATTATCTTTCTGATTGCTTTTTTTATTTTATTCTTTGTTATTTGTGTTAAGTTGGTTTGAATTATTAAATGTTTTATAAAATTTTATTAAAAATTACTATTTTTTATACTACTTTGCCTAAATATATAAAAATCAAGCGTAATTTCCGAACAAATCAAGTACTTATCACCTAAAAATTGCGAGTATGGTAGGTATGTATATTTTACTAAGTTATATTTCAATTTATAACAGCATTTAAAAACATTAAATTGTTTTTACAGTTCTTCTATTATAATTCGTGTACAGAATGTTGATGAAGATAACTGCGGTACAGAATAGGTACTGTCCCACGTAGATTAATATTTGATTTAGATTTTTAATCCTATCCTATCCATACAGGGCTGTTATATAATTTTGCTATTTACCTAAATATATGTATGTAAATACATTAAAAGTGTACCTAACAAGGCAAATACAGCACATTGAAGTTTTGTTTTTATTTAATAGTAGAAACTGTAACTGAAACAAATATATGGCAATCGCAGACGAAGTCGCGGGTACAGCTAGTATTTTATAAAAGCGTTCTAGCCTGTTCTCTTAGATCATTTAGAACGTTCTAGCTGTTTCCGCTAATTCCGATCACTTTTTATTGTGAAGCTTAGTGGTGTGAGGTAGCGGTGCTGGATGTATGTGGTGTTTCCCTCATTAATACGATTTCTTTATCAAATTTATTTATTATGGTATTTCCAAGGGTGATCAAAATGATTTTGAATTACACTCTCCATAATTTTACTGAAACGCCGTACTGTTATATCATTCTCTAATCGAAAACGAGGAGAAGGCTGTTACGTTCCCAATAAAAGGAAAGTATCTGGTTTTATGATTTCGAATATATTTTAATAAGATCATTTGCAAGAACAAGCATATTTTATGGTAGTATTCTGTTACGTTCGTTTATTATTCGATGGTTCGGTTTTCAGTTAACATGTTTTGATGGGTTCGTTTAATATGCTTGTATTGCATGATAATTCAATAGAGAAAAAATATTAGAACCAGATCTTTTTTTACAATAAAAGCAGGGTAACAAAATTACCTAATTTTGTTCGTTTCAGAGTTATAATGTCATCATCACAAAGCCACGTAGTGTCAACGATGTGACACACACGGTATATTACAAATATATGTGCTGCAAAAACGCCGGAACAGCATATTATTCGACTTGAGTTTTTTCTTTAATGAAGGTCGAAATATTCTCAATTGGAATGCGCACCACAAATGATTTCAAATCATTATGACGCAACTCCACACATACATACCTTCAACAAGATGTTGGTCTCTTCACAAAATCCACGTTCTGTTCCACCATCGTCGTATTTATTAAACACTGGGGCTTTTTCTAAGATATTTGTGTGGGAATACGTTGTTTCTAAATAGATCTGAACATCATACCTCAACCCTAGCTAGCATGAATACCTTTCAAGTTGTAGAGAAATTCTCAACATTGAATAAAATATATAGTTCTACATACTTCTCGGAATGTATGGAGAACTAGAGCAGGTGATTATGACAAGGTATTAACATAAATACCCCTCGTTTTTGGTACTAATATACAACACATTAGGAGACGGCTTTTAGAAGAGCTCTCTCGGATTTATTTGTTTGTTTATTATAGGGGATATTTCAGCACAGAAATACATATTAAATATGTAAAGAACAGATGGCTTTTAATAAGTTCCTACTTATAGAAACAAAATGCAATCACAAGGTAACCAATTATTGATATCAAACGAATATTCGGGTTAGCCACAGATAGATTCAAAATATACTAATTTAGGTTATTTTAGAAAATAGTGAAAATAATTGTAAGCGGACTTGCGTCATTTTTGAAAAGTTTGGAGTAGGCCCTATTGACAAACTGTTAATAAAATAAGGTATCTATATACATTAACGGCCTACTCTTATTTATGGGGCTAAATAGGAACTTATTACATATACAAACACACAAATATATTATATTTACAGGTTATTTTTCCAACTGAAACATTAATCTTTCAAATCGCAACAATAGACTTCACAATAACGGAGCAAGAGTATAAAACTAAAATAAACAAGAACAAGGGTGGATTTGTGAAGCGGTTCCTAATGGCTTGTACACGGTCTCAAGTATTCATTATGAGGACAATGAAACATGCAGCTTGGGGCAGACAACTGGGCCTTATTATGTTAACCATCGCTTTACTATGGCAATGGTATTGTTGCAGAATCGTTCGGCTCTGGATAGTGCCAGCGATGCGGTGACATTTAGCTGAGCCTGGATTTATTTAGCCGCGCAATAGGGAAATACCAATTTCCTACATCTGTCTATAGTTTTAAGGCAATGGCATTCTTATGTATGTATGTTTGGTTTAAGCTTTAATCTACAGTAATAAGTGTAAGGGTTTTCTGTTGTAAGAACTTTCTCTCTGTCGTTGTGTGAGTGCCAATAAATAAATATTTTATTCTATTTGAACGGAGATTTGACTGATACCTGTTCTTGACATAGTTTCTTTCATCAAGGGTATATATGTAATAGATCTTTTTTTATTATAAATAGAAAA
Source organism: Eupithecia pulchellata (assembly GCA_963931895.1). Lineage (NCBI taxonomy): Eukaryota > Metazoa > Arthropoda > Insecta > Lepidoptera > Geometridae > Eupithecia > Eupithecia pulchellata. Next base: position 2,331,422 of record OZ007525.1, read on the forward strand.
CAACCTGAAAAAAATATCTCCCCATTAAAATAAATAAAAATAAAATATAAATCTTTTATTTCGGATTTCATTGATCCATAATTTGCTTAAACTTAACATAAAATTACAATTAAAATCAGTTTTAAATCAAATACATTAATATTTAAAACAATGCAACAAAAACAACTTAAATTATTTAACTAAATTACATTACAGATTAAATTAAATAGTTGAATTAAATTAAATTACACAATAAAATTAGATTAGATCAATAAATTAAATTAAATATAATCAATAGTATTACAATTCAAATAACTTTTTTTACAAATTTTTGCCATATTGGCGAAGCAATCCTTCCGGCTACTGTTTTTAGGATGCTATTGGGGCTATCCTGCACTCTGCGCATCAAAGATGCCGTCTTTTTCCGGAGGATAGCTGCAAAGCCATCCGTCTCATACTCAGCAAACATCCCTGATGCACTGCAGAATCGAGAGGTAGACCCAACATCATCCTAAATATATTATTGTACTGTACTCGTAGGGTCTCCAGCGGCTGTTTGGTGTGACTAACCCATAGATTCCCGATGTAGAAGCATTGACAATATGCTTTAAACAGCGTTACTTTTACATCTTCTGAACACCGAGAAAACCTACGGATCAGCATATTACCTCTGACCGCCAGGGCCCTACGCTCTCTTTCTATGTCAGCGTTGTCTTTAAGGTCGTCGGTAACAATGTGTCCAAGATATTTGAAAGATGTAACTTTTTGAATGCTCATGCCGTTTAGGGTTATTTCAGGGAATTCTTTGAGGTTATTACCGGCAGCCCTAAAAACAATTAACTCACACTTTTTTAAATTGTAACAGAGCCCATGTGAAGCGGCGTAGTCGGCACATACTTTCATCATTTCCTCTACAGATCTCGCTGTCGGGCCCAGCATTGTACAAACATTTGTCCCGAGGCTAGAAACGAACCCGTAAACTCATGCGTCGCAGGCGGCCCTTGGCTTACTTGCTATGATTCAATTGTCTTCTTTTTTGTATCCAATGAACTAAACAAATCAAATGGCAAAATGTGAGACGACATCATTGTTGTTGTGAAACGGTTACTTTAGTGCAATTGGAATCCTTATAGATCTAGCTTGGAATCGACTTAAGTATCACAATATTGATTAAAGAATTGTACTAACTATTCTATCTCTGGGTTCTGTTTGGAATGTATAAAATTAAGCCACAGTCTATTTTTTTATTTAAAGCCATTATTTAAGTGCTCTATAAAAAAAACTATCGAGTTTGACGCATTCATTACGAAAGGTATGCTAAGCAAAATACATTTATATTTTGATCACGTGTTTCTACTACTTTTTAAACATAAAAATCTTGCCTTTTGAGTCTAGATAAAGATAATTATGAGAACATTTTAGGTTAAATTTAAATATATTTTTTTATAGCTTAACCGATTCATTGATGTCCTGAGCCTTGAAGTAATTCTAAGTACACTAATTTATAAGAGATTATGCGTGAATATAGCGTTAAAACGCTATGTAAGTATTTAGTCTACATAACTACATCGTGTCAAGTCGTAGCGCAAGTTTGTAAAAATTGTATAAATATCTCAATTATTAAAATCTTTATTAGCGATCATAGTTTTACTGCTAAAATGCAACAAATCATACCAAAATTTCAACAATTGTGATTGTTTTAATCTATTGGGTTGCTGTCATAAAAAAACAGACATTTTATGTCTTAAAAAATTCATCCTAAGGCGGGTGTTAAATATATTTTTTATGGGATTGCACCTGTTAAGTTGAAAGTTGTACGGGATTCAGGTCAGTCAACCACTGACCTGATTTTGAGGAGTTAATCAAGTATGCCTCTACTGGTTTCATGTTCAAAATCACTTCGTTTGTTTCAATAGCTTGGTCCTTAGCCAACCGGCATTCGCTATGAAGCGATTCGATTTTGAAAATTCTTATCGCTCTAGCGATGGCAACCTTCAAATGGATTAAACGTCAAGATTTTTGGTAGGCAATGTACGAATATTTTGATTTCACCAAACCGATTGACAACATCGAACGATCACTTCCATCAAATTCCTAGCCAAGTGGCAGTTTTGAGAAGCGACTTCACGTAGTTGTCTATTCTCTTGATGGATACACTAGCGAACGCTAAGACCCTGTAGAAATCGAATCGAAACGGCGATTTCATAAACAGCTGTTGGAATTACGTCAAAATTTTAAGTAGCCTTGCGCTAGCGTGGATGTAGCATTCACGATCGCACCCTTGTTTCCCTGTGTCCACGAGGGATTAAAAATATACTTAACAACGAAAAAAACAAGATAAAGCTTTTGCATATGATCGGCAAAAATTCACACATTTGGCTTCTAAGGGCGAGAGTCGAAAGAAATTACAATACAAACTAAAACGTCTATTGTCAAAATGCAAAATAGTTTTGAATTTTTGTTATTTACTCCAATATTACCGAGATGATACGAGTGTCGTAAAATATGTATTTTCTCCTAATTATTTATTTCTTCATGATTTTAAGAACTTGTTGAAAATAATTAAATAATATAATTATATAGCTCAAAACCATTGTTATTTTCTTTCTATTGATTTTAATTACACAATAAACACTGCCATAAGTATTTCAAAAGATTGGGTAAACTTCCAAATCGAAACAATTTTTTTGTTATGTATAACGTTTGTTTACAGAAATTCTATCTGAAGTTATAGGTAACAACCTACTTGGCTTGGTACTCCTTTTTATTTGACCCGTCATTTCATGAACGGTGAACGGACGAAATAAGCGAATGATTGAGTTCGATAACTATAGACTACAGACCGTACACCATAAGTTGTCCTGCCTCAGGAATTGGCAGCACGATATTGCCAACATTATGAATCTTTTACCCCATTATGTAAACGTGTGTTTATGTTTTAATTTTATATTTGTATATAAATATATAAGTAGTTAGGACTAGGAAAGTTTTAAATTATGAAACAATAAAAATTTTAAATTATTTATTGAAATTGTTCTGACACTAATTATGGTCAAAAGGAACATAAATAAACAACACAAAAAATTCTTATAAATCGAAATCTTCAAGATCCACGACGATTTTCAGCAGAATTGACTTGTTGCAGGCAGCAATAGCTTCGCTTCTTTATATTATGTATTCTACTCGTGGTTTTCTCCGACATGACTGAAAATGACACATAAAATTTGTATTTGTATAATATAAAATTCAATATTTGTATATATACAAATAAGGGATATCATAACAAGATAAATTAAATAACCTGGATAATTTACTTTTTATTTTATCTTTTTATGTGAGTAAATCTTATGATCCATTCTAAAGGTATCGTGTATAAAGCTGGTATCCCTATTTTACTTACCAGTTGCATTGATGGTGCAACGCGAGATCGCACTAGATTTAATGGATTTAACTGGGCATGGTCTGCCTTTTCTTCCTCACAAAAGGCACGCACCTTCAACACAATCTCTTTTGCACTGCTTTTGCATGAATAATTCGAAAAAAATTAATAACACAAATACGAGCGCAATACTTCAATCAAACTATGACAGTCTAACAACAAAAGATTGACAACCAATTGTGCCAACTTATCGGCATTTAGCGATGCGATCAGACGTATAGACAAGGCGATAGCTACGCAAAGGTTACTTTGTCTACCAATTGAACTTCGCCATCATTTGAGCTATGATGATTGTCGTTGCGATGCGTGATATCGAAGGAATATGTCAAATCCATACATTTTTGTACGTTTCTACCATCGCTTTCGCTAATCAAATGTTACTTTGTCTAGAGCCCGTCTATATCAATGACTATTACAAGTAGGTATTGTCATACGTCTTATTCTCATATTTTAAGCAAAATGTGAGACGATTTCATTCCTATTGTGAAACGGTTCTTTTAGTGCAATTGGAATCCATAGCTTAGAAGATATGTTTAGTACTCTAGATCCAGGTATTTAGGTTTTGCCCAAAACTTAGGTAACACTGGTCTAAACTGTGAAAGTTATTTACGACGATAACATTTTGAAATCTCATGAAATAACGTTGTATGCGGAAACCTCGTACAAACTAAGCATCACTTGCCAAAATAACACCAGAATAAATTTGCGCTAAATAATTTTCTGTTTTAAATAAATGCATGACATTCAAATTGTTTTAAACTACAAAGCTCGGTGATGGGGCCGGATTAACATTTCACTTTTTACGCTCTAAAGCCGCTTCGAGCTGTCATGTTTATATATGCACTTTGCTGACATCCTAGCTTTTAGCACTTTTGATTTTGGTTGTGACTGCCTTTGATATGGAAATTTGAGAAAATTGTTGTGTATTGTTTTTTAGTTTTAACCTCGGTTGTCAGGTATACCTTCAAATAAAGACTCAAAATAACGTGACAAATTCCATTTCAAGATCAATTTACTACATATCTGCAAAGTTTTGGTGCGTAGTTGGTCAGCTCGGGTACAGTTAACAGCATTATATGAACCACTTTTGAACCTTGTCACTTGGGTTAATTTGACCACCGTGTTCCTTCCTTCATTATGCGCATTTAAGCATGGCAAAAAGGTGAGGTATGTTAATGCACGCACAAGAGTCATTATTTCACTTGGCTCTATCTTCAGGGGGGTCATCCCCGATGAAGAACCAGGTGTGGTCAAGCCAAGTAGTCGAATTCCACCAGTACCTACGCAGACGACCGGCGGCGCCTCGCTTTTCTTGAAGCATCACGCTCGAAGTACTATTGAGCTATCAATATCCAAGTTACCTAAACTGAACTGATTCTCTTTTCCAGAACCCAAACTAAATCAGAACTAAACAATTTCGAAATTCGAACTTGGTTCGTGGGAGTTACCCTATCCTGAATTAGGTTACAACATTGCAATTTTATAGTTTGCAACACTAACTGTAACTCAAAGACTGCGCCCTGGCTGTCTCGCTGACAAGGAATAACATTTCTCAAAGGCTTTTGTTGTGAGCTCCGTATTTATGAATAGCATCTGTGAGTTTATGCCCGTGTAAGAGGTCATATTCCTTTCTGCTTTTGCTTAGCTCTGATCTATGTACGACAAAGTTATTTTTAATTCAAGGGAAGGGATAAAGGGTGTGTAACCTACCTTACGCGTGGTATGAGAAGGTCAGCTGCAGGCGAAGAGGTCAGCATGGGAAAATGGATAGAATTTATATTCTAAGTATCATCATCACCAGCCTATAATAGTCCACTGCTGGACATAGGCCTCCCCTAATGAGCGCCATAGATGGCATCATTATTGCCCATAATCCCCACGCTGGGCAAAAAAGCTTTTTTTTTAGATTTTTATTATGTTTTAAGTTATTAAATAATATCCCAAAAACATTCTTTAACAAATACTTTCTCTTAAACCATTAAAAAAAATTGTTTGCAAGTTTATAAAAAAACGAATTTTTTATCTCTTTTCTCGTCTTTTCTATCTATATACCTAGTAGAATCCAAATATACTTAGCATGCAAATATACTTAGCATGTATGCATAACCTAACAAAACCTTGACTAGATTATTTTTTTTACTACACACAAAGATTCCGCATCTATAGGCCGTACACACTAATTAAATTAACTGAGAGATTGGAATCTAATTCTGTCATGGCGGAAGGTTAGTTGCTTGGCCTCCGCGACGTGTGAGAAATTGGTTAGAATTGGCTAGAATTGGTTCTTTGTGGAGACAGGGTGAACTAGGAAAGGATCTCCCTTGTGGGGGCATTTCATGATAATAATACCGGACAATCCACACAGCATTATCTATCCCCAAGCTAAGCAGAGCTTGTGTTATGTGTACTAGATGACTGATATACATAATACAATATTATTACGTACTTATATAGATATTTATACTATACGTAGAAAACGACCAGAACACCCTGAACAAATATCTGCAGTTCGTACAAATATTTGTCCCAAGGCGAGAATAGAACCCGCAGCCTCCTGGGTCACAGGTGATGCTTCGCCCACCGCGCCACAGAGGTCGTCAATCGTCAATTGGGACATTTGGGGTGCTAGATGGGGATGCGTTCGGTAGGGCTCTAGCTTATGCCCGCGACTCCGTCCGCGTACAAGTCAAAATCGTGTCCGTGTACTATCCCGCAGGAACATGACTACAGGATAAAATGTATCCTATATCCTTTCTCTCGGTCTAGACAGAGTCTGAGCCAAATTTCATCAAAATCGTTTAAAACGGACTATATAGAGGATTTAGGTTTTATATATTTACACGGCTGGATCAGCAATGGCCGCCCCTCACCGACATGCTTTGCCGTAGTATGTAAAATTTCAGTTTGTGAACCAATAACGGTCATGAGGAGTAAGCTTGTCATGACAAAAATAAATTTTAGTTCTAACAGTACCAAACTACTAGCTATCCCAGGTAATGTATAAAATTTGATTTTGCAGGCTGGATGGCCAATTTATATTTTACTATAAAAACTATGGTAGTTTGACGAATTAATTATGAACGTAAGCGGGTGATGAAGTCCCTCGTTTGGGGATGAAACGTTGTTCTTCCAAGACAAAATAGGTTCGTAGTTAACCCGCTTACATTCATAATAAATTGGCCAACTTGTCATGACAATTATTAGTGAGTTTAGGAGCGTCTGAAGATTATGGCACCGTGAAGGTTCATTCTCTAAATCATTATGTATATGTATAATATTATAAAGATGATTTGATTGTTTGTTTGTTTGTTTGAATTAAAGCTCCGAAACTTCTGGACCGATTTGAAAAATTATTTCAGCATTAGAATCCTAAATTTTTCGTGATGTGATGTGACGTGGGTTCCGTATGAAAAATACAATTTCTGTTAAATACCCCTGCTAGGCCGGGGTGGACCGCTAATTATATATAAGTTCCGCCTTAACTCAACTACAATTAATCTGTTTTTACAAGCAGCCCAGAAATTTAAAAATATTGATTTTATCATTCCGGTGAACAAAATCTCATACAAATTCTAGTCATAAACTTTATCCCGCCATAAAATTTAACCAAAGTAGCGTTTTCCGACTACGTAATAAAAGTGAGCCACCGTAGCATAACACATGACTGATCCGTGTCAGGGGAATAAAATAAGTAAATAAAATGAAGTGAATAAAATCGCTACCCAGTGAAAGAGTAAAAACCTGAAACTAACCTAAACCTGAAAACGTGGGGAAAATACGAATAAAATGTATTTGTACGAACATAAAAAGCATTTGTAAGGTACTGACTAAAAACTAAACTGTTATGCAAAATCGTCAACATAACATAATTAAAAAAATTTAAATCAGTTATAAATATATTTTTGATATATATATGTATGTACCAACCTGTTTATGTATTTACATCTATTTATTCATTGTTTTTATTAATATAATTCATGTAAGCATATACATAGATTTTATAGGTATTTTTACTAACTTTTTTTCGTTTTGTAAGTAAATTGTTTTATTGACACCCGTTTTATAAATCAGATTTCAATAACTTTATTTCGATTTACAAAATAAGCATACAGAAATTCGCATTATACTCGTAGGTTTGATGTAAGAACACTTTTACGGTTCAGCTCGCATTTGTATATTGTATATCTATTATTGACAACTTTATGTATATTACTAGTGTGAGTGATAAAGAACTTAAAAAAATATCACTAAAAGTAAAAGTCTGACCAGTCGGAAGACCCAGTTGCAGTTGGAAAAAGGGCCTTCACTCACTTCAAGTCTTCACATCAGACTGGAGAGCGCCGTCGTAGGACACCGGTACCGATCTACTGTATCGAAGGCCAAGACCCACTTCGGGGTACATACCACAGAATAGTGGCTGTAGTGAGTGCCTAAAGAAAATGATGGTACTTAATCAAAGCCTTTACTTTCCTTGCTTGAACCTTAAAAAAAATCGCCGGAACAAACTTAGGCGCGAAATAAGCATTAGAAATCTGTGCCCCAAGAGTCTTTTGGTAAATCGTTATCATCAGTCCGTTTATGACCGCTGCTAGCTACGTCCAGAAGACCCTCAAATAACGTTAATGAGCTCTATTGACTCTCTGCAATCGTGTCTATATCGTCACTTCATCGAGTGGACAGTCTCCCAACATCAAAGTCTTGGATTGAAGGACGGGTCCGTCTACTAATTAAACGTATACATTATATATAACACTGTGGAGTGTTATTTTATTTATTTATCTTTATATGGATGGATATGGATCAGTAAAGCTACATGAGGATTGTTTACAACGATCTGCAGTCAGCTCAGTCTTTTCAATTGTGAATACTAAGTTCATATTTGGCTCTTCAATTATAATATTCCGTGATTATAAAGCTTGAATCTTTAATAATTATAAAAAATCTATCACTTAAGGTTGTCTTAGCGCGGTACCTACATTATTATTAATTAATTAAAACATATGAGTTTAGTGACATAGTAGTGGTCGAAATTTAAGCATATGTATCATGTGACTTAATTTTCATACTTCGCTATAGAGTCCCAGATTAAATTGACGGTACCAACCCAACATTAATACCTATGCGGTGTCAATTGTAATTAATGAGCCGATGAAACTGTCAGTTGATTTTGACAACCCAATTGATGACGGTGGCTCCACGGTTTGGTAGACGAATAAATCATGAACTTCGATATCGCTCGTCAAGTTTGAACCCACCTTGGGTTCAAACTTGAAAGTTCTGTTCAAAAAGGGGTAGCTACTTATATTTATATTGTTATTGATACATTTTTCGTCTGCATTTTTAAGTAGGTAACATAATTCTTCAATAAATTATTGTTTTATCAAATTTACAGTAATTTCGTTGGTATAATTTGATATAATTATATCAAATTATACCAACGAAATTACTGTAACGACACAACGTAAGAGAGATTGCTACCTCTAACTAACTTAAAGCATTTCTTAGTCTCTCTTCTTCCGATGACAAAAATATCAGTGAAAAACAACTGAAGTACTTACTGTTTTAAGTTTGTGTAACTTAAAACAGTAAGTAATTAAGTTTACCATTATAAAAGAGGGAGTAATTCTGCAAAGATGTTGAAATAATGTAATAAGTTGCAAGTGAGATTTATAAGTTGGGAAATTAAGTTGTTATCGCAAAGTAATTAGTACTAGTTTGCCATTATGAACAAGGGATTTATTCTACAAAGATTTTGAAATAAGTTGCTAATGAGATTTTTATGTCCGGAAATTAAGTTGGTCAAAGTAATTCGAAGTTTATAGATATGCGGCCATATTAGGTAGACGCCTTTACAAGCCAACTAATTATAATTTTAATCACCTGGAGCTAAATTTTCAAGAAAACATCCATTCCTACAGTATTCCATGAAAATTCCATTCCACTCTTTCGCTCCCAGCAAATGTCCCTAAGTTGTAGGTACCTCTACTGTTCACGTCTGAATATCAATGAACTAGAAAATTAAAACCCTGATTTCATTTTAGATTGCCATTTATATGACAAAGCACTTCGTTAGATCTTTTTAAAATTCAAAGTGCTGTAACTTTCTACTTGGAAGCCTTTTCAAGTGGCTTTGCATTAGGCATGGAGCTGGTTGAATTGAAAAGTAACCAGTTTGTTAGAATACGAATTTTACTATAGGCATTAGAATATGGAGCGCCTTTCAATTAAAATGTAAAGTGGCGTTCAGGGATCAGTGACAGTAAATTTGTACCCCTGAAGAAGGGGTACAAATTTATTTATTTACAAGTGGACTTACAGGTACCTAAACCAAAATGTCGCCATTAAAGCGGTTCCATTCCACTTCATATTAATCACGTGATGTTTTTGCAACTTTTCAATATAGATTATTTTCTGTAATAAAAAAATAAAAGAAGGTATACCCTCATACAGGTCACGTTCTATCCTGTAAAAACGCGAAACCACGCCAGTAGCTCGTTCAAAACGAATCCCTCTCGTAATGTACAGAGTTCGGGGTCGAGAGAACGGCTCCGCTGCTGAATATTTATCCTCATCCATCAGTGTGCACCCTTGACATTATTTACAGAGTTTATTATGTAACATTCTTTGCGGATGAGTTATGACGTTCTGCAGTAAATTAAAATAATAATGTTGGACAGTTCACATCATGATTAGCCCCAAGCTAATAAGAGCTTGTGTTATGGGTTTTATATACCTGATCAACCTAATGGTAAAACCTATAATAGCATATTAAATTACAATTAGATAACCAAATAAGATTTAGTATAACAATTGTAACGATTAAGCTTACTGGAGCTTACTGCTTAACAACAGGCCAACAATCTATAAGGAACCTGATCCATATAGATAATATCTATCGGAAGCGGTTCCAAGACTGCATTGCTTCGCTGTAAAGCAATGCTGATGTAATGTGCCAATTACTGACCAGCTCTCGAGGTTATACGTCGTTTCAACCAGTCGTTCAGATAATTTTCAAAAAACCCGGGAGTCTGAGTACCCACTTAGAGTCTAAGGGGAGCAAGTAAAAATATGCAGATAGTACAAACATTTGATCCCAGGTGGGAATCGTACCCGCAACGTCCTCGTATTGTAGTTGGTTTTAAACAATACTCTATTTCAAATACGTTTCAAAAGAATGCATTCCCCTTAATAAAAAATCTCGTAATCTGGTTTCAAAGCATCTGCAATCTGTTTTATTATATCCCGTATTATATCCTACTTTGGATAGATGGGCCACATTATCGCGTTCGCAATGCTGATGATCGCCATCAAAGCCTGAGATTGAATTTATTTGAATGAATTTGGAGTAAACAAACACGTAAAGATTTTCGACAAGAAAAAAAAAAAGATTTATCTAGTAAGTACCAGTGCAGGTAGGTGACCAATGTGTGGTGCAGTAGCCAATGGGTCCAGGCTCAGCAAAATGCCAACTGTTATGGACAGAAGGTGCTGTTATTCTGTTATTCTGGAGGATTACTAATAAGAATATAATATTAATATAGGTCTCTCTCCTCAATATCTACAAATAATAATGCTACGAATCTAACATTTAAATGGGCAATCGGAATCAGTCAACTCTGATGTTTGCTGATACAAAATCACACATTTTAGCAGTTTCCTAGTGATTTTGGATTTTTACAGCCGAAGAGGTGACGCTGGCGATTGGACCGCTGTCCCAATCGACGGAAGCCTCGAATATTATTCCAGCATTGGAATAATTATTTCAGGTTGCTTGATACCCATAACTGCCCCGAAACCTAGCTGTTTCGTGGTTAAAAATATGTATATTTCACCGAGTGCTACATTTAGTTCATTGTGATCAAGGTTGCAGAACAGGTACGCAGGGGTACTGAATGTCACCAACACCTTGAACCAGTGTCGCGATATGCAAAGCCCGAGGCAATGTTTAGCATTGAGGATGTGTTTAGATATGGCGTAACATATGTTCGGGTCGGGATATGATAGCAGAATCTAATAGCATGCATTTTGGATTCTTTGTAGTATAACTCAGCTAGTTTTGTATAATATTAGACGGGGACCGTAAACTAAACCACTATAGTTAAACTAATAGTATTTACAATTGAAAAAATTAAGCTCACTGCAGACAACAATCTACAGCTAGCTCGACTTGATGTGTCCCCAAAACGATAGCTGTATTGCCTCGCTGCATGGCAATGTTGATGCGCTGCGCCAGATACTCTCCAGCTCTCGGTCAGTAGTACGATCAGATACGCAAATATTTTTTTTTAAAATCCAATGAAATGGCTTTACGAACCATAATTAAAACACACGATGTTAAGGTTGAAATTGGGTCACCTTAAAACCAGGTTCATGGGCTCAGTTGTGACAAATTGATAATGTTGAAAATTAATACAGCTCCAATTGCGGTTTCGATCAAAAAGGGATAGTTATTAATGAAGCGTGTCTTAATTTGATAATGGATCTTTCAATTTAAAACGCGATGGGATATTTGTATCTGATTATCAACGGCCGATTGATAAAAATTAAACTAAGTTTCCTGTTACCTGAATTGAAAAAGCCGCATGGTAAGCGGTTGGCCCGGCACCTGACCTCTCCCCAGTCGTATTCATCCGTCCCATCGAATTATGAGAGTGAGGAAAACATTGTGAAATAAATCTTTGTACCCATTTATATTATAAATTTTAACGAAAATGTTATACTATTTTGTTTCTACATAATCATTTTAATTTGTTCAAATCTGCTGCTTTCAAATATATAAAACCTTTTTAAGAAATAAAAAACTCGTTCCGGCTCTAAGACACCTCTTTACTTAAAGGACTCTCGATGCCCGCCGGTTTAGGATGCTCTTGACCTGGCCTTTTGCCTTTTTCCGCATCTTATGTTAGAGAATTGCGTCACTAAGGATTTTCTAAAGATTGAAGTTGGAGCAAATAACCTTCTATTTGAGTTAGGCTATCTGTGCTTGAAGTAGTTTGATACTTTGATGGCTATGAATCATATAGCTCGCACAAGCTGTACAGAGACCGCATTGCGTTGGACAGAGCTATGAGCTCAGGAAATATATTTATTACCATGAAAAATCTTTCGAATAAATTGGTAAAAACCAAAAACATGTACTCGCAGGCAGCTCATTAATCGTTAGCACAGCTCGAATACTTCACATCATTAATTCAAAATTACCTTGTGCGTTCAGCTTTAAGCCTGTCAAGCGAATTGCAACCGTACACGCTGAAAATAGAGCTGGTTGTACAACATGGTAGGGAGAGGAAGTTATTATGGGAGGTTGTTCTGCCTATTTCCATTTTGCTAATAATATTGTTATGGCAAAATGTATGTTGTCTCGATTTATGTTATGGAATGAAGAGTACTATCAACCATAAACATTTAGTGCTTTGCAGAATAAACGCAGTTATAAGCACATTTTACCGCAAAAATTTACCCCAAAATAATATGAAAAATTCTTCTCATCTCTTTTTATTCCATTATTATTCAAACTAGTAGGTATAGTTAAGCGTTTTAGCTTATTATATTTTAAAATAATTTCGACCAGACCAAAATGACTTTTACAAAAATCCCTGATATCGATTGAGTTCAAAGAAAATAGAGTTTTTGTCTTGTTCGGATAACGCCTCCCTTTATTACAAGGCATAATGTTTATAGAAACATTAAATGCTAATCAATGCTTAAAGCAAGACCTACCTAAGAATACTTCAGAAAAAAAGTAGAAAATTGCCACAACCTTCTCTAATGCATGAAATATGAATTATTCACCAAAACAAAATATATTGCGGTTTTCGCGCGAGAAACGTCTAGCTGACAGATGTTTAAAGAAATGTCACATTTGTAAGGGTCTGGTATAATATTTGTTATTGAATAAAACATTTTTTATATTTGTGTCGAAAATAGAATGACTAAAGGCTATTTAATTGCTATTCTTTTTGTTAGTCAGTACGACCGGAGTTTAACAACGCTTTTCAATTCCATAATTAAAATAAAATAATTTTATCAAAATGTATAAAAAATATAAAAAATGTATAAATCATTTATTTCAGGCAACATAAGAAGAGTAAATAGAAAAGTGAAAAGATGGTAAAAAGACAGTGAATGTGTTAAAGCAATGTTGTTACCTTCATTATAATCATCACACCGCCTGATGAAAAATCACGCGTTCAAACATAAATTATTATAGTTGTGTATCTAAAACAAGACCTGAAGGCCAATATAACTATAAAATCAGTTTAAATACAATTTTCACTTCTATTGTTTCCCTTGCATATCTACTGAAAGCCGTGCTTAGTTCACCTAGGTGCACCAAGTCTACCGTGGTGCGTAGCACTTAATGCACCCAGGTGATTAAGTCTACCCTGCGTAGCACTTAATTCACCCAGGTGATTTACTTCAGGTGAATTAAGTCTACCCGACCTATTTTATATATGTATGTCCACTATAAGTTCTGTTTTAGGCTAAGCTCAAATGTTCGGGCTCTAATCAAATTCTCTCTTGCAGGTAATACCCTCATCATCTAATTAAGAGTGGTGTGCACATAAGGTAATTAATTTTACGTTGGCAAAATAGATTGGCCTTTTTGCTATGGTTTCTACGCATGAGGTCACTTGATACCTCAAATAACGGTCATCTTTTTGAGGTTATTTCGGTGGGAATACATTTTATTCTAATGTTTGTTCGACTTTAAAGAATAAATGAATAAATAAATACGCTGGACAATAATACACACGGCGTCATCTAGCTCCAAGATAAAAAGAGTATGTTTTATGGGTACTAGATGACTGATAAATATTATACAATATATTAAATAGATATATATTTTTACTATACATAGAAAATTACCAGAACACCCGAAACAAATACTTGCAGATCGTAAAACATTTGACCCACAACTTCCTGCGTCGCAGGCGGACCTTCGCCCACCGCGCCACATAAGTCGTAGAGAATACTACAAATAATTATCAATATTTCAATAGTATTTAAGGGATGCACAACAGCATCCCAACGCACGGAATCTATACTACCCATGCAACAAAACAAGAAAAAACTGTCAATGTCAATAATTACAAAATATGTCTACAATAATGGCCGAAAAAATTACAAATAATGTAAAAGATACAGATAATATTTAATAAGGGCATATATTATTATTTCAACAATAAACTACTCTAGAGTTTTATAAAGCAACATTTACAATTTACTGACACGGTTAACTCTACCAACGCGGAATTACGGTGCCTCGTAACTTTACCTACTTACTTACTTACAATAAAATTATTTCATTCTAAGTGAAACCGTAGCTGCATTGCATTAAACGGTTTAACCCTTAACGGGTAATATTTACTCAGGTTTTCAGAAAATGCTTAATACTGACCTACTTGTTGCGGGGAGAGTTGTAATTCTAAAGGATTATATTTGATACAAACTTGGCACAGAGAGCTTAAAAAAAGTAAGATGAGATCAATTGAGGTACGTTTTAACTAGGTATTTTCTTTTTATAATAAAGGGACATAATATTATTCTTCAAAACATACATTTCTAATTTTTTTAAGGTAAAGGCCCTTTATAAGTTCAGGTAAAGCGCCATCTATCCGTGCAGCGAGAAACCAACTACTGAACTTACGAGTAGCTTCTAGTGTGACGCATTCAGTTGTCGAGCAGCTTTGAGAGTATGCTGTTGGTATTATAATTCAGAGAAAGCTTGCTAGATGGCGCTGTTTCCATTACATGAAAATTTTCCGAAAGGTCTGTAAAATTATATATAGGGCATTCTATGAAATAAAGACGCTATTTTTTTCCAACTGTAATCTTTCCTTTAGTTTTTCTTTTATAAATTTAGCCTACAATTATCATTACAAAATATGCAGAGCTTATCTAACTTGAAAGCACCCTAATAATATTGCTTATCATTGCGCATGCGGAAAATTGCGCCGCCTACATTCGCTTTCCTTATCTAACCCTCGCTTACAAGTCCGTTGAACTCCTTCATACATCTGCTCGCCTGGTAGAAAGTAGACATTTTCCGCTCTAATCGGGATTTTCACAATCCTATCCCACTAACCAATAGAACCCGTGGATAGAACTGAGTTTAGAAAACGTTTATCCCCCTACGCATACTAAGGGTGTTTTCGTGAATTTCTACCAATTTTCTCTAACCTTCTTTGCGTTTATGTTGCCCTGGTACTTTTTTCCGCAGCTACGAAGCCTTTCGCTACGCGGCGTAGCAGGCTTCGTAGAGCCTCTACATGTCGTTCGTAGCTGCCTCGTCGCCTTCGTAGCAGTGGCACAGATTAGGTAACCGTTTGTTCATCGACTTCAGAAGCTCTTTGAAGTTCGTAGCACGTTCGTTGTAGCTTTGTGTTAATTTTTATTTCTCGTATAATGATGAAATAAAAATTATGTAAAATAAGATATTTAGGAAAATCTTTTTTTTTTCTATAGTATTTTGAGTTTGTATATTTTTCGACGGTTATACCTTCGCTTGAAATAGTTACGACAAAATCTCTTGTTGTTAAAATTGTTTGTAAACCTCGACGCTATTCCCAAAAGACCTCTCGCTTCATCAGAAAAATTTCATATGACATTGTACCTTAATTTTCGAACACAACCCTCGGACAGTACCTTTAGGGTCCCCCTGGGTCCAGTTTACGTTATTTTTCGAGGAAGTTTTTACGATAGTGTACTTCATGAAGAATTTGTTCGTCCGATGTTCACATCATTTGGGGTTTGTTATACCGTAATTTTTATTCCCTGGCTTTCAAATGTAGTTGTGTTCATATGATGCTCAAAATAATTATTATTAGTATTTTATTTTTTTCAAAAAGGTCTAGCAAGGAATAAAATATACCAAAAAATAACAACCTTTAAGTTTGTTATTTTTTGGTAACTCTTAAACTTAACTGGTATCATAATTAGTTTTAGTAAAATATTATAATTATTACACTGTGTAACTTACAACTTAGATCTATTTTGAGTCTATCCAAAAGGCACATTATTGATCAACTAAACACAAATTTAAAGTTAATTCTTTTAAAGTCAAAAATGGTGTTTATACTAGTGAAAGAAGGAAGACAAAGCTGCTTGACAAAACGCCTTGACGTGGCTTGACCCTTTTCTATCAATCACGGCGCCACTTTGTGCAGATTGGTGTTTCGTTGGTTTTTCTTTCACCCCTACGGACCGACAGAAAATTGGATGCGAAATCTTAAATTGCATGTTTGTCTTCTAATATCCGCTTCCGAAAGAATATTACTGTCTAAAATGTTAATAACCAGTTGTCGAACCACGCTAAATGTAAATATTATTAAAAAAATAGTTGTGCAACTTTGAATTACTTGAATTATAACAGTAGGTAATCAGAAATTAAGATCATAAATAGATAAGTGATTGAGATATTTTATTGTAATTATTTGTGTTCGAAGTAAGAATGTGATTGGTTTTTTTTTATTTATTTTTTTTTATATTGGAAAACTAGACCTAAGATTGAATGTTCTGCTGTTACTCTATACACTATTTTATTATTATGCTCATTTTAGGCTCTTACACTGCTATACCGCGGTTTAATATGATATTAGTCAAATTATTTAACTACCTCTAATAATATAAACTGAAATAAAAAATCATAGAAACTATAAGTTCTTTTATGAAACGTAAAATGAACAAATTATTATAAATATTCACGAGTCACAATAATTAACCTATTTTCCCCGGCGTCATAAAATTATAGGTTGATAGGGAAGGTATATTAATTATATACTAATATAAAATGCTCGTTAAAGTTTATGATAATTTCATAGAAACTATCACCGTGTACATTATTTTTATTTTCATAACAATAATTATGATGATAACTTATTACCAATTCCATCAGCATCTAATTTCCAACTTATGCAGGCAAAATTTATGGCTCCAAAACAAAGCTCAATTTCGTAGGTTCGCATCGTTATGAGAACCACGTTCCATCCCGAGGTGATCCCGTTTACGCTCGTAAATATTCAAATTAGTGTTTTTCGCTGGTTTATTAAGCGAAAAGTTATTGTGTGAGAAAATTCAGGTTTGATTATTCAGCATTAACATCATCAGCTTAGGTGACCGTGTTTTGGCTATTCGCATCAGACCTGCGGTAATGTACGACCGCTCTCAAAATGGGGCGGAAATAGAACCAATAATGTCGGCGCTCTCACGTTCGAAATCATAGATTCAGGATTCATAACTTTATTTCTTTAGGCTTACAAAATAAGCACTTAGACAAGTCAAATTTCATACAGATAATTATTATAAAAAAGAAATAATTTGTTATTGATTCACAATCTTTAATCACAAATTCTTAAATTTTTTGTCCACTAGTGGAAGAAGTATAAAAGAAGATAGTTGATCGAGAGCAAAAATGAGCAGTCAAATATCATTTATAGGCCTATTATTAAAATGAAAAATCATTGAAAAACAGAAAGTTCTTTTATGAAACGTAAACTGAATAAATTATTGTAAATATTCACGAGTCGGGATTAACATCATCATTATTTATTTATTTATTATAATAGTCCACTGCTGGACATAGGCCTCCCCTAATGAGCGCCATAGATGACATCATTATAATTATTTAATATCAAATATGGTGACCTTGAAATCTTAAAATAAATTTTCAATTAATTTTGACAAGGTATCTTATACATTAATAGCATCCATGTAAAATAAAAATTACATCAATTTTTATTTGAATGCATATTTGTGCTGTTGTGATACGGTGCTTTGTACAATGCAGATCTCCGATAGTCTTTCGCTAGCAAGAATAGTCTGAGCGAATGACTGAGTGAATGACTATGTCAAATAATTCAAAAATAGTATGCTCAGACTATATTTCACATCTTCAAGTCAATATATATTATTTTGAATGAAAGTGTGGGTCGAATGCATTTCAAAATTAACAGGGAGTGTGTCAGTTTTTCTTTACTCTCGACTGAGCAACATCTTCGATTGCATCGTAATAAAGATTAGATGATCTGCTAATTTTTATAAAGTTTTAAAGATAGTATTTGGTAATTTCAAGGTAGTTGCAAAACATGCCCTTTACATTTTAATTTTACGTATTTACAAATATTTGGTGTTCTGGTTGTATTATGTGGCATTATGGTATATAATATTTATAGTAAATAATATCTATCTACATATTAAAATGTAATAAGTAGAACTTATTACATTTTACTTTTATTAGAAACTTTGAGAAATAAATTTCTAAAACCCTAATAAGTATTGTCAGTCCTTCACAAGCTCTGCTTAACTTGGGGCTAGATGATGCTGTTTTAATAGCCCAGCATTATTTAATTTTTTAATCATTAGCATTACCCATTTCGAACATTGATTAAGCACCTCGAATTGCTCAGAATACTAGAAAAGAAAAGAAAAATAAGCAATAATTTATTGTGATTTTTTTCATACTTTGCATGCATATGAGAGCTTGCCCTTGAGTTATCTCTCAGAATGTGATCAGAATCCTAATGGGATATGAAAACGTTGACTCATTCGTAATATGCAACGGAGATGGCTTGGATAATCGCTATCTATGTAATCTCACAAAATTCGTAATTTTAATCACACGCGCCGTTATCGCGTTGGCCACTCAGAATTGCGTCCAGACGCGCGGTTCCATGCAAAATGGCCGCCACTGTAGAAGGAATATTGAGACAAGGTGCAAGTTTTCTCAGTAACGACTAAAAGTTTTTATTTTTTTATATGATTGTAGTTTTGTGCTATAGCCATTAAACTTTAAATAACTTCTGCATAGCTTGTGGCTAGATGATGCGGTGGATTGTCTAGTATTATTTATTTAGAAAAATACTTAAGAGTTGTGCTACCTGCACATTGTTTGCAGTATGTAATGATCTCAATTAGACTAACTGAAGATAGGTATAAACAGTTCTCCGGTATTCTTTTTTTAAATTTAAGACCAAAAGCTAACTTATTTAAAAAAAAATATAACTTTATGTGTTAGTAAAGAAGTGGTTAAGCTTCAGCTTGATGTTTATTGTGTGCTTTTACTACATTTAACATAAAAAAAAACCTAGATGTACCTAGTGCTGGTTAAACTTATTTGTAGCCGGAGGGAAGAGCCCTTGTGTCTCAATACAAGTTATTCTAACTTAGTGAGAGCAAGAAGTCATTTTCTTTGACCCTAATAGGTTTATTTTAAGCATGTTTGTGCTAGATAATGATCGCACCAAATGTACATTATGATTAATAATTAGACTAGTACGAATATTGTAAACCTTTTTGTAAATAAACATTTTAATTATTATTATTATTATTTAAAGACAGTTTTTTTAAATAAGCAAAAGATTTTACTCTTGCATGATGTAATCTCCTAAAATAAGTTAATAAGGTATTTAAATAGCGCTTTCAATTCCGATAACGCACATGTGACATCAACGATGAAGGAACTTGATTAACCTCGCTCTCGGGCTGCGTTTTAAAAAAATACCTACACATATAAAATTTTGGTTGAAATCGAAAACTTTGGGTATATTATTTAATTTAATAGATGTCACTTGGTTAGTATCTGGCGCAGTGCATCAGTATTGCCACACAGCGAGGTAATACAGCCATCTTGGGTACACTTCCAACTGGTATTAATATCAGTTGTAGTTTGTTTGCAACAGTCTGCAGTTAGCTCAATTGTTTCAATTGTAAACGCTAGCTCTAATTTAGTTAAATAATTGTAATTTTCTTCAATAAAGGTTTTCCCTTTAAATATCATATAATAATTGCATGCCCAACGTGAGGATTATGGGCAATAACCCCCAAATAATAATGCCATCTGTGGCGCTCATTTGGGGAGGCCTATGTCCAGCAGTGGACTATTATAGGCGGGTGATGATGATGATGATGATAATAATTGCTATCCCTGAAACAAATTCAAAGCAACATAAAGTTCGTCTTCTATTTATCCCAACTTGAAATCCATTCAAAATGAATCAAGTTCATCCAAATAACACGGGTAAACATTTTCCGAGGCGCGGAGTTTACGCTGATTACTTTAACTGCGTCGAGGCAGAGTTTAAACGAACTAACTTGTTAAACTTTACAGTGGTTATATTTTCTAAGTGGTATTTATTTTTAATCCTGAATTTAAAAAGGACGGTTGTTAACGTGAGAGATATGGGGTACCTGGCTTTGGAATTTCTGTAATAAAGGTATTATTTTGTACATTCAAAGTATAGAAAGAAATTTTTAACAATTGAACTAACTGCAGGCTATTGTAAACTCAACTGATACATAACAATACTGCATTTCCCCGCTGTATAGTATTACTGATGATTTTGGCCAGAACAGTTCTTGGGTCACTAGTCGCTTCGACCAGACGCTCAGATATTTTTAAAACCCGAAGAGTCTTGTCACCTCTCGGACCCAGTGTCTCGACTCCACTTTCGAACAGAATTTTGTTACTAAGATCTCTGGTAGAAGATGTTTTGATCTCAAGCATTCCGATATTTAGTGCATGAATAAAAAAAATACTTTTATTCATGTTCTTGGTATGAATATTTTGACGGACAGAAAGTGCGTCACTTTTATAATGATAAATTTATGATGCTGCTTTGTTTTTTACCCATGGCAATAAAATAGTTAGCTGACCAAAGGCTAATGTTTTTTCGTTGCAGTAAGATTGAAATTGCCTTAAAACGCTTCGAATCTAATAAGCTCGAAGCCAAAGAGATGGAACCATAGAGGCCATGCAATAAGAGCACGTATAAATTATTCATGAACCAGACTGACTGCAATTCTACGTCCACAGATTATCTTAGATATTTGCACTGGGGACACCCATTCTGATGAAATAATAGATGAATTTATCTATCTTAAATTCAAATTAGAACTATTAATTAAGATTAAGACAAGTGAGTCACTTTATTGACTGATACAAACAGTCTACAGGTAGCTCAACTAATATTTATCCCTTTAATACATTGTTATTCTCACACAATCGCCCTTCATAGACTCATTTTTAATTCAATTGTGGGGATTGGAGGAAGTTTTTTTGTTCGGCATGCTTATTTTATATAGGTTTGCCGATTTTTCCGTCTGGTAAATACCGATTCTGAAAATTATTTCCCTATTTTATCGAAAAAGATTTCGACTTACACTCTATCTTTTTATTCCAGAGGGCTTAGGATTTGTCCCAAGCTTATAAAACAGTGTAAATATAAGGGAATATGAAGTCTAGGTTTCCACTTTTTTCAAAATAATTGAATTATTATTAGGTATTCTTCCACCTCAGATTGAAGAAAGAAACTAAAGATGAAACTTCAAAAGTGTCGAGTCGAATGCATCGTATGCTGCTGCAGGCAAAATATTATTTGCAATTAAATATCTAAAAAGATGGTGCATTTTTTAGGATGCAATAAAGTGATCTGATTTTTATGGTAAAATGGATATATGACCAATACATAAGTCATGACACATAAGCGTGGACATATTTTTTTCTTAACACTACTGTGGACATTGATTCTCACAGGTTCCTACAGGTTTATACACACATATTATGATATTATATGATTTAAAAAATTTCATAATAATGGCACGTTTTAGTCTTAATCTACGTAGGTTACATTTTTAGGTATATAAGCCTTTAGTTGGCAGCGTTTTCTCCGTAAATTACCTAAACAAAGGACGCTCTGCCATAGTAGAATAAACAGCAATAACCGAAGAAAATATCGCCATTTTCGACCCTAAATCTTCTCAAGATCGCAATGGCCCTTTATCAGCTCGGTACTCCGATACAAACCCATACGAGACCACATTTAGTAGTCATTTCCCGTGACTTCATTCCTATTCTAACGGTCCTGAATTAGTTCATTAAACCATATAAAATTTCAGGTAAATTTTATGAGCTATCATAATCTATCTTAAAATACAAACAAATCACAATAGAACAAAATACCTTTAAGATCCATCTTGGGACGTTTTATATGATGGTGTAGGGCATTTTAAATTTACCCATGGACTTCGGAAAGCTAAACGCTGAGTTCGTCAAAAGTCGTACCCCACAACGTTACTTCTTCTTCTTTGAGGATACTCCACCACGTAAATTATTCTTCTTCTTATTCGAGAAATAATAAATTTTATCTTATCCGTCCGTTCGTACAGTTTTATAGCTATTTCATATGTAGGTATAGAATATAGACTCCAAGACATAAAATAGGCTTACCGCACTGGTCAGTAGGGACACTCGAGGCAAGATGAAATATCGCTTGGATTATTGCTGCTCTTTGAGAGCTTTGAAATGACATGTTTCTTAGATCTATGGATTGATATTGTAAGCCATTATTTTTATATAGGAGAGTAAAATCCTACGCAAAATGTTTGCAGAAATATTTGTTATTGAAGTTCATCATCAGGTCATGCTTAACACATGCTGGACATTTGCCTGCCTTAAGGCGCTGCCATACGACAGACATCATAAAACGACCACTTTTTCGTCGCACAGTTAGGCTTACTGCGACATATTACAAGCCCAAAAAAAATACAGTTTATAGTCAAGTGTATGGACAAAAGACTTATACAAAAATATTTCATAAAAACCATCTAGAAACTTGAAAAAAATATCGCAAGAAAGAACACGAAAATATTTTTTCGTCTCGAAATGCTCAATATTTTGAGTGATAACATTTTATAATTTTGTTACTGTAAGAAAGGTAATTTTATCATCTAGAGAATTATGTATAAAGATTTTAATTTACTGGTGTATTTACTTTTAAAATAAATTAAAACCGATAAATAATGTTGACATTGTCGAACAAGAGATTCAACTAAATCAAACGCATCACCATTTTCAACTTTATTTGTCAAGCGCTACGAACTACTAAATAATACTACTTATACCTAAATATTGTCTTTATACAAGGCCTTAATGCGGAACGTAAAATATATAAATGTTTACCAGGTTCCATCCCGAATTGACAACGCGCTCTTTGTACCTATGTGTCTGTGACATAAAATATTGACTTTGGCAAGGTTCTGTCTATCCCATTCTGGTTTCGTGAACCATGGAATGACAGTAGAAGCAACTCGGTGTAGCTTACAAAAAATTTACGAATACCAGAATACGAATAACCTATAAAAAAATTATGCTTGTCATGTCAACACACACATAAATTCAATTCATTTACGGCTACAAAATTTAGAAAATTTTTTACGTCTTTAGTTTTTCACGTCAATTACTTTGATTGACGTGAGGTCGGGTAAACTTGGTACGCTTGAAGACCGCAAGAGAAAAAGTACCACACCATACAGACATATTGTATCATCCAATGGTAAGTAAACCATAAAATATCAACTGTAGACAATTATGTTTCTTTTAAATTTTCTACTCATGAAATATTTTCCGATACGTTTGTACATTTTTTACCGCTGTCATGTCGAAATGAAAAATATCACTAAAATTATTAAAAAACTATCATCGAAACTACTGTTCTTCTACCGCTAAATAAAAACTATTGGATGGTAGTCATACCATGCAAAAGAGTTCTTCTCGATCAGGTAGGAGCGCAGCAAAACGCGAAATTTATAGGAAGGACTCCAAAACGAAGACAGTATTCGAATGATAAAGCACACAGCTCAAACTAAGGCCTCTGTCCACAAACAAATGGCAAAAAATAATTAATTATTTTTAAGGGTCTCCGCAGACACAGCTACAGCCACCGGCATATTTCCTGTAGTTTTTAATTATAAACATTTAATTTAAATGGACTCTCATCTCCTCGCTTCTAGCTTCTCGTGGCGGTGTTTGTGGCTGTCGCGTGTGGCCCGTGTGCGGCGACCTACTTTCCTATTGAAACGTACTTCTCTCTACCAAGCAGCTTACAATGTCATATCAGGGATATGATAGGTATTTCCAGAAGCCGATGCTGCCACTGTAAGATAAAAGGGATTATTTCACGTCGCCTGGCTTTGGGTATGAACATTGGTTGATATAGGTGAGGGGTTGGACAAATTAATTGTTCAGAGTAATTAACGACAACCTCTGTGGCGCGGGGGCGAATGTCCGCTTATGACGCAGGAGGTCGCGGGTTCGATTCTTGCGACGATTTGTTCCGGGTGTTCTAGATATTTTCTATAGATAATAATTTTTTTATGTAATGCGTTTATGTATTACATATAACAGCCATTTGGTACCCACATGGTACCCATAATATAAACTCTGCTTAGCTAGAGGCTAGATGATGCTGAGTGGATTGTCCAGCCAGGGCCAGTTCCCATGATAGTAAAGGTTTTTAAAAAACAAAATGAAGAACAGCATCACGGCACATGATTTTTTTTCAGCATAGCAGCTGGATTGTTAATCCCCGTTGAGATGACGTCTTCTTGTCGACTCTCTTTAGGCATATCCTTTTTATTGTTCATTGAGGTATACAATACACGTAGTTATTACTCTTAAAATTCAAGGACCGAGAAGCATGGTATTATTATTAGAACGTATTGACAGAATAAATACCTTTAATATTTATAAACTTAGTTATGAAGTTTTATGTCATTCACTAGAATATAAGCTTTAGGTAGGTTAAAGCTGGCTAGTGGAACAAGATGTGGTGATTTTTATTGCTTTCGACATAAAAATCACATAAAGTCGGTTGACGTTGTGTGGCGCATTCCTGCCCTAAATGTCACAGCGCGCTGGGGCTAAACTTAACCTCACTATACATATATTTCTTAAAGCTATAACCATGATATTGTATTGTAGTGAGAATCAGAGCCGGTTTCATAAAAAAACCCCCGAATACTCAAAAGTATCTTGAATTAAGGTAGGTGTCACAAAATTCCCAATAAAATTTTTAAATTTCCTTCGTCGAACAAAGAAAAGATCCAATTACTTTTTTCAACGTAATTTTACATAGAATAAAACAAATTCGTTTCCCGCTGTATGTCCTTTGTATGCCCATAAATACGCTCCTTTTTATAAATAGATTTTGTATTAACCTTAATTGTTTATTGCAATTTATAAAAAAAAAAATATCTGCGCCCTTACAAGTACATGTAGGTATTCCTCTAACTAAGCTAATTACCACCCAAGTTATAACTGTTTTCTATTTAATACGTATGCAATAAATTATAAACTTATTTGAATCTGCTACCCAAGGTTAGCTTATAGAGAATGGTATCTAGCATTATGTTCGCCTATGTACAACTCTTGTGCGATAAAGTATAATATTCTGTTCTATTCTATTCTATCTGAATCTGAACCTTTCAACATCTAGGGACTGATTTTGAAAAAAAGAACATGGAAAAAAGGAAAAGAAGTTCAAATTTTAGCCTATAGATAATAGTCCTGGGTAAATACCCCCTCTGGCGTTGTCTGTGCAGCATTTTCGTAAAAACGCTTCCATCGTATTTGATAGCCGTATAAAATTTTCATTGCTTTTGAATCACGGAACGTAGTGCTCATGCATTATTATTCTCAATTTTACGACGTAAATGCCATATTGCAGTGAAATCGTAGAATTATGTTTTGGTTACACTCATCAGCAAAACATATATTAAAGAATATCCCTTACAAACTTACCAGTGAGTTTACTGGGAATCAGAGAAAAACACGAGCAAAATGATCTACAGTTAAATTGGTACTAAACATTCGATGACTTACTAAAAACTTATGTAAAGTGCGCGTCACCTATAAGTACCCCCCTATCACAACGTATTTGGGACACAGTAGTGGTTCTTGTTGGGAATTTCAGACTTTGAGTATGGTGGGTGGTTCAATCCTGAGCGGCGGCGTGATACATTTTTGCATGTGAAAATTTGTGACGAGTTACTAGGGAATTAGAAGTAGTCAATGATATTTTTTAGACAAGGGGGATACTTAATTCTGATGCGCACTGTAATACACATTAATACACACATTAATACACTGAAAACAGGAGAAATAACCAGCGAACCAAACCGAATACATGATGAAAGCTTCAGGCGCACCCTCATACTTCACTAACATAACGATTAGCGGTTGCTGGCGGGAAATAACTGGTTAAGAGTGATAATGGCCAGCGTGATGGGGTTCCTTTTACATATACATTATAGTCGAAGATAACCGCTTCGTTACGTGTCTCTAGATTTTAAGGCAACGTGAGTCTGAGATCATATGTTATTATGTTCCAAGCTATTTTTAATCTGTTTAGCGTAACTAGGTTTTTCAGAATACCTAAACCTACCAATTTTGTCTTTATGAGTTGCCATACCTCAGGCACCTTATTGAGGTGTAATGACAACCCAAAATATTTTGTACCTTACCATCGTGATATTTTTTACTTACCGAGTGTTACATATTTCTTACTACTGATGTAAAGCTTACCCGTCTAATGAACAAAATTTAACAAAAGCAAAGTTTTATAAAACAAAGTACAAGTACCCTCATGAAACGGTGCATTATTTTCATCGCCAAGGAACCCTGAAATCAGAGAAGCAAACCATTTGTTCGCACAGCGGGTGGCAACCGTTCCGACTTCATAAATTCGAATCCTCCATTATAAGCTATGTTCACTGTTCACCTCTCCACTAACGTCAAAATGAGAAAGTCTGAGTGAACTTTATAATGCTTATAAGTCTAATATAGGCATGAAATAATCACGGATTAATTAATAAATCAGGATAAGTAGTTATAATTTATTTTCTTATTCTATTCGTGTTATGAGTGTTTATTAAAACTATTTTCTTTCGTGATGGAAGATAATAAGCGTCATCGCGATGGTAGTTGCATTGAAAATAAATATATATAGTTAATAAAACTGTTGTATAAATAAACCTAGTGGTCGCATACCTATAGAGATATAATTCATAAATATCAATTCTTAAGACTAGTTCGTCTCCTTTCAAACATTATGATCTTTTGCGGTTGTAGACCAATCGATTTTAAACTTAGGTAGCTGTTCTCCACATCTAAATTTGGTTTTACCGTAAGCAGATTTTATAATGGCAATTACGTGTAATGTGTTATAATGGTATTTTCCATGAGCTTTTTCTCGTCGTCGTACACTACATCGATTTTGATCTCTTGATAGCAAAGCCACGATCCATAGCTAGAATCCATAGTAAGAATTACCTACGTTTATACCTACTCAACACAACTAATCCAACCCTGTAGGACGAGAGTGGCAACATTTACGGCTTTCCATCACAATTTGGTGTTGGTGAAGCGAATTATCGAAAATTGGCAATCGCAAACTAGTTCAACTCTGTGATTTCATTCGTAAAAAGGGTGTTTTGTCTATGTTTACGTAAAGGTAGAAAGGCGGGTGAGGAAGGAATATCTTGACAATTCTCTGGACATTCTTCCTACTTTATTGATTGGGTTTTTAATTTGAAATTTCGAACTTGTCTTATATTCTTGTAAGGACTAAAGAAAATAAATCAATTTTAGTGTAAGTTTTCATAGAAAATATCATTTTAGAAATATCGTATTATAACGTGCAGCTGGTGAGCGTATAATTCAGCCGTCGGCGTCGCTTAATCTTTTTAGGGTTTTGGCATCGGTTGCAAAACCCTTATGAAATCGCTTTGGGTCTGTTTGGTGTTTTGAATCCTTAATATCTCAGAAACTACTGCAGCTATTGACTTGAAATTTGAAATAATAATACATTTTGTGCGCCCGCACATATTTATAGAAAAATAAATGAAAATAAATTAAAAATCAAAATGAAGATTTTCCATACAAATTTTGAAATCGAAATTTTAAATGGAACGTACAAAGTCGAAAGTGGTATCAAATGAAAGGTACTCGTTTGTAGATTTCAAAATAGTTTTTGAAATTTCGGTAGATTTCATACTTTTTAAAATATTTTGAAAATGGTCAAAAAAATGACCGTTCCCCCCCCCTATCTCCGAAGATTGCAGAGCGATCGACGTGATATGTACCAAGTGTTTGTAGGTATTGATCTATATTTTATAGAAAAAATATAGAGAAGTCTGTAAAAATAATACTTTTTGAAATATGGTCAAAAAAGGGCGGGAAAAATTTCTAAAGGGGTGACTACCCCCCCGAGTTGGGTATCAAATGAAAGGTATTGATTTGTACATTCCAATGCAGTTTTTGAAATTTCGATAGATTTTATACTTTTTGATATATTTTGAAAAAGGTCGAAAA
Organism: Eupithecia pulchellata; assembly: GCA_963931895.1. Classification (NCBI taxonomy): domain Eukaryota; kingdom Metazoa; phylum Arthropoda; class Insecta; order Lepidoptera; family Geometridae; genus Eupithecia; species Eupithecia pulchellata. Next base: position 2,359,987 of record OZ007525.1, read on the forward strand.
ATTGACCGGTACCCCCCCTCTATCTCCGAAGATTGCAGAACGATCGATTTGATATGTACGAAGTTTTTGTAGGTATTGATCTATATTTTACAGGAAAAATATAGAGAAATCTGTAAAAATAATACTTTTTGAAATATGATCAAAAAAGGGCGGGAAAATTTTCTAAAGGGGTGACTACCCCACCGAGTTGGGTATCAAATGAAAGGTATCAGTTTGTACATTTTAATGCAGTTTTTGAAATTTCGATAGGTTTTATACTTTTCGAAATATTTTGAAAAAGGTCGAAAATTTGACCGTTCCCCCCCCTCTATCTCCGAAGATAGCAGAGTGATCTATATAAAATGTACTAAGCGTTTGTAGATATAGGTCTATATTTTACAGGAAAAATATAGAGAAGTCTGTAAAAATAATACTTTTTGAAATATGGTCAAAAAACGAATTTTCATACAATGGGGGCTATTTCATTGAGAGCAATATCAAATCAAAGGTATGGATTTCGATAATTCAAAACAGGTTTTAAAAATCGTCTAAGTTTCATACTTAGTGAAATACGTAGAAAAAAGTCGAAAAAATAATTGTAGGTACCCACTTACCTACCCACTAATCTCTGTAGTAACTGTAATAGTAGGATTCCACAGCGCCACGAAACCGTTGTTCTCAAAATTTTAAAGTCCATACCCAATATATTCCACTGCGCTCGAAGAATATTTAGATAATAAGATTATTAAATTCATGAATTCCACCGTGCTCAAAAAAAATATGAGAGGAGTAATGTATCCTGGATAATCCACACAACATCATTTAGCGACAAGCTAAGCAAGCTTGTGTAATTCGTACTACTACGATATCTGTTATACTTAATAAAGTATATATAAGTATCACATTAGATGATTTATTTTTGTGTACGTAGAAAAGGACTAGAACACTCGAACAAATAATCTGCAGATCTTACAAATATTAGTCCCGAGGCGGGAATCAAACCGCAACCTCCTGCGTTGTAAGCCCACCGCGCTAACAGGCCGTCAATATACGTACCTACCTAAACGACAAAAGTTCAAAACCCTCGGCGCGCGAGTTACACTCGCACTTGTCGTACTTGTTTTTAATTATTATCGATAGTAGTGTATTAAAAAAATTAAGTGCCAATATCTCTCTTCTACTCCGCGTATTCAGCTTTTGTTTCGAATGGTACAATGAATGCTTCATTTGAATTTTAAAATGAAGACCATTCGTTATTTCACCTCTCTTTTGTTTTTTGAGATAAATTATACATTCCTCCATTTTGTTAAGCTATTCATGTTCTGGTTGTGCTTTTATCAGAGGATATAAATGTATTATAAGGTACGTGTTTCGTACAGCTTATTAAAAAACAAACAATGTGGAAAGTTAGGAATAAGCCTTTACGTCGCGGAGAATTTCTTTCGAACTGTCAAAGAAAGTTTTCGAAGAACATTTCCCTAAGTCCCTATCAAAAGGGATCATTTCATGTAATAAAATACGCTATCTTTCGCTCACTACTTTGCTTGCTAAGCAGATAATAAGAAAAGAGGGGAATTATCAGGTTCTATGACCTATTTTCTTTATTAACGTCTTTAATATACATCTGCACAGCATGGAAAGTTAATTCGATTTTTTTCTTACAGTTCGATTCATTGGATGAAGAATATTTACGAATTAGCTTGGTCCGTACTCGAGGCAAGACATTCTAAGCTTCTAAGATTAGCGTAGACCTTTTTCATCTTCTATCTCCAAGACCTGTTTTATGTGCTATCTAGGTATATCAGCCCCAATTGGGCTTAAGTACCGATACAATAAATTGACACTAGCTTCAATCTGGCGATAACCCTTGATGAGAACAACTCTGGGAGCCAGACTGGTTTTTAGCCGACCAGTGCCCTTAAAAAGCCAAACTACTAACTGTAAGCCAATCATGAGGTACGTTCTCTAGGGTTGAATAAATAAATAATGTTGGACATTACACTGCATGATCTAGCCCTAAGATAAGCAGAGCTTTTATTTACTGATATGTAATCTATTGTATTTTTTTATTTTAAGTAGAAAAGGATCAGAACCCTGAAGCAAATTTCTGCAGATCGTATAAACATATGTCCCGAGACGGGAATCGAACTCGCAACGTCCTGCGTCGCAGGTGGTCCCCACCCACCGCACCATAGAGGTCGTCATTAGACACATGACATCGCATCGTCATACAAAGCGTACATTATATACACATTATATACATTATATATTGAAGTTGAAGAAATTACTTTCAAATAAGTAATTTACAAAATCGATGACAAAGTGATCATATCAGCAGTAGGTATTTGGTTTCGCCACTGATCATGAGGCCATACTTAAACAATATACTAATTCAACGATCTCCCTGACCTAACCTGACTGTTTAACGTTTCTGACTACATACTGTTTATCTTTACTGTTTTATTTATTAACCTATACTCTTATCGGTTTTGTAACAAAATACAGTAGGTCAGCGGCAAACCCTCTAGGCGACTTCTCTTGTAAATATGAGCAAAAAATACATAAAAATAATATAACAGACTTATAAAAAAATCCTTACAGAACCATGCCACGTGATTCTACCAACTGTAGGTAGGATAGTTTTAAGGCTGTCACCTATCTGAGACGAGTAAAAGCTTCGGCTCGCTGAGCCATTAAGTATAACTAAGTATCTTTACTTGAAACAACTAACGTAGCAGAATATCTAGATGCCTCAAACTAATAGCTAGATAAACTAAACGTCCAACCCACTGTCTGTTAAACTAAGTAGATCCACAAAGAGCAGTTAGTGTTTATTTGAACAGTCGGTTAGTTCTAACGGCGTCAGATTGGCAGCTTGCCAGATCATCACATCCTAGCCGTAAATAACCAAAACTGCAGCATAATTGTTGAGTAAAATCATTGTTTAGCGAAATAGAGTTCTTCCACGAACGATTTAGGAAAACTCTATTTTACCGTTCTCTTTGGAAGATCTTGTGGATGTGAGTTATTTCGACATTCATGTTATTTAAGTTACTTTTAGGGTTTTGCCATCGGTTGCAAAACCCTTATGAAATCGCTTTGGGTCTGTTTTGTGTTTTGAATCCTTAATATCTCAGAAACTACTGCAGCTATTGACTTGAAATTTGAAATAATAATACATTTTGTGCGCCCGCACATATTTATAGAAAAATAAATGAAAAATCCAAATGAAGATTTTCCATACAAATTTTGAAATCGAAATTTTAAATGGAACGTACAAAGTCGAAAGTGGTATCAAATGAAAGGTACTCGTTTGTAGATTTCAAAATAGTTTTTGAAATTTCGGTAAATTTCATACTTTTTAAAATATTTTGAAAATGGTCAAAAAAATGACCGTTCCCCCCCCCTATCTCCGAAGATTGCAGAGCGATCGACGTGATATGTATCAAGTGTTTGTAGGTATTGATCTATATTTTATAGGAAAAATATAGAGAAGTCTGTAAAAATAATACTTTTTGAAATATGGTCAAAAAAGGGCGGGAAAAATTCCTAAAGGGGTGACTACCCCCCCGAGTTGGGTATCAAATGAAAGGTATTGGTTTGTAAATTCCAATGCAGTTTTTGAAATTTCGAAAGATTTTATACTTTTTGATATATTTTGAAAAAGGTCGAAAAATTGACCGGTACCCCCCTCTATCTCCGAAGATTGCAGAACGATCGATTTGATATGTACCAAGTTTTTGTAGGTATTGATCTATATTTTACAGGAAAAATATAGAGAAATCTGTAAAAATAATACTTTTTGAAATATGGTCAAAAAAGGGCGGGAAAAATTTCTAAAGGGGTGACTACCCCACCGAGTTGGGTATCAAATGAAAGGTATCAGTTTGTACATTTTAATGCAGTTTTTGAAATTTCGATAGGTTTTATACTTTTCGAAATATTTTGAAAAAGGTCGAAAATTTGACCGTTCCCCCCCTCTATCTCCGAAGATAGCAGAGTGATCTATATAAAATGTACTAAGCGTTTGTAGATATAGGTCTATATTTTACAGGAAAAATATAGAGAAGTCTGTAAAAACAATACTTTTCGAAATATGGTCAAAAAACGAATTTTCATACAATGGGGGCTATTTCATTGAGAGCAATATCAAATCAAAGGTATGGATTTCGACAATTCAAAACAGGTTTTAAAAATCGTCTAAGTTTCATACTTAGTGAAATACGTAGAAAAAAGTCGAAAAAATAATTGTAGGTACCAACCCACTTACCTACCCACTAATCTCTGTAGTAACTGTAATAATAGGTAGTTCCGAAGCGCCACGAAACCGTTATTCTCAAAATTTTAAAGTCCATACTCAATGTATTCCACTGCGCTCGAAGAATATTTAGATAATAAGATTATTGAATTCATGAATTCCACCGTGCTCCAAAAAAATATGAGAAGAGTAATGTATCCTGGATAATCCACACAACATCATTTAGCGACAAGCTAAGCAAGCTTGTGTAATTCGTACTACTACGATATCTGTAGTAAATAATCTGCAGATCTTAAAAATATTAGTCCCGAGGCGGGAATCAAACCGCAACCTCCTGCGTTGTAAGCCCACCGCGCTAACAGGTCGTCAATATACGTACCTACCTAAACGACAAAAGTTCAAAACCCTCGGCGCGCGAGTTACACTCGCACTTGTCGTACTTGTTTATTAATATATAAAATATTTAATGAGTTCAAATAAATTGGGCCATTTAAGAGGATGCCTAAGACTCAAAAATGGGTGCAATCGGATTAAATAAAATAGTTCATTATCATCATCAGATAGTAGAAAGAAAGAAATAACAGAAATCAAATTAATTTGAACCCAGAAACACGATAAGTAGATAACGAGAGAATAAACAGCATGGTGTCAACTCCTTTTTGACCTCCGGTAGGGGTCTAATGAGATCCCTGTTTCAGCATTATATTTTAATACAAAGCTAGTAGCGATGCTAGTTTTCAGACAGGTCCTAGTCGACAGCTGGACTTAGGCATCCTCTAGGCGCCATAGCTTGCCAAATCCGGCACTTACCAGCAGTCGTTCCCAGGACATCGTCTCACGTTCTCAGCTCTTTGAATGGCCTTGTATGTTATTGGCACAACGTTTGCCGAGTCTTGGTCTCAAATCAGAACGCAAAGAGTACGAGTTTATTATTACTAAATTCTTCAAACAAGTGTTCGAAGAATTTATTAAAAAACAAACATACAATGACGAACGTTAAAAAGTCAAACAATATTTTTTTATTTACCCTAAATTTTTTAAATCTAAATCTAAACCTTCACAGTGTTACAACATGGCCTATTTCTCAAAGAACAGTACAATTGTAATTTTAACATCAAAAGTCAAACGAGCCTCGCCCGGGGCCAAACGGACTTGTCTTGGGCCTCTAATTGGAAACCGTAATCAGAACCATTACGGGCCACATCGGTAATTGGGCCTCTCGATTGTCACTAACGGGTTATCGCATTGCCAAAGGGTTTAGTGACTATTTATAAAATTCACTGAAGCTGCAAGTACTTTGTATTATTTATTACTTTGAAAATCCTTTGATCGAATTTGAACAAGGGAAATCTTGCAGGGAACCGTGAATGGGTCTGTTTGGACATATCCATAATATCGTCAACAACTCGAGTGTCTGTCGGTGCTAGATCCTAAAATCTATTAAATCGTTTATACAATGGCTAGGCCGCTTTAAAACGAACGCTTTTTTGATGTGATATATAAAAAAATAATGCTAGAAAAGCCAAAATCCCCAGCATCATTTAGCCCGCAGATAAGCAGATATTATGGGTACTAAATAGCGATACCTATACTGGATCGTATTTGTAGATGTAATATTTTCTGTTAAATAATTTAACTAGTTAGTATACCTACTCACAATGATACAAACTTAATGGGTAAAAATACATAAATATATACAACCACAATAGAATACCATACACATCACACCTCAAATAAATAGTGATGGTAAGTCTTAGGGGGCTAAGTAAATTTTAGTTATATTGCTGAGCGCCTATACTAAAGGCTATCTTTAAACGATTAAAATAATAATCGGCATTGGTCGATCAATTGCGTCGTTTTGTAAGCATTGTCATTCTTCAAACGATGAGTTTTGCAACATATCGACACATCGACATGCGACATATCTACATACAATTTATACACAACACTCTCATTACAAAGCTTTTATCTCAAACTGCACTTTTAGAGAACCGCGAGCGCGGTGCAAAATTTTTGACAGTTTTCCAAGAAACTAAACAATCTGCTTTTATTGTGCATCAAAACTACAAACCAGACGGTTAAAACACTTTTCTCAATATGAATGTGCCAGAGTTAACAACAAAACTTGTTTGTACTCGAAGAATATTTTTATACATAAAAAGTCGTATTTCGTAAACTATTATATATTAAGTAGTATAAAGTAAATTTACACTAGTTAATTAAGTTAATCATTTAGTAAATCATTTAGTCTTATCATCCACAACATCTCACTTTGAGTATTATTAGGACAAACCGCTTAGGAATTGATCTTTCGAAATGCCCACGCAAATATCTTCAAAGACTTCAAAACTCGATTAATGTAAACTTTTATCATTTAAACTAAATATAGAGATCTCAGCTTGTTAGGATACTGAGGACAAGTTTACTTACCATCCAACTTACATCTTGTTGGACTTATCTCTGAAAATATGTTGAATCAAAGTGGGAGTACCTGGGGATTGGATAATTTTCATATTTTCGTTTATTTTAACATGCATCCTAGAAGGGCCTTGCTAAATAGTGTTCGTAATATACAAATCCGAACTTTTCATTTAAGCTACATTAGAAGCCTGACTTTTTACGATTGCAGCTGTAAAGTACAATAATTAGACTTATGGGTAGCATAGCATTACAAATGCGAAAATTTCATAATGAGTAGCTTTGATGCTAAAGGCCCTGCAACAACTCAAATGACAATTTTTATCTTATTATTACGTTGAAAAAGGGAATTTCCAAAACGTACATTGTGATACCTGTGATATTACAAGGTTTTTCTTTAATGTCTCTGTAATAGATTTATTTTAAAAGCTTAGGCAGAGTTTTAAATTGCCCTTTTGGCGACCAAACTGTATTTTCGCTGAATAAAACGCTTTCTTTACTAAGGTATGTATATATCCCGGAATATCGCGTGCAATGCCGCGGGCAGAAGCTAGCTCTTAGAAATAACCATTTTACATAATATGTAAATGTGACATAATTCTAACAAGCAGCTCATAAGGGATTGGATGAACTCCAGATTTCTGATGAGACGAGCATAGGAATTGCTCATTGTATCGTATAAAAGTATACAATTTATTTTACTAAAAAGCGAACGCTACAAGCTCTCTGTAATATGTTACCTACTGTTCACATCCACCCAATAATAAAGTTGATTAACACTTTCATGGGCCGCAGCAAAGCGGCGGCACGCCCCCGTGAATGCGTTATGTACATAGTAAAATATCAAGTATCTGTGGTCTAACCGCACCTCGGGAAACTAGTATCCGATAATCGATATCCAAATCACAATGTCAGTGGTTCTAACAGTCATCATTTCCACGAAATTGAATTTTCCATCACCAAACGAAACAAACAAATGACAGTCATGCAAGTATGCCAACAAGGGTCGGATTCCATCAAAAGCGGAAATGTGTTTAAAACATCCATAGAACGTTAAATCATCATACTTCGAAAAGCAAATCAAGCATTATCTCCACTCAGCTTTAGCACCACCAAGTAATCACACATTACATTCACGATACATTGAGGATGTATCATATTCATATGCGAAGAATACAAAGAGAGATTGAAGCGTAGATGTGAGATGTGCCTCAAAAGCTGGTGACGTCACTCAGCGGAGACGCAAAGCGATGAGCGGCGACGTGCAGTCAAAATACATCAGGCATGCATTCGACGCTCGCTGTACGCTCAGTTCTGGTCTAGCCAGCACACATTTCCACTTTAGCCAGCTCACATCTGCCCTCCAGCCTAACCAGCACGCATCTCCGCACAGCTTCAGTAGATACAATCTACCTGAAGAACATTTCTTCTCGTTTCTATTTAGGACATAACCGCACATCTCCGTTTTGTCTAGGCCTAAATGCGGTGGTATCTATACTCCCGTGAAAGCCAAGATAAAAAGTTGTTCAACATTTCCCCATAACTACCTACCCTATAAATCACTTCTTTGTTGAATCTATAACATATACTCTTGATTGATAAACAATTAAAAATCCAATAGCCACCTAACAAAATAAAACAATTATAAATATTCTTAAACAATATATTTCCTGAAAATCTAAGCAGTCACCTAAAGACAGTGTGCCTAGAATACCGGCAGCATTGCCTCGTCAACGTCTTAGCATTGAATGGCAATGCTAAGACGTTGACCGAAATAGCTTAAGGTGTACTTTTTTTACTAATCGTTTTAGCTCTTTCCTGTAATGCATAATCATAAATCTTTGTAAAATCAATTATCTATACTAATAATATTATAAAGAGGAAAGATTTGATTGTTTGTTTGTTTGTATGTTTGTATGTTTGTTTGTTTGTTTGTTTGTTTGAATTGAATAGGCTCCGAAACTACTGGACCGATTTGAAAAATTCTTTCACCATTAGAATCCTAAATTTTCCGTGATGAACATAGGCTATATAATATTTTCAAAAAAGTTAGAGATCCGCATGAAAAATTCAATAATTGAAACGTGCGCTGTATATTCAACCTCTTTTTCTATTATGGCGCGTCAGAATAGAAAAGGAGGTTGAATAGGTGCTTGCTTTTTCTCTACGGCCAGTGTCAGTTATGGAGTGTCAAGTCAATGTCAAAAACCCCAATGCTGTTAAAAAAAGTAAGGGATCCGTATGAAAACTTTGAAACCCATCGTTTTAGTGAGTATAATTTCTGAAATTTTTGTTTAATACCCGTGCGAAGCCGGGGCGGACCGCTAGTCTATACTAAGAGGAAAGATTTGATTGTTTGTATGTTTGTTTGTTTGTTTGTTTGTTTGTTTGAATTGAATAGGCTCCGAAACTACTGGACCGAGTTAAAAAATTCTTTCACCATTAGAATCCTTAATTTTCCGTGATGAACATAGGCTATATAATATTTTCAAAAAAGTTAGGGATCCGCATGAAAAATTCAATAATTGAACCGTGGGCTGTATATTCAACCTCTTTTTCTATTATGGCGCGTCAGAATAGAAAAAGAGGTTGTATAGCGCACGGTGCTTGCTTTTTCTCTACGGCCAGTGTCAGTTTTGGAATGTCGAGTCAATGTCAAAAACCCCAATGCTGTTAAAAAAAGTAAAGATCCGTATGAAAACTGTGAAACCCATCGTTTTAGTGTGTATAATTTCTGAAATTTTTGTTTAATACCCGTGCGAAGCCGGGGCGGGCCGCTAGTAAACGATATTTTTGTGATATTACTCGTGAATGGCTTAAATAAAGGTATTAAATATGGATCTTGGGTGGCACACGCCAAGGTATTTAAACGCAAATGGCGTACGTATCCCTTTTAGCCCAGATACAGTAATTGTACCTTTACACATGAGCATGGATGTATTTTCATCAATGCGCTGAAAATCGCTATCGATGCTGGAACAATTGAAATCCGGTTCATTTTGTCCATTCGGCCCAAATCTCCAATTGTGAATTGGAACGGTTGTGGATAGGTGTGCATTTCAACATTTACATTAAAACATGGTAAATCTTTGGATTTTCTCGTTGCGGAATGAGTATGGATGCATCATACGAAATATACCAATCAAATTTACAACTAACAGCAAAAGTAAACCATATACTTAATAAAATAAATCAAAGGACATACCACAAATAGAATATAATTTTGTCCTGCGCATATGAATCGTCTCCGTTGATACTGACCGCCTACCGAAAATCCGGCTAGTAAAAAATGTTAACAAGATTATGTATAAAAAATAAACTCGCAGACTTTGATATCGTTGGTTTATTTCTGAAGCCCATACAAGGTGATATTCTACTATACGCTATGCTATTATGCTATTGTTAGTTTTCTATGCAGTGAAACCGAAAAAGAATGGCGTAGAAATTGGAATGGTCTGGTCATTCACTTGAATGTGAAGTAATCGCTCATCCCATTACGTTGAATAATATCACATCAATTGGAGAGCAGGTAAGCTCATTCAATTCTTTTAAAACTATCATGGTTATTAACACTAAAGTCATTTATAACGGGATATTTACCATGATTAGAGTTTTGAGTTTTCCAATATTTCGGCACAGTTACATGCGCCATGATCACGGAACAACTGAAGGTCACTGCGAGTTAGATTTTATTGGCAGATATACCGATCTACCCTCTTTCTTTGTCTTTTGCTACGAACGTTGCCACTACCACCGGTTTCACTATAGAACGCAACTCGATCACGGCACACAACACTGACGGTATCTGAACGCGGCCCGGTTGGTACATCACTTCTTCGATTTTTACACATTTTCACCACAGGGTTCCATGTTCCGGATAATTGGAAACCTTCTTCTCGGTTGAAGTTCCTGTGTTTGGTAATCTCAATGGCCTCCTGTACCATCCTAGGTATGTAATGTCGCTCTGTTGAGATTACTTGTGGGTTGTGTAATTCGATCCAGTGGTTTGACCCAGACTCTAGAAGATGCTCCGCTATGGCCGACTTCTCAGTTGCCAGATTCTTTACCGCTCGTATGTGCTCCTTGACTCTGCAGGCAATAGTGCGCTTTGTTTGGCGCATGTAACTGTGCCGAAATATTGGAAAACTCAAAACTCTAATCATGGTAAATATCCCGTTATAAATGACTTTAGTCTCATTCAATTCATTTCAGCTTTTATTCTATTTCTGTTAACGACGTAGGTTTATTTTAACTCTTTTGATTTTCAATTGAGAGATTTTGTTGTTTTAATCGAGATTCAGGCATAACAAACTGAATGATCGTGAATATGGTAATTTTTCTTTTGCCTTTGTTTTTTGCTAGTAATGGAATCGTAATTCCGCTATTTTCCAGTACTTTATTTTAATTGAGTATCTGTAGATTGTTTGCAACAGTCTGCAGGAAGCTCAATTGTTTAAATTGTAAATACTATTTCTGATTTGGTTGTTTAAATGTAATTTTCTTTGTTAAGGTCATTCGTTTTTCATACATTTGTATTTTCCCAAATTTGAGCCACATGAGCTAAATTTTACAAATAAATAACTGTATATGGCATTGTTATAGGTCGTTATTTGCGGCAAATTATGTTTCATTAAAGAAAACACTTGATTTAATTAGAAATAACGTGGTAATTTTAGTCCATTTTTGTCACTGTGTGGGTGAACACCGATAGTGTCGTACGAGAACGTCATGAACTTATGAGTGTCAGCGGCGACGACAACGTCATCTGTGAGAAACATAACGAATCAACTCGTAATACCATAGCTTACCATTCATAGACTTTGATTTTGTTCGTTCAAGCATGTAGAACGTACATATTTCGTCTTTTATTGTTGTCATGTGGCTGTCTATTCTTTCAATGTCTATCGTTTTTGTAGGTATGTAGCTCGTATGTAGGTATTCTGTTGTCATGTTGTCATTGACTTGTTTTGATTTTTGCAAAACGAAGCAAAACTATTTTTTAAAACAATCAACTTTCCAAAATAAAAGATGGAGTCACGGAGGATGAAAATTCTAATAAATAATAAATTTCAATTGTCCTTAGTTGGACCCAAAAACTTCGAAAAAAAAGTACTTACTAAAAATGATTTCTGTAGTTTTTTTCTTTCAAGTTTTTTTGTCCGGTGACCACAGTAGGTACTTACTGTAATGTATGCTCGTCCAAAGCTAGTCTAGCTAATAATAATAATAATTCACGCTGTCACGCATACTGTGTCTAATGTAAAAATTTAATATACCTAAATTGGCATCCATAATTTAAAATTACCTACCTCTCAAACGTTTTTTCGAAAACTAGGGATACTATTCACGATACTTATTTATTTGACATCACTCTGCAACACAGTAAGTTGCTGGTTCAATTCCCGCCGCGCGACAATACCTCTGATCTTGAAGAAGTAATGAATAAAGTTTTGTGATGAATAATTTTTTATCAGATCCAGCCAGGATCAACTACCTACCTGTATTTTACCAGTACCTAATTGTGCTCAAAAGTCCGCAATCGAATCAAAGGAAGGCTTGAAAACACGAATTTATTTATACCATGAATAAAAAAACAAACATGAACTTATTTATACCAATACTTGGTACTTCAGATTCTGATATAAAATATGCGATCAGAATAATTTTGATAAATCACAACGACACAACAGGCAGATTTTGCATTTGCAGGCTTACGCACAAAAAATATGTTCACTAACAAGAAACAAATAAGAAAATGTACTTAGATAAAATAGAGTTATTCGCACCCAGGTACAGGCAGGTGGCGTATCGTGCCCAACAGTTCACATTATAATCTTTGCTTGTGTGAGTGATTTGGTCCGGCGATTTTGCTCTTCCCAAATACAAGTTCTATAAATGTTTTCAACGCTTGAAACATTTATTGATATATGAAAAACAACGTACCATTTGCGGCAAATGTATCACTTTTAAATAATATGCACATTTTAATAAGAAAACAATAAAAAACCAACAAATTGAAAGTCAGCGCCATCTATTAGCGAAGCTATACCTAAACTAGGAGACCGTTCCACCTTAACAAAGGTTATCATTAAGTAAAATTCATTCAAATTAATAAAATTTTAGTAATAAAATTTTAGTTAAAAATCGTAGATTTTTAATGTTGCGACTCATGCCCACTGAATCTTCTTCGTGGCTCTTATAAATAAGAATAAGTCTTTAATGGTAAACCATGAATATAATGGTAAACCATTAAAGACAATAATATACCGCTATAAAAGCTTATAAATCTCAAATTCTCCGCCAAGGCCGCCAAGGATCCAGGCGCGTGGTGGCACCTTACCCTAATTACCTCCAAGTGCGATGTTTGCCGGCAGGCCTGCGTCAAATCGTCAAGACATCAATGTCAGGCGTAAAGTAGGCTAAAACGCGATAAGTCACAGAGGGCGCCACTTGTGGATAAGCTTTTCCCGGAGAGGACCTTTCTAACGCTGTCGATGGAAATGGTAGGTACTGCTAGGATTAACCTGGATTCGTATAAATGAATTTTAAATGTTTTTTACAAGCTTTTATTGTGATCTAGGAACAGATTTTTGTTTGTTTTATAAATTTGTTTATTTACTGTAACAATTTTACAAAGTAGACACTGTTTAGAATCTAATTAATTAGGTACAAATTCAAAAATAAAGAACTCAACAGGCTAAGGACTTTCAATTTTTTTTTTTGATTAAATAACTATTTATAATTAATAACTAACACGTGATAAATCATATACAATACTTAAAATTATACACAAATTTAACATTCAAATTGTAGGTAGTCCCTTTTATGATCACTCTGTCAGTTTAGTGCGCATTTTTATCAAGGTACTCTGACAGGTAAATAAAATAATAAAACAATTCAAATGAGTCCAAACTTGTTGAGATGAAGTCATTAACGGTCAAACAGGTTTGAATGATTTTCAGATTTCAACAACTTTACTTCTTTAGGCTTACTAAATTGGATTTAGACAAATCAACTACTAGTCTTTATTAACAAATAAATTACAATGATCTAACTAAATAAAAAAAATTTACAATTGAGCTAACTGCAGACTGTACTACTAGTACATTTATATATCACTTATTATACAGGGTTACTGGTTATTCGACCTATTCCTGCTAGGAGGTTGTGGAGGAGGTTATTTCCGTTGAATTAGACCATAATGTTCTAGAGCAAAAGTCAACCGTTTCTGAGAAAAAAAATATCGAAGTTTTTCATCAATAAATAGAGGTTAGGGGGTTAAAAAAATATTTAAAAAAAAATTTGGGTTATAATCAAATTTTTATTTATGTTTTATTAAGAAGACAAAACATGCGTTCTTTAATAACACAAAAACTACACATGTATCTCACCATTAGGAAATACTAGACAGAAACATCATGAATGTTTAATATTTTCTTTTAATTAGGTCCAAAAGAATGGCATTAAAAAAAAATATGCTAATACATTTGCCGTGCAGATTATTTTAAAAACATGTCCATTCTTTCAGCTTTTTAGAAACGTATGTAAACTTGGGATCGGTTGTAGGGCTTAAGGTAAAAACGCATATCAAATGGTCCAGGTATCGAATTACGCAAGCATTTGAAAAATTGTTTATGATTGAACATAAACAATGAATTCTCGGAATCGTTCTAGGTACCTGCTAACTATCGAGAATGTCAAGTTAGAATGCTTTTAGTCAGTCATTTCGTACTGTTTGTTTGTAATAATAGGACGCTATTTCACGTATGGTCTAATTCAACGGAAATAACCTCCTCCACTACCTCCTAGCAGGAATAGGTCGAATAACCAGTAACCCTGTATATTAATACTCGTTTCAACAAACGATTCAACTTGATCGTTGAAATTGTTTAGATTATCCAAGTATATTTTTGTTTCGATTGTGGTTATATTCCACAAATATAGGCAAAAACCGATAAGAAAGTTTCCTTATTTGATGAAACGAAACAACAAAGCCCAGCATACATAAGTTCTAACATCCGCTGCGTTCCTAAGGGAACATTGTTTATCTTGGAGGCTATTGAAGATGTGATATCGGTATTGTTGTGAACACGGGAATATTCGTTATGATCGAGGCAATAGAATGAGCGCCAGAATTACCTAGGTTGTAATCGAGATTCCTATACAAATCGAGACAGCGAATGCTCATTGAAGCCATTCCAAAGTAGGTAATACTTTGGAATGGTTTTCGTATGCTCTAATAGGTTGGATGGAGCAAGGTAATGACTGAACTCTTTAGCATTTCAAAATAAGTAAAGGTTGTCGCAAATATCAGAAAGTAAACTGGTAAATCTACTTAGATTATTTATTTATTTCTTCCAACTATGTTACAAAAAAAACAATGACATCAACATCAACATCACCAGCCTATAATAGTCCACTGCTGGACATAGGCCTCCCCTAATGAGCGCCATAGATGGCATCATTATTTGGGGGTTATTACCCATAATCCCCACGCTGGGCATGCGGGTTGGGGATCGCAGTTCGATGTAGTTGTTCTGCAGAAGGCGCTGCTGCCCGCCCCCCCGCTGTGTTTCCCTTAGTCGCCTCTTACGACACCCACGGGAAGAGTTGGGGTGGTGAAATTCTATGCCGGCACCACACGGCAATGACATGCTCTCTGCTAATAAGGTTGCAGTTGCCTTGATTACTTAATGCGTTTGCATGGCAACTCAAAACGAATGAAGTTGAGTTCGCTTAGCATAAACAATACTCTTTTCTTGAATGCGGACCTCCTTATACAATATGTAAGTGGTAGGGACTCCATGCTACTCACTTAAATTTTTTCTATCGCGGCGTAGCAAGATACGGCTGAGTAACTCGCGGGGCAAACGAGACAAAATATCCATTTTGCCAAAGTGGGACTTGTACGATACTATGTAGGAGAATGAAGTGGTCTCAGATGAAATGGTTACCTAAATAATGAAAAGGTAAAGAAACGTAGAGAGCAGATTTATTTAAGCTTTAAGAAGTTACTATTCGTACATAATGTAGGAACTGCGGTACATAGACATTAGTGACATTGGAAATCCGTGGAGTTGATACTCAAAGGCTTCAATCCACTTATATTACAATCGCGAACAAGCGTAGACGTAATGTGGGTGTACAGTGATCTACGAAAGTTACAGAACAAATTATTAAAGTGTATTCTTTACTCATAGTTTCTGTTCATCTGAGTAAGTCTCAAAACTTTATCGTGAATTGGTTTTCAGAGTCCTGAGTTCGGTTTGCCGGTACGGAGAAGACGTTTTTTGTAGGCGTAGTTCCATGTCCGGAAGATAAATAGATATACAATCACTTCAAGTCCGGGCTCCACCTGAAATTCAGCGTAGCATCAGGCCTAGCCGAACGCTTACACGCTGAGGTAGGGACCCTCCTTTACCCAATTTTTAAGCCTATTTTTAATTGTTTTTTTCTCTCTTCAGTTTTTGTGTATATCTTATTAAGTTTGTATATATGTATATTTTTTGTTTTTTTTATTGTGTAAAAATATTTTTTTTTCTTTTTTTCTTTCTTATAAAGGCTTTCTTATAATGGCTTTATGGGAATATATAAAATAAAAAACCATAAAAAAATAGATATCGCGTTAAATATCATCAGCAGATTATACATCTGTAATTAATAACAAAATAAATATACCTTTTGCAAGTCACTGTACTGTCGCAATTTACATGAGCGTAAAACCAGTTAAATTGATTGCAACACATTACGAATTGGCTAATTTTAGCAAATGGAAAAGCGCCTTTTAGGTTATTGCGGAAAGCAAATTCCATAAAAGCTGTTTATGGTTTTATGTTTCACTCAGAGATGGCGTTGTATTTTTTAATTAGTTTGTGTTTTGTTTTTTTTTTTCAGGTAAGCGAAAACTGACCTCATAATCATCGTGACGCGTCCTCTCTTCACTCATGCAGAAAAAAAATGGAAGTATCAAAGGTGGACAGAGAGACACATGGACCTTCTTAACCTTTTAACTGAACTCCTTAGAATTCTGTAAGGAGGTTACGTACGTAAGTTTTGTAAAGAGGTAGAAATGACTTTTGATTAAAAAGTTCTCTTCATGTGGCTGAAATCTAACTGAACATTATAAATATTATGTACGAAAAATTTGTGTTTACTTGTTACGTAAATACAGTTCAAAAACTTTTCTTTCCTTTTTTATACATCGAAGGAAAAGAAAACCACAACATTATTGACAGTACTGACTAAAAAATCTCCAAGAGATAGGAAAGTATAACTAGCTCGTAAAGTAAATATATGTAAGTGAAACTCAGTTATCGACTGGCTTGGTGTTATCCGACAGAATGGCACGGCATGCCACTGTGTCATAATTTTTATAAGAATCTGGCTCACGAGATGGTATGGCTGAACAACAATTTTGTATAATATAGAGTTGATATATATTTTTTTACTTCTAAAATTACTATTGAGTATTTTGTTCTGGTCAATGGAAGTGGTTTATTCGAGAATTTCAATCGAAAAATCGTGCACCATAGTAATTGCATAAAGTTTTTTGATCTCTTTAAAAATGCTTATTCTTGTACTCATTTTATATTATTGCGTAGTTTTCCAAAATTTTCTCATACACTGTTATGTTACTTCATCATTTTTATTAACATCTCGAAATAGTCCAATTAGGGAAACCACCAACTTTCCAACAAAGCAAGACATCGACAAAAAACGCTACTAAATACTCCATTTAAAAAAGTTTCCAACAAAAATCTCGACATTAATTCACCCTAATCCAGGATACGATTAAATTACCACAAAAGGCGGGAAGATGAGAGTTGGAAGTACCTATAAACTTGTGTTGTGATGACGTCACAATCTCGGGAGATTGAATGCCCGGAGATGATTTATTCTCATCAGTTTTTAGGTTAAATGGAGTAGCAGGAAAAGAAAACGACCTCATTTACGTTAAACAAGGAAGCTATGTTAATAAAATATAATAAATACCTAATTCATGATTTTCTTAAAGAAGCAAGTTTGAAAACATAAACATGAGACATGGAGTCTCATTTTATGTTTTTATTACATAGAACCAAAGTTAACTTTAATATTCTTCTTGTATTCTAAAAAGTTCAAAGCTCTAACATTCAAAGTTCGTTTAACAAATCCCCTCCTTTAGAATACTCAGTCAAGAAGTGTCAGTACATTTCATTCAATCAGTTAATTACTCCAAATCAAGTGGTAAGAATCTTACAGGAAGAAGATAAAGGACAGTGTCGGATAGGCTGGTACGGCGCAATGCAGTTATATTTTCAGTAAGGGCGGGCGGCGATTTCACCAGACGGCCCGATAACGCTCTATGGAAAGCACGCCTCAGAACGGTACCGGTTACGTAAAGACTCTTTCGTTAACATTCTCTTTGGTAAACTCCGCGAGTGCCACAGACTTTGTACAGCAATTAGTGAACTCTTTTGAATTTGGAATTGGACTGTGAAGGTTTGTAGTGAATTAGAATAAGCGTTCGGAATTTTGTGAATTGTTTTATTTTTGTTCGATATTCAAAATTTTGAATGTTTTTGGTCGATGAATATTTATGAATTGGATTGGTTACACATAGTTCTTTTGTAAGTTTCTTTATTAGAAATTAACGGGATTTTTTATAGAAACTGAATTTAGCTATGCTCTTATTTAAATAATTACGTACCATTTTCATAAAATTAACTAAATATCTCAGAGCAAAATGTTAGAATTCATTACGAGGGTAAGCATATGAATTGTATTATATCGGGCATCTCTGCGGTAATAATCCGAATATTCCATCATCATGGTGTCAGACAATAATGGAATAAATTTATTATGTTAATGACGGGGTATTCGGTTTAATAATGCAAATATTTCTGATATCGACTGCAATATAATATATAAGATGCAATTCACTACGAAATACCTTCTTTACATGAAGATTACGCAGGTAATACACATATTTTTTTCGTTTCATAAAAATATCTATACTAATATTTTAAAACTTTTTGCTTGGTTGGATTGTAAATAAATAAAACTGAAATAACGCTGGACAATACACACAGCATTATCTAGCCCCAAGCTAAGCAGAGCTTGTGTATGGGTACTAGATGACTGATATAGGTACATAATATAATATTATTGCATACATAGATATATTTTTTTACTATACATAGAAAACGCCCGGAACACCCCGAAAAAATATCTGCAGATCATACAAATATTTGTCCCGAGGTGGGAATCGAACCTGCAACCTCCTGCGTTGCAGGTGGACCTTTGGCCACCGCGCCACAGAGGTCGTCGGTTCCGAAACTACTGAAACGATATGATAAATTCTTTCGTCATTAGAATCCTATATTATCCCCGATGAACAATATAAACCACAGAATATTTTCAAAAAATTTGGAATTTCTATATTTATTTTATTTTTTATGGTACTTAATACAAAATCCAGAGACCATATTATACTCGTACTAGTATTATAATGAATAAAACTTAAGGCTTATATGACGTATTTAACCCAACGTGTCTGTGTGTGTGTTGAAATTTTATTATTCTTTTTTGAAATTATTGTTCAATACAGGTATTCGCACAGGTCTGTGCGAACCTACTATTATATCGTCATAAGTGCTTCAATTCGGTAAAGGAAATAAATGCAAACGTTGCTATACACGTTTACACAAAAATATATTGATTGATGAACTTAATAATTCAAAATAATAAATGTTATCAAATCAAATCACACGAAACCATAAAAAAACTATGTACGTTCAAGATGTCGAGCAATAACCTAATTTAGTAGCAAAATGTTATTTCTTCCGGAACCGGAGGTTTTCATTGCTAATGAAATAATTATTATCGCAAAACGTTTGCACGAGGCTGTAAATGGAATTGAAGGTATGAAATGAAAACGTTATATATTTTAGGGAGCAATTTAGTATTTGGCTTGGCAATTAAAAGAAGCTGAGAATCAAGACCAGAATTATGGAGTCCTTTTTACATAATGTAAGTAAAATATTTAATAACAAGGATAACTACAATTAAAAACTAAATTAAAACTAGTTTTTACAAATAAAGAATTGAGCTAACTGCAGATTGTTGCAAACAAATTACGGGTAGGTCAACTGATACACATCGCCGCCCCCACCGAATAAAATCGTAATCGAAAAAACAAAATTTTACAGGAAAAATAAAAAACCGTTTTTTTAAAATAACTCCTAAAATACTTTACTTATCGGGTTCATTTTAATACCAAAAGATAGCAATATTTTTTTTGTATATGCAATATAATTTAAATTATAACTGTGTTTACGAATGCAGAGTAATAAATAAAAATATGTTTTACCAGAATCAAGACCATAATTTTACACCGTAAAGCAACATTACAATTTTATTCGCGGAAATTGTCGATAATAGCCTGTACAGTAATAGGTCTTCGCGATCTTATTGAACTCAAAATAGTGATGTTGGTTGTATCGGTAATGCAATGTTACCATTTTGTTCGGTACTCAATTAAGCTTAAATGAATAACGTAAATTTGCAATACGTTTATATTCCTTGAAGAAGATAATAAGTTTAGTGAATGTGAAAATAGGTTACTGTAAAATTATTTGCATTTTGGGAATCGGTATTAAAAGAAAATCGAAGGAAATACAAAAGTTATCCAATTATTACAGATATTTAAAAGATGTTTGTGATAACCACCGATACCGAGTGCTCCCAGGGAAGTTCTAGTGCTCGTCTCCGCTTGCGGAGACGTAAATCTGGACGTGAACCTTAAGCTGTGGTATTCTAAAAGAACCAGAACCACACTTATTGGTTGCGCTTCATTGGCCGTTCTGAATGGATTCGCAAGAGATGCATCTTAAGGTGTAGACTCGGCGGTGGAGGTTCCTTATATGGCGTTTTAACGAGAAAAACCCTCGTTATAACGCCAAAGACGTTTGCGCAGGAATTGTTTATATCCGGCATTGAAGCCTATATTTTGAGTAATCCGACATTCGACAAGCCACAGTCTGCCACTTTTAACAGTTTTCAATTATGTCAGGCGTCCGCACTGTCTCCCAGACCCAAAAATTCTTTTTTTCATTTTATTTCTTTATGCTTATAGTCTCTACACCTGAAAGATATCATGGATATCATTTTCGAGTATATCATATTGTGCAAACGAGGATTATACCCGTTCTATGTAGCCCAGCCTTTAAAATTATCTCTCATAAAGGGCCTCTGTCCTGTTGGCTACGGCCCCACGCATGCCTCCCAAAGGACCGAGACTCTATATGGCCCGTGATCGTGGAAATGAGATAAAATAATGAAAAACCTTTATGCAGATAACGTACAATGATTTCTCAAGTCTTATATACGAGGACATGTTATCTGTTTGCCCTAGTTTACACATGCCTCTTCTAGCTTCTTCCATTCGTTTCTATCCTTGGCAATTCTTGTCTTTCCAGTGATGGATTTTATTTATGTCTTTTTTCCACCTTTTGAAAGGTCGTCCAAATTTTCTATTTTGATTCCTGGGTAATGTAATCGTAAATGTAGGTAATAGTTTTATTCGACTTTTCAGTTCTTCTTAAAGTTTGACCGATCTACAGTTATTTTTTTATAAAAATAACATAGTATAGAAGAGAAAGAAAGAAAGAAAGAAAGATTATACTCTGCCTGATTGTATTCATAGCAAACTTCTCTCCAAAGACCTATCACCGACCAATCTGACGAACATCCAACTTTCTATTATGCGCTTTCGACAGGTCCCATGTTTGGTTTCTTAAATTAAAACATTGGAAGAATACATTTATTTTAAAGTTTCCTTTAAATTTTCAGACAAAGCTCTTTGTTTTTTATGATTTATTAAATGACCAGTATCTCTTTCAAGCATTATCTATTCTTGTTTCTATTTATTTTGTTGTTAGATAATTTGGTGAGGTAAAGTTATAGCAGATAAGGATTTTTCCGAGATAAGTATATTCCTTAACATACCGACTCTATTGTGCTGAGTGTTATTGAGTGTTATTGGTTAAACTTAATTTTCAGACTATTAATATGTAGATGCCCTACTTTTCCACTTTCTTTGTATCATATTAGCGAGTTCTTCAGGCTTATTGGACCTAATTATCAGATCATCGGCAAACCTTAAAATGTTAGTATAATCTACATTTATTTTTAGGCCATAATTCTACCAATTGAGGTTTTGAAATATTTTCTCAAGATCTGCTTTCGTTCTTTTCCAGTTTGACGGTTGTAGAGCTAAATTTGTAAATGTTTCTAATGACCCTTGTATTTTAAATGCTTTAGTTGCCTTAGCAACCACCATGCCATACTTTTTTTTGTGTTCTAGGGTTTTAAAGGCTTGGTATTCGGCCAACAATTGTTTTGGAAAATATTTTATAATGTATATGCTTGTCATCAAGCTGATTGCCCAATAATTACTTGTGGAATTTTAATCCTCTTTGTATGGATAAGATAATGATTCAGTTTTTTTTTCAGATTTATTATTTCTTTGAATATCATTGTGAGAATTGTGATGATTGCTTCTCTGGTAGCTATAAAGAATTCATTTGTGTAGAAGGGTCCGGGTTGATTGTTTAAAAAAACTTAGATCCTACCTTACTCCTACCTCTCTTGGAAATATTGTCGATACCTTATCTTCATCAGCTTTCAGCAGCTTTGTCTCTGGCACATTATTTTGGCTCGTGTACAGATCTCGGTAGGATTCTGTAGCCCTTGCGAGTGTGTTTGGTCGTTTTGTTATGCAGTATCCGCTTTTGTTTTTGATCTGCGGTATTCATTCTTTTTGGTGGTTAGGATTTTAATATCAAGCACTCGAAATCTTGGCAAAGAGTAGAAAACAATGGGGGCTTCTAAATTAGAGCACAATATTATCATCGTTGGACGTTAGCTCATGCTGGGTGAGGGTCATGTGCTATCACTTTTTTTTACCTAAGACGAAATAAGAGCGATGTTAAAAGACGTTGCTTTGGCTACTATAAGCTTGCCAAAGCCACATCTCGGGATTTCATAATCTATCATTAAGTGAGTAAATCATCGCAACCTACTATCCCTACATAGATTACGATGGCTTTTTTTATATTAAAAATACATTAATAGATGTAACCATTGCAGATATTTTGAATTAAATATAGTAATAAACTATACTGTAATAAAGAACTTCAAAGAAAACCTGAATAAGAGGGTTTTCTACTTTACGAAAACTAAGTTTTATACTTCTTTCCCGAATAAAATCGTATTCGCATCTTACAACAAAAAGCGAGAAACCGAGGAGTGAGTATTAACCTGTTGCAATGTTGTTCGGATCAAAATGTTGTTTTTATTTTTCGTTTAATAATAAAGTAAAATCCATTACAAAAAGCCTATCTCAAGAACTACTCGTACGATTTGCCTGAAAAAAATTCACAAGGTGTAATCGCACCTCGGGAACAATTATTTCAAATAAAAACACTTCTATCGTAATAGTCGGTAACCATATTATTCGGTGGGGGCGGCGACATGGAGTCTTGATTCTATAATATTTGTACTTTTAATTTTGCTCGAAAGGTTTCGTTGAAAAAAGCTCAGCTGAACAAAATTACCAACCATTAAATTACGAATGTGCGGGAATAGACAGTGCACCTGTGTTTGCGTACACACTTGTGTACTATAGGTAGTAATAATGTCCTGCGTACGTCGCTAGTCTTCGTTGAGACTAGACGCCGTGTTCGATTTTGACTAGGAAGGCAAGACCTGCAAATTTGGTGATTATCAATTAAAAACAAACTACAAATTCTACCTTAAAACATAAGTAAATACGAAAGAGGAAATGTATACTAGAATTCGTTCAATTGTCTAGATGTGGATGTGACATCGAGTGATAAATTTGTATTAAGGCGCATACAGCACCTAAACTAGCGCCACCACCTACTTTATGTTATTATTCTCTTTAACAAAGGAATTTTCAAAAATCCATCGTCCAGTTTGTGATACCTATCATAAGCTTTTTTTTAATGCCTCTGTAATAGTTTTATTCTATTTAGTTTAGGAAGAGATACGAAAATAGATTTTGGTGGCCACCAAGGGCAACTTCGTATCTCTTCCTAAATAAATGATATAAATCATAAAATAATGTCCATAGTAGGTTCAGTTGCAAATTGATCATGATTTATCATCTCCATATTCCTCTCGGAGACAGATCACATCGGCCTCTAACAAGGATTCTCAATTTCAGTCTTGAATCACAGTAAAGATGCTGCGCAGTTAAAACACAGCGTTTCAACATTACTTATAAAGATTTATACATTTTTTTTCATTTAGACTAGCGGTCCGCCCCGGCTTCGCACGGGTATTAAACAAAAATTTAAATTTTCATTTGGAACCCTAATTTTTTTGAAGATAAAGATAAAGGTACATTTATTTAGCTTCACAGGAACAGCACGATAGACATAGGTATACAATATGATGAAGAAGACAAACACAATGATCAAAAAACTATTATTGATTTTGATTTTTGATTTTGAATACGATATGCCTATGCCTATGTTCCGTGATGAACTTTTAGGATTGTAATGGTGAAGAGAATTTTTATCACTTATGATTATTAAGTTATTATTATCATTATGTATCTCATTTCCATGAACTCGGGCCATATAGTTACCCGTCCTTTGGAACGCATACGTGGGACCGTAGCCAACAACACACAGGCCCTTATGGTAGTTAGTGAGTTTTTTATATTACGAATGTGACGTATTATTCTTGGAATTTACGGAATAAAACCTTTAGTAACTACTAATAATCTACAGATACCTCAAAATAAATGTTTATTGATTACCATTATTCTTAATTTAAAAGGGTTAAAAGGGAGGGTTCATACAAAAAGTGCTCTAAAGCTAAACATTAAAATGTTCCTTCTGCTTGTAAATCATCATACTGTGCATGTTTTATGGGAGGCTCTCAAAGTCGGGTTATATCGGTCACAATTGACAAGCGTAACGAGATATGATTGATAAAGACGTCCTAACACGCTCAGCGCCTGTCAACGACTAATTGAAATATTTTACAATTTTAGGGTTATGGTGAAAAGGCATTGACACTTTTTGCGTTATAAAAAAAAACCCTAATTAGCTTAGAACTCAATCGATAGTGGGGATTGTTTGCAGAGAAGATGACTATGAAACTAAAAGTAACAGTTTTGTTACTTTTAACCATGAAAGAACTACGTTGTTACAACTTAGGTAATCTAACTGCAGCTGTACCGATTTTCATAAAACAACTAAGAACACTATCGATGACGTCATCATTTGAACGAAAAAAGCTTAGTGAAATTTATCAGTGTTGGAGCTATAATTCTCAGATAAAAGATGCGATTGAGAACGGCGTAGAACTGATTCGAACTGAGCAGAACAGCATGAGAGATGACGTCATTCTAAATCCTCTTCTATAAATACGCAAGTTTTACTTCATGGTGGAAATATCCTATCCGCGCCAAATCATTTGATTTTAAAGGGTTAAAATTAATTATTAAATATCAAAATGAGAACAAACAATTTCATAATTAAAATTATTGAGCTAACTACAGTCTGGTGACTGACATTGACTGCTAACAATCTACAGGTACCTTAGTTGGTTCTTATGAATACCAGTCGGAAACGTTTCGAAGACGCAGGCTGCATTGCCTCGTATGGCTATGCTGATGCATTGTGCCAGATACTGACCAGCTCTCGAGCCACACGTTGCTACGACCAGATGCTCAAATATTTTTTAAAAAACTTTTAAAAAACCGAACTGCCTTGGTACTTAATTTGTTTGAATTCGTTTGAAAACAGAATTCCTTCGAGTAGATGTAGATATAGATTTTTATTGGAAAACGTGCAGAAGGAGTCTCCTGCACGTTTTCCGATAACAGTATATTCAACATCAAATACATCATTTAAAATGTCTGCTCACTCGATTGTGTAATTTTACTGGAACTCCAATAAATAACACGTTGTGTATGTACCCTGCATGAGACCAGGAAAGTTATTGCCTTTAGTTGCCAACATCTAGATTCTGGAGTTTTGGACATTGTCTTTAGATTAATTCTCGATACAACTTTTAGTTTTGGAACAAAGCCTATTTTATGCTCATACTTCAATGCCAAGGGTTAATTATTTGCGCGCCAAAACAAAGAAAATATATTTTTTTCTTGCCAAAACGCGGAAGTAAAATCCTTGAGAAGATAAAGGTTATGTGGTTTCTTGATTTTGCGATTCATTTTAACCTCTAAGAAGGTGAATAATAATATCAAATAACCAAATAAATTTCCCAACAAGCATTGTTGAGTTATAAGGCTTTAGAAGTAATTTATAAAAACCTACCTTACATTTTTATAACTTCATATGATTAATTATTACTTCATTTGAATAGGCAAGTACCTCACTCGGTAAAAATTTACGCAGCAATTTGAACGCTGTAGACTTTGTATTTCTTTCATCAAGTCATAACACACCCAAGCTTGTGTGACAACGAACGCAAGAACATAAGGAATGCTTAATTACCGTATAGCGACACGTGACGGATTGTTACACAACGACCCCTTAAGCGTGAAACATACCTACCCTTAAGACCTTCGTTATTCTAATGAGCACGTTATAAATCCACCTATTAAAAAACCTGAGATAATATTGTTTACCTAGGATTAGAATATTTGGGCACAATGAAAATTCATTTTATTCAAAACCTTCCATAAATGGAAAGCGGTTGGTTGTTTTAATGTTCACGAAAAAATGCTAGGAGCGATAAAAGCTGCGTGTAACGAGTAAATTCGTAGGCCTTTTTCGAGGCTTAGAAAATATAGATGCTCTTTGCGTTTGTATAAACTATTTGTTTTAAAAAAATATAGGTGTGTCGCTTTAAGAAGCTAAAAAGAATGTTTTTACAAACGTAATAGCATCATCTATATTTTCTAAGCCTTGAAAAACAGGCCTTCTACGAATTTACTCGTATACTAGCGTGGAAGTAGTACTATTTTACCCCGAGAAGTGAAGAGGACTACTATAATAGACGTGTTACGATTGTAGCAATCTAAAGGTGTACATATGTGCAGACGTGCCACAATTTTAGACGCGTAGAGGGTCTACGCTGAGATGTAGTAACTAGAATGTAATCTAGTATTAAGTACTAATCTGTGGTATAAATGTAATATAATAACGTATCCTAACAAACAGAGAGTCATCATGTAGATTTCAGTGGTTTCACTCGCCTCCGACGTCAATCCTTACATGGCGACCTTGCCATGTAAGGATTGACGTCACGAAAGTGTAGCGAATTATTGGTGTAGATTGTTTATCTCATCTTCATCATCGAGCTTAAATAGTCCACTGCTGGATATGACCAAAAAAAAAAATAATTATAACATTGTTGACTGTTCATTTAATATTTATCATAAAAATAGTTTCTCTTTTGTCTTGATTATTCTGTTAGGAAGGCAGAAAATAACAATGATAAAGGTTTATTTTATAAGCTTATGAGAGGTATTTTAAAGAATCTTTTTTGTTCTAATCACCAACATCATCATCAGCCTATATTAGTCCACTGCTGGACATAGGCCTCCCCTAATGAGCGCCATAATCACCAACAAGCATATCTAAACCGATTAGTTCTATAAGCCCTTAGTAGACGCTGAAACGTGTCTCGGCTAGAAATCGTTGAGACAAAATGAAGAAAAGTTCAACAAATCCTAGACAGCAAAAAAACAAACGCTTCGTTCAGTTACAACTGACCATGACTATCCGATAACATGGCACGTGTATCTACTGAGTCGACCCAGTTCAGAGATCTATCTCTGTTCCTACTTAGATAAATTCTACTTTCGCCTCCAAACTATTTACCGAACAAATAGATGAAGTAATCATCGGTTATGTTATCATGCTATAATGCTATTTCTATTAGTTTTGGCCCATCATTAATCAACTAAAACACAAACTTAGTCAAGATCAATAAACGAAAGTATGTTTACTCGATTATTCACTAAAAGGTTCTATCAATAGTACGATTCACAACAATATTTATGAAGAAAAAACGTTTTTTAAGCCTCGAGAATCGTCGAATACATTAATCAAATACGGATCCAAGATAAAAACGTTCACAGACTTCTTCTGGTAGCGAGTTTTATGTGAATAAATATTTTGGGGTTGCTCGTTTATGACCTGGTTTTTATTTATTAGGAAATTATCGTTGAAAAAAGTTTTTTCACGGAATATTGTTATTATCGTAAATAGCTCGTAACCATTTCTGTTGAACATCACTTTTAAAGTAGAAAGGATTTTTTTACAAATATAGGAGGTTCTCGGTCAATAAATTTTACCTAATGACAATAATAGAACAATAATTTTGTATAAGTACAGACTGTCAATACGTAGGTACCTACATATAATATGAGAGTTAAAAGTTTTAATAATGAAACTGTATAAGTTACTTTTAAATAAACTTAATAAAAGCAATACCATAATTAATGATCATGAGTTAAACCAATTTCAAACAATTTAATTTCGTCTGAAATTTCGAATACAATTTTAAAAAAATAATTTAATACTGAAACTTTTTCGCGTCGATATCGACATTTTCTTAATTGTCAATTACGCGAAAAGCTAATTAATTTCTAGAGTTCAAAGTAAGATAGGAATGCTATTATTGGAATTTCTTGGAACACTAATCATGGACTTTAATGTAACCGAATACTGAGAAAAAAGCTTTCAGCGTCAATATCGAGTCTCGTCAGGAACATGAGTTGCAAAGTGGTTTTTGTTCATATAAAAATAAGGTTTAAAATGACTTGTGTGTATGATAAGGTTCCGCCTACATAGACAAAATGAATATATTAATGCTTATAAGTAGTCATCATGTCATTTTTAGAAATTATGGCTTTGTTAGCCAAGTCGAATCGAAGGCCACGATGGCCATTCTCAACCAAAACAAGCCAGGTGTGCAGGTTATATCATAGTGCCCAAGTGAGTATACACTCTCTATTCGCTCATTCTCACAACCCGAGCGACACAATCAGGGAGATGTCAGGTACAGGACCAACAGCTTAAAGTGCTTTTCGAGGAACTTCAGAAATAACACCGTGAAATTATAAATACAGTGTTCCAGTCAAATATTGATAGTATATGAAAGCGTATTATCGTTAGTAGGATTGTATAACCTATAAATAGTCTTAAAGTTTGTGAAAATACTTGTAGCTACAAACGTGGTTCAATGTCAACCTTAATTAATAGTCAATCGCTAAACATGTTTATTCTGCATCTGTTGCTTCCTGCTGCAACCCTGAAATCTAAATTTAATTACCTAGTCCCAAATTATTTGATGTTCCTATTTAATATCTGCAAAAATAACATGCGAGATAAAATAAACCATAAAACTATGTTTTAGAGTCCACTTCATCTTGTATCCGGGAAATGAGCTTCCGATTTTGTCACGTTCATTTCTGTACGAATTGGCGGTTCTAATTTTCCCGTGATACAGTACATTTACAATGGGACGCTAAAGACTTGTTAATTGAAATTTAAACCTTAACTTGGTGTAGGTATGTTTGAATATTGAACCTCCATTCATGCTCGACATTGTGGTCCCTGTGAATAGAAGCAATCTTGTTTCCAAGTTCGGTTTTGAACATTATTCATAAAGCTGCTTGGATGAATTGAGCTGATAAGGCAACTTTAAGGTAAATTATAAAGGCTGGCACGAATGATTTATATTCTAATTCATCAACATCAGCCCATGCCACTGCTGAGCATAAGCCTCCCCTAATGCTAGCTCCCTGTCTTTAGTAGCAGCAACATATCGCCACGCGTACCTACTTGCAATTTTATTAACTTATGGAGTCTAGAATCAGGAATTAATTTTAAATTTAAAAAAAAAATATGTAAAATTTTGATTTAATTATCTATACTAATCTAATATTAACCGTCAACAATGTCTGACCGCTTCGTCAAGGTCTTGTGCTGTAATGTGAAAATATAAGATTATAAGGTTAATATTAAACATAGGAAAGATTTTATTCTTTGCTTCAATTGATTAGGTTCCGAAACTACTGGCCCATTTTGGAAACTTCCTACACTATTAGAATGATAATCATAGTCTAAAGAATATTTTCAAAAAACTAAGGGATCCATATTAAAAAAAAAATGTAAAATGCCCATGCGAAGCCGTGGTGGACTGCTACTCTTGAATATTTTTAGTACTTGCCCACCATGGAGGGCATACCTATACTCGTACTATGGTCGTATGAAACACGGTTTAGTATTCATAGACTAGCTCCCGCGCAAGCACCTACCCCCTCACCTTGGTATGTCTACGCTAACTCAATTACGTATAGTTCCACGATCCGAGTTCCGGTAGCCCACGTACTCGAATCTAGTCTAAATACAAGTGTACGTTCTCACCTCATCACTGTGTTTACACCTGCGATACGGTAACGTATGGAAGTGATTTGTTTATAGTAAACAAAAACAATTCAAAGGTGAGAGTTATTTGATTGATTTGATTCTATACCTGGCTTTTGCCTCTGACTACGATCAAGCAGTACCTATTAAGATCATATCACATATCATCAGCTGGAAAATGTATTAAATTATATCACAAAAAATTCAGATTTCAGCCGGATTTAAACCAGGGACCTTCCTTCAGTACGGGACGCGCTAAAAATCTGCAGCGACTACGAACTATAATTATAAAAATCATCATGTACCGCACAAGCGTTTTTTTTACTCTTATCTTTAGAGGATAATTTTATAAATTCTACACAAGGCGTGTGGGTTGCGGATCGTAGTTTGGTCGTGGATATTTTATGCAGGAAGCGCCGCTGTTTACTCCCCGTAGATATCCCCATAGACGCCCGTAAGAAACCTGCGAAATGCGTTGGGTTGATGCAAATTCTAAGGCACTACAGCTATGAACTTAGATAAAACATGATTACTTATAACCGACATAACGCTAGCTTTCATTTTAATATTTTTTGAATCTTTTGGTTACCCATCTAGCCGGTTACTAAAATTTCTAGGTTTCCTTTGACCATAACTTAAAAAAAGAATTTATTTCACCACCGTCGGAACCATACATAAGTACTTACAGCGCCCACAAAAAAAAATAACTTACTAATAAACTTAAAATTACTTATGCAGTACGATAAGCCTAAAAACACATTAAATACAATAAAATATACATTATTTATACAGTATGGTACACTCCATCCTAGAATTTAATGACCGAAGCTACGCACAAAACCTAGTATAAAATGTGATATGTTATCGTTATTTATTATCGTTAAATGGTTGTCAATTTATAAATCCATGTCAATTCCTTGTCCTTCGGTATCCTACGTCACATTTTTTACGAAGGGTCCACTTTATCTACAAAACGAATCTCTTTGTCGCGAGCTTGCTAAAATATCCCGATGTTCACAATATTCTTGAAATGTTTAGGTATTTTCGAACAGAAATATTTTTATAGGAATGTGATATTGTTCGGGTTATAGATCTAGGTATATGTTAGAAATATCGAGAAGATAGCGTTTTTCAAACAGAACCATATTTATAAGAAAGTTTATATAACTGTTTACCGAATTTTGGAGATTCGTTATCGAATGTTGACACTGGAAATTTGAAAACTTTATGAATGGCTCCTTATTTAAACGACAGCAGAATTCAAAATATTTATTTAGTTTTAAGGTGATCTTGATTCACCATTTTAGGGGTCACAATATAAATATTGGGTGTTAAATACACACAATACAAATAAATCTGGCTGTTGAGAAACTAAAACGGTAAGTCATTTTTATATCGTACGCACTCCACATATCGCTTTTTCCAATTTCGGACCCCTAAAATGGTGAAACAAAACCTTAAAAATAAATCATTATTTTGAACTACCTCACCTACTCACATATATCGAACCTACTCACCATATATTTATTCTTAGATCGCTATGATCATACGATACATACATTTTTTTTAAATACATTTAATCTCACGTAATGTTTATGTACGTAATAGGTATAATGTAGGGTTAAATTAAATATTAATTATTTTCAAGGACTTGAGGAAACTCCTATGTTCCTAGGTCAACAAGTCAACAACCCCAGACGTAGTTCCAACAATCCTCCTGTTGACTGCTATAATCTAGCTGGAATTCAATTCTGATTACGTAAAGGGATGGTAATCCCCAGACAGGGGCAACCTTAATTGACTTGCTTCATATTATGATGTGACCTTGGCTGCGTCGGTTTGGGAAATGAAAGAAAGCCATATGTTTTTCATAACTTTTCGTATCAGCAAGGTTCCCAATTCAGGGTACTTTAAAAATTCTATTTTTTCGATCAATCGTAATTTAATATTACACTTTCATTGCTTATACGTTGATCAAATGTAAATTGACTTGTTGATTTAGTGATTGGCCAACATTTTACTTTATATGTGCGCATTAAACTGTTTATAAATTACATCAAACATGATTATATTTCAAAATAACTGGTAACTACCGGTTTCCATGGCAATGAGTGTAAACAAGGGATCTACTTTGCAAAACAAAGAAAGTTGACGGATCGTATAAAACGGAGGAAAACCGAACCGATTATGTGAGTGAAGCTTCTATGAAAATGATTTTAACGTTTATCCCGTGATCCAGAACAAAATGTGTCATTTATTGAGGCGTCCGAAGCA
This sequence comes from Eupithecia pulchellata, assembly GCA_963931895.1. NCBI lineage: Eukaryota > Metazoa > Arthropoda > Insecta > Lepidoptera > Geometridae > Eupithecia > Eupithecia pulchellata. Next base: position 2,392,336 of record OZ007525.1, read on the forward strand.
TTTAAAGTTCGAGTGTTCAAAGCAATAATGTAGTGTTTCCTTTCGTTTCCTCCATATGTCATCAAACGAAATTCGATTAGAATTTTAACCAGATGTCGCTACTTGAAAAATTACATCGCTCATCGCTCTATCGAAGGTTTAAAACCACTTCCAAACCTATTATAATTATTCAGGAATTTGAAGTCGGCTTTTTTAAAACACACGCCACATTATGAAGTTTGGCCATTATATCTGACGCCACGGCCTCTATAGACTTTCATACTCCACATACACTGTTTTCATTGAATTATCTTGTCCCACCATTGTCTTGGTGAGTTACCGCACTAAGTTTCAAATAGGCCACGCCATGCGATGCTTGGCAACCAAGCCCTGATAACTTCATGTTGCTTATAACGGTAAGCTTAAGTTTCGATTTGTGTAAATAAAGCGTTTTTTTTTTAAGTTAATTAACAAACTAATCTTCGCTACCACGAAAATCGTATTACATTCAAAGTTATAAATTCTGATGAAACATTTTGTGAGGCTATTAGCTATCACACAATGTTTTATAATAAGTCATTTCATAATTCACATCACTAAGCATAGGAGAGGAGCCTAATTAATGTCTATTGTATGAGTTACTAATTTTGTCTATACTAATATTATAAAGAGGAAGGATTTGATTGTTTGTATGTTTGTTTGTTTGTTTGTTTGTTTGAATTGAATAGGCTCCGAAACTACTGGACCGAGTTAAAAAATTCTTTCACCATTAGAATCCTTAATTTTACGTGATGAACATAGGCTATATAATATTTTCAAAAAAGTTAGGGATCCGCATGAAAAATTCAATAATTGAACCGTGGGCTGTATATTCAACCTCTTTTTCTATTATGGCGCGTCAGAATAGAAAAAGAGGTTGTATAGCGCACGGTGCTTGCTTTTTCTCTACGGCCAGTGTCAGTTTTGGAATGTCGAGTCAATGTCGAAAACCCCAATGCTGTTAAAAAAAGTAAAGATCCGTATGAAAACTGTGAAACCCATCGTTTTAGTGTATATAATTTCTGAAATTTTTGTTTAATACCCGTGCGAAGCCGGGGCGGACCGCTAGTACTGTATATATTATAGACTAGCAGTCCGCCCCGCCTTGGATCGGGTCTTTAACAGAATTGCAAAAGTTTTTTCACTTACACGTTGGGCCACATTATGGAAGTTTTCATACGGATCCCTAACTTTTAAAAACAAGTTCTATAGCCTATGTTCATTAGGGATAATGTAGGATTTCATGGTGAGAGAATTTTCCTAATTGGTCCTAAAGTTTTGGAGCCTATTTAATTCAAACATACAACTAATCAATTTTTTCCTCTTTGTAATATCATAGTATAGATAATATATAATATTTAAAATCATCTTGTTAACGTTTACCCAGAAAAAAGAATTTACGAAAAATCCAAACTTAATAAGGCTTTATAAAATCAAATACTGTGAGTACATAAGTCTATATCACCCAATGCTTTTAAATGGATGTCCACATATTACATACATGAACGGATCGAATTTTGGCGAGGCTCCATAGGGTCAAAGACATCGAGCACCACGCCAAAAGACTGGCTACTTGCATGTCTTCCATGCGGAGATAAACTTTATTATATAAGAGTTAAAGTTTATAGCCTCTTATTAGAAAGTTTTGGGAGCTTCAAGAGTAGTGTGACGAGCCAACGGATTTTGATGACGCCAGATTTGATTAAAAATGGTGGTTGTCTGCAAAAATGACTTAACCATGACTATTAATCGGGTTTAATTTTAAAATCACTTGATATTAAATTAAAGAGACTTAATGAGCTTGTGAGTCAACTTATTTTATGACATCGGATTGATATGGAGTTAATTTTTGATTATGTATGCGGTTCTATGCAAAACCAATTGGTAAGCTGTCCCGTGCGTCGATCAAAGTGAATCAAATACAACTAGAATAATTTAGCAGAATGCGAATATGGGCCAGATTCTATTGTAATCTGTAGATGATAAGGCTGAATTTCGCCTGTATTAATCAGTGAGTACAATCTATCTATTGATGCTCAGTTCCAGCTGAGTAGGCCGTCTAATGAAGGAAATGGTGCAAGTGACGGCTATTAATTAGAAAGCTGTTGATAAGACAAAATAATAGCTTTGTACTGTACTTGTGAGTTCAATTTCCGCTAGCAAGTTCCAAGTTAAGTTTAAAGAGTCGAGTTACGGCTATTTGTATTACGGCTTTGTTTAGAGATGTTTCGGTTTAAAAGCTTTGACATGTTCTAAGGTTACAAGAAAATTGCAAGACTAAAGCTTTGAAGGCAGCTAGCACAATGGCTAACACAACAACAACAACAACAGCCTATCTCAGTCCACAGTGGACATAGGCCTCCCCTAATGTGCGCCAAAGGTGGCGTTATTTCATCTGGGGGTTATTGCCCATAATCCCAACGCTGGGCATGCGGGTTGGGGATCGCAGTTCGGTGGAGCAGAGTTCTACAGAGGGCGCTGCTGCCCGCCCCCCGGTGTGTTTCCCTTAGTCGCCTCATACGGCATCCACGGGAAGAGTGGGAGTGGTGAAATTCTATGCCGGCACCACACGGCAAGATGGCTAATAGACATCAACATATTCCGTTGCGTAATGGAGCGGGTGTGGAGTTACTTATTGCATTATCCCTCAACAATACCAAATATGGCGACTTATCTTTATTTTCTACATTCGTAAAAAAACAACCTTTGCCCATTTAACCGCTTCAAATCCCTAATCGTCGTTTAACCGTATAATTGCCTCTAAGTATAACGACGCCGACGACGACGGACGCCATGTTTAAAATCATTTGGTAATTGTCACGCAAGTGGTTAACAAGGGTAGAAGTTAATAAGATGCTCATTTAGTTTATAAGTTTTTTGCATAATATTTGGTACCTTGGTAATTAAATAATTGACTACGTTGATTAAGATCGGGGCTACTTTTAAAGGTGACCATAATAGTCTTGCTTTTCTGCTTGAGCCCTACCTAATAATGAACAACTTATGTGATTGATTAATTTTATCTAAAATAAGTGCAGCCATCGAGAGAAAGGTTGCATTGATTTTAACAAAGCAATAAGTAGCTTAGCATACGCTGAAAAATAAAAAAAATGTCACAATGTGTACATCATTTTTATACCGACACCCTCAGGGTGTGGGTAGGTATATATCAAAGGCATACAAACCACTCATGCTTCAAACTTATGAAATCCATCACCTTAATCGTGGGTTAGACTTTAAAATATCGGTGCCTACAGACATATTTCCCAAGGCACCTTCGGATTCGTAAAAGTCTTGTGGGACCATTCGACCCTCGGTTTTGTGTTGCTATGTCTACGCCATCCATCTTATCCGGTCGCAATCTAACCCATTTACGACTTTTATCTTCGCAGTCGATTTATTTTTCCGGATCTTAGCTACCGGTCATCCGTGATGGATAAAATTTTATATGCACGAAAGTGTTAATAGGTAAGTATTGAAAGAGATAAAAGCATTTTGAAAAGGGTAGAGAACACCGATTTCAATACGATGTGTCAGACAGCGTAGCACTTGCATTATTTACAAATATTACATTTTTTTGTATTTTTTATGTTCTCTAGGAACATATCCTCTATTCGGTTGCACCGAGTGGAAAGAATAATTGATCTCTTGTTTCAAACCAATTTCTAAATTGCATATCATTAGAAAATTCTGAGTACTCACTAAACATTCAAAGGAATTTAAAACCGAATCCATCAACCCTAACAAGTCCACAGGACATTGGCCTTTGCAATATTCTCCTTGCTTGGCTTAAAATACCATTATAGACAGAACCTTGACAGAACAATGTAAACATCGCTTAATAGACACCATGGGTTAACCTTCAAACAACAAACTGAATGACATTTTGTTAGTACAATCAGTCAAGTACACCGCGACACCAAAGTATCCTAGTTTCATTGTATCTAGCGACAAAGTTTCAGTTAATTACTGTGAAACCATTACGTCAACTAGATAATAACATGGAAAGCTATTATGCTTTTCTAGCTTATTTTGCAAACCTGATTCAGCATTGTGCCGTGTGGTGACGGCATAATAAAGAATTTCACCACCCCAACTCATCCCGTGGGTGTCGTAAGAGGCGACTAAGGGAAACACACCGGGGGGCGGGCAGCAGCGCCCTCTGCAGAACTACTCCACTAAACTGCGATCCCCAACCCGCATGCCCAGCGTGGGGATTATGGGCAATACCCCCAAATGACAAGAACCGCCACAAAATGGCCCCCAGTTCCCGGCCGCCTCGCTATTCCTGGCCATGGTAGCGGCCACGGTAACGGCGGGGCAGGGGGTGCTAGGAATCACCGGGCTACATTAGGCTACCACACCCCACACACACTGACCCTGGCAACGTTTAACGGACGCACTCTGAGGCTTGATCACCATCTAGCGCAGTTGGAAGTGGAGTTAGAGAACATTAAATGGCATGTTCTAGGGTTATGTGAAGTCCGTAGAGAGGGGGAGGACACCGTAACCCTAGACTCGGGCCATCTTCTCTACTTTCGTGAGGGTGATAAAACATCCCAGGGTGGCGTAGGTTTCCTCGTCAATAAGGCCCTCTCTAACAACGTCGAAGAAATCTCCAGTGTGTCGACCAGGGTAGCGTACCTGATCCTTCGGCTGTCTAAGCGCTACAGCTTGAAGGTCATTCAGGTTTACGCACCGACCTCGACACACTCGGATGATGAAGTGGAGGATATGTACGAAGACATATCCAAAGCCTTACATCACACCACCAAGGCTCACTTCAACGTTGTTATGGGGGACTTTAACGGCAAGGTGGGAACCCAGACTGGCAACGAATCCCGAATAGGCCCGCATGGTTTTGGTGTTCGAAATCACAGGGGACAAATGCTCGTCAACTTCCTTGAGAAAGAGGGGCTGTTCTTAATGAACTCTTTCTTTAAGAAACAGCCCCAAAGGAAGTGGACATGGCGGAGTCCCGATTCTGTGACTAAAAATGAGATCGACTTCATCATGACGGATAGCAAGCATATATTCAGAGATGTCTCAGTGATCAACAGGTTCAATACCGGATCTGATCACCGACTCCTTCGAGGCTCTCTGAATATAAATTTGAAGCTTGAAAGAAACCGTCTGGTGAAGTCCACGCTCCGACCGAACCCAATCCAAATCATGGCGGGCACCGAGAAGTTTCAGCAGCTTCTCGGGGATAGATTCGCTGCCTTGGAACCCACTGATGACGCTGACGAGACCCTACACAATCTGGTAGAAACGCTGAGGGACGAGGGCATCAAGTTTTGCAAAAAGCAGCGTACTGGTAAGAAGTCCAAACTCTCGGATGAGACTCTTGGGCTGATGACAAAAAGACGGGAAACCACCCAAGCGACTTCGTCAGAGAGGTCAGACCTGAACAAGCGAATTGCGAAGATGGTACGACGCGACCTTCGGAGCTCTAATACACGCCTCATTGAAGAGGCGATAGAGCGAAACCGAGGGTCCAAAGTATTCACTCAGCAGCTTGGAAGGAGCCACCTGACGAAGCTTTCAACGCACACAGGAGTTACAGAGCCTCTTCAACGCCGTCCTTCACAGTGGGAGAACTCCAAAGGCGTGGAGTGGGAGTTTGGTGGTGCTCTTTTTTAAGAAGGGAGATAAAACCCTTCTTAAAAATTATAGACCCATCTCGCTCCTAAGTCACGTCTATAAGCTTTTCTCACGAGTTATATCGAACCGTCTCGCCAGGAGACTCGACGAGTTTCAGCCACCGGAGCAGGCTGGGTTTCGCGGAGGATATGGTACCATAGACCACATTCACACAGTGAGGCAGATTATACAGAAGTCCGAAGAGTATAATCAGCCCCTGTGTCTGGCTTTTGTGGACTATGAGAAGGCCTTTGACTCCGTTGAAACCTGGGCTGTTCTACAATCCTTACAGCGATGCCAAGTAGACTATCGTTATATCGAGGTGCTGAGATGTCTCTACGAAGCCGCTACGATGAGTGTCCGAGTACAGGACCAGCAGACTAAACCGATCCAACTGCGCAGAGGAGTGAGGCAGGGGGATGTCATATCCCCGAAACTGTTCACGAGCGCGTTGGAAGATATGTTTAAGACGCTGGACTGGAAAGACAAGGGCATCAACATAAACGGCGACTACATCTCACACCTGCGATTCGCTGATGACATAGTCTTAATGGCGGAGTCGCTAGAGGAGCTGAACCGGATGCTGGACAGTCTAGCTTCAGCCTCCCGATGTATCGGTCTTGGCATGAATTTGGATAAAACCAAAGTCATGATCAATGCCCACATTGATCCAAGACCGGTGATCGTACATGGCCACCTTCTCGAAATTGTTTCTCAGTACACTTACCTCGGGCAGATTTTGCAGTTGGGTAAAAACAATTTCGAGAAGGAAGCCAAGAGGAGGATCCAGCTAGGCTGGGCAGCGTTCGGAAAACTACGTCGAGTCTTCTCGTCATCCATACCGCAATGTTTGAAAACGAAAGTTTTTAATCAGTGCGTCCTACCAGTCATGACCTACGGAGCTGAGACGTGGACACTCACGATAGGGTTGGTCCACCAGTTCAAAGTCGCTCAGCGCGCTATGGAAAGAGCTATGCTCGGAGTTTCTCTGAAGGATAGGATTCGTAACGAATACATCCGACAGAGAACTAAAGTCATCGACATAGCTCAGAGAATTAGCCAACTGAAGTGGCAGTGGGCCGGCCATATTTCGCGAAGAACCGATAACCGCTGGGGTAAACGTGTTCTTGAGTGGAGACCGCGACTCGGTAAACGTAGTGTAGGACGCCCTCCGACCAGGTGGGATGACGATCTGCGAAAGACTGCTGGCAGATGCTGGATGCGACAAGCCGAAGACAGGGCGCTATGGCGCTCATTAGGGGAGGCCTATGTCCAACAGTGGACTAACATAGGCTGATGATGATGATGATGATGATGATGATTCAGCATAGATGGTTTATTATTTTTCTGAAATTCCATTTTTCCATGTATACTCGATGTACACGTAATTAAGAGATTGCTTTATATATTTGGTCCTAACGCTTTATACCTACCGCAGTCTTGATATAATTATGGTAAGTTTGTTATACGTTAATTTGAAAGTTATTGTCATCGTTAATTTTAGTTTAGTCAGCAAAGTAAACATTTTTTACAGCATACTAAAGTTTTATTGAGAATTAAAAGAGTTCCCAATGTCCTTAGAAAGCGGAAATAACAAAAGCCTTTTACGCTAGGTAGGTACTAAAAAGAATTAAAAATTAAAAAATACAAATACAAAATAATTTATTTTCAAAAATTTCTAACAATGTAGAACCTCTGACTCTTGTAGATTAACAAATGGAAGAAACCAGCTCTTCCTATTGTCCTACTGTTCAAAAGTAATAGTTATTAGTTTGTCTTATAGCAATGTAACAATGTTTAATTTTGTAATTGTCTTGCGACGGGTAATTGTATTGGTTTAGGCACAAGCAGTTAAAAGTTTAATTGTCATTTTACTTTGTTGCAAATTTTAGGGTTATTTTACGGGAAATGTCTGAAAAAGTATGGTCAAACTTATGATGGGTATACTGCTCAAGGACTTTCGACGTAATCGAACCAAATTGTCATCAGAGGCCAAACAAAGAACGGCAGATAATCGTGATCACACAACGGATCTAACAAAACATTTTAATTCATAATCAACTCGGAAAAATGGACGAGGTTCTATTTCAGTATGTTTATTTATTTTTGTATTTTGGTTGATTTCTCCGTCAATGACAAACTGATTTTATAATAATTTGCTGTATAGAGAATAATCCCGACATGGTTGCATAATAAATATTATTTTCCGACTCTTACGAATTTGTCCCGGAAAACATGAAACACACTACTAAATATTATATTATTATCAAACATTATATTCGATAATAAAGATGATAGAAGTTTTTGAAACGATTATACCTATTATTTACACACATGAACGCTGGGGTACGTCGTTAACACCAAAAAAGTACTCCATTTCATGTGATTCACACGTAGACTGTTTTTTTCCTAAGATCTGCATAATTACTATCAATCTAATCTCATTATAACTTTGATCCGCAAAACCGAACATGGTCTTAAACAACGACTTACAAATTTATAACTTCCTAAAAGGGATTCCAGAACTTTAGTTTGTTTACTTTATTCGTTTAGCTATGGATTTTTCGGGGCCATATTTCAGAAGCGGTTTTGCGGTTTGAATCATGGTTGTCTTACCAATGCGGATTTGTACAAATTCTTAGAAAGGCGAAGGATGAATGAGTCGTTTATGAACTGTGTGATGTTTATGTTACTTTGAACGTAGATTATGGATTTTTACATCAGTAACTTTAAGCAGTTGCTGTCTTCAATTTCATATATTTATTCATTAAATCAAGTTAAATACGGGATAAAATTGGCGATAATAAATTGATGTATATACTTTTTACCCTCGTAGAAACAACTAAAAAATTTAGTAATTATTACGTTCATGTAAATTTGATATGGCCGTGTGGTGCCGGCATAGAATTTCACCACCCCAACTCTTCCCGTGGGTGTCGTAAGAGGCGACTAAGGGAAACACACCGGGGGGCGGGCAGCAGCGCCTTCTGCAGAACAACTACACCGAACTGCGATCCCCAACCCGCATGCCCAGCGTGGGGATTATGGGCAATAACCCCCAAATAATGATGCCATCTATGGCGCTCATTAGGGGAGGCCTATGTCCAGCAGTGGACTATTATAGGCTGGTGATGATGAAATTTGATATAAGTACCTATAAGAAAAAAAAGTGCCACGTTCTTTTGTTATTCCATTGGCAAACGAATGTCAGTAAAAACAGTCAAAAGGATTTTATCAGCACAATTGCTGCGTTGCGGATGTTCGGTTCATATAAATTGTTATAAGCAAATATAGACAAACTGGTATTGTTTACAGATAAAACGCTGTAGGTAAATTATATAAACACGAAGCTCACAAATTGCCTCGATATGGGGCATCTGCGAGTTCCCACGTTGAAATGCGTTCGGCGCCAACATTTTTTGCCAACGAAAGGCTTGCCTATAAGAACTTAGAGTAAGAAAACCTTACTTTCTTAGTAAATATATTCGTATACAGAACGAACTTTAAAAAAAGACGTAAAATAAACGCGATAAATACCGGTTAAAATAGTAACTAATAATTAAGTCATAGACCATTAGATACTTCTTAGTTTGTTAAAATGATGTGCCAATTTTAAATATATTCTGTCACAAATTTGCATTTAGCTTTCGTTCTCACACTAGCATCAAGTGCTAAAATGGAGTTACCAAATATTTTCCCTAATAAAAATAATCTTGCATTTTCAATGATCGGTTCTCATCAATAGATCTAATACATTAAATAAAATTGTATAAAATCGCATTTTACCTCTTTTGAAGAGGGCTTCCACGTAATGCTAAGTATTGTAGAGTATGATTATAGTACTAAGCCCCTGTGGAAGCTTATTCGGTCAGGAATGAGTTTCTTCGGAAGTTAAGAAGGCTGTAGACAAGGATTACGAGGTTTTATTTCAGATGAAGAGTGATTGGATTAGATTTACAAGCTTCCTTTCAGATAAATAACGTGACCTACTTTGAAGTTCAATCTTGAAACCTATAATTAAATATCTTATACTTAATATAAGAATCAAAAATCACATACTTCTGGCGATATTTAAAGAATTAAATGCCATTTTGTTATAACAATGGGTAAAACATAATTTATGTCCAATTCAGCTTCAAATTCCTTTATTTTAGCATAGTACCTAAGGGGTCAGAGTTCATATTTTTAAAGCTTTGGCTTATATTTATAAAATTAAATGGATGATATTGATACTTGAGATATAACGGCTGAAACTTTATCATTAATTTACACAAAAATATATTAAATTACCATCACCGCGTGAACAATATAATAATACATATTTGTAAAATACCTTCATGGTAAAATATCTACGTTTTCTCAGTAAAAGCATCAAATGCCCTGATTTGTAAACAAGCGTCTAGTTTTCATAAGATATTAGGTACCTAGTACAATGATATTCTCCCCATTGATAGAATATCTGTATAGAATCGCCCGACAGATAGCATACCGCAACCTGCCATGACGTCTATGTATTGTAAATTCACCGCAGTGGCCGCAACGCGAATGGATTTCAACCCAATATTACCTTTAGTGTTGTATTCTAATATTTTCCTGATATCATTATTGTAAAATTAAATAGAATGTCATATCAGTAAAATAAAATATAGTAGGTTCATTACCAGTCTTCAGATCGTTTATCAACTAAGACAGATTTTTTATCAAATTATTTTTTGACATCGTTGTTAGAGTAGCCAACGAAAAAACATAATCTTTCAGCTGAAATCAGTTTAGCCTATAGAAAGAGGCTACTTGTACTAAAAACATTCAACCTTCCCAAGTAGTCTAATTTCTTATGTTTTGAAAGAGGTTCTATACCTCAAAATCACGCGTAACCTACTTGGTTTATGTCGAGAATTAGTTTCTTATTTAGTTCCTTTTTCAAAAGTCAATTACTGACCGCAAAACATGGCGGTAATGAAAATTGCTAGCGAGTCAGGGTAATTCATCAACTCATCCTACGGCCCATTTAGGATGAGTTGCAGAAAATCAAAATAAATTATATTTTCATTCTGCAACTCGGCCCATGTTACGTTCGAGTAAGCCGGAAAGGTTAACTTAGCCCAAAGAACGTTGTCAAAATAATAACCAGATTGCATAGATATTAGAGTAAAATATATTATTATAAACTTGGGTTGGCCCATTGTGAATAGTAGATAGGGCTGGATATGTTTCTGCCAGAGGCATTTATTTATTATATAATATCGGAGCTCTAGATGGAGTTTAAAACGACAAATGGAAAGTTCCTTATTCAAATTCAAATGTAATGGACCTCTTGGGAATCACAGTATGAAGCTAACATTTTTGAAAACAATGGAGGACCTCGTGGACCTCTGGGAATAAGCCAAAAATCCTTAATGAAAATGTAATCGAAAATTTATTGTTCGAAATCAATTGCCTCTGACGAATATTTTTTATCTGATTATTATTTTAAGCCGGACCATTTATTTTAAATATTTATATGCACATTTTAATTCTAGTCTCAAGTATTCGAAACACTTCCCTCAATTGTTCCGCTGCGATATTCCTTTTGTGCACAATATCCAGACTATGAATTGTTTGAACAGACAGATAATTATGTAGCTTTGTTCTATTTTTAGAACCTAGGTGCTTGTTGTAGACGGTTAACGATGTGTTCTCCGGAAAAATATCTTTCATTTTTGAGATGATTTATAAAGCGTTAAAGTTTTTCTTTTAATGTTTACGGACGAAGTCTGGAACATTTTGTTTTTTGGACGGAATAGGGTCGGCGATGTGTAATAATTCTTTCCATCCAAAGGTTGCCTGGAAGAGATCGCTTCTAACCGATAAGGCTGCATATTGTACTTTTCTCATGTAATGTCTTTTCTTGTGGTCAATTTCTGGTGAACAATCAAACATTTTTGTATTGTATTGGTTACTTGGTTAAGGATTATGGTCCATTTATAAAAAAAAAATTAAAAGGTTTTCCTCGGTGATTCGATTATTAATTTCATTCAAACAAATATAATATACACAGCATTATCTTGCCTCAAACTAAGCAGAGGTTGCGTTATGGATGCCATATAAATTAGTTGAACTGCAAAAATATTTTCAGTAGACAACATAAATAGAACTATGACTTGATGTGCTAGGGAAAGTAGTTATGTACTTTATTGCTTTAACCATTTTGTGAAAGTTGACGTATGTTTTTTTCAAGATCTTTCTTTTACCAGAAATATTAATATGCCATAAGAACGTAGTTTGTGAGTGTAAAAAATTTAGACTCCTCAGAGTATAGAGGTATAAAGAAAAAATGAAAGTAATAAGAAGGCTATTTTTACCCTATTTTTATATTTTTATATATTTTTACCCATTTAAAACAAAATTCAAACGAGATACAAAATAATGAACTTAGTGTCCAGAAAGAGAAAATAGATAAATAAAATAAAAACACAAACTTATCCAACAGAATACAGTGCTTGCAAAATTTTCATCATAAATCACAATCTAAAAATACCGTGTAATGCAGCCGAAGCGGTAGAGTCGCGCAATAAGTGCCAGGCCGAAAAACTGTTAGGAGGTAAATAAGCGAAATTACTTTTCTACCCTCATAAATTTTCCGGACCATTTTCCGGACAGTTTCGTCACTACTTTTCAGCTGGTGTCTGTAAAAGCATCTCCATTTAAAAATGCCCATTTCGTGTTGCTGGCTTTCAGAACTAGATTCAGAACTACTCGTAGGAAGGAAATGATGATCATTGTAGATAACGATGTATCGATTACTTTTATTTCTTTAGATTATCTGACTGGGATGAAAGCACATGAACGAAGGGCTATGAACATTTTACAGAAATACTATGTATTTATAGAAAAACTTGTTGGTTGTTTTTGATACCTATTCTTTTTAAGTTTAAGTGTTTTAATGCTTTCGTGTTGTACAAAGATCTTATGAGTACTGAATATAATGAATTTTTTGACGATAATTAATCTAATCATTGGAAAATCGTGACTGAATAATCATTTATTAAATTTTAAATACGTAGGTAATCAACTACGTCTTGGGGACGCTTCCGACTGGATAAGGATTAGTTAGACTACTTTTAAATTGTTTGGGAACGGTCTGCAGTGAGGTAAATTATTTCAATTTTAAATACTAGTTCTAAACTATTGTGTTAATTGATTGAATTTTTTTTAACCTCTTAGATACAAAAAACACCAGGTATTTGAATTATCTGTATTAAATTTTATAACAGAATTTGGGTTTTATAAAAAAATTAAGTAACAAAGAATATAACAATTATATAACCAAATAGAACAAGTATTTAAAATTTAAAAAATTGAGCTCACTGCATAGCATACTGATGCAATCATTCTACAGGAAACTCAATGATACATTTCAATGCCTGTCATAAGTGTCCCCAAGATGTAGTTGATAGTCTACGTATCTAAAATTCGATTAATTTTTTTTTACACTATTATCTAGTAACTTGCTTGTTACAGAGCCAGATTTATAGAAAAGAATAGGTATCAAAATCGTCCGTCAAGTTTTTCTATCAATAGATTTAACTAGGCTTCAACAATGCAGCCAAGAACTCGCGGATAGACTCGTAGTTCAAAACTAACTTGCTCGTTACAGAGCTGTGCTATTGGGATTCAGTTCAAGGCTCGAGTGGAGCGTAAAATTTACTTTGACTTGAGTTTTCATTGAATTCGTTTACGAGCTGTTTTTTTTTGAATAGAGAGTGCTTTGCTTTTTACGAGTAGACTGAGTTCTGATTGGCAGCCGCTAAGACACTTTGGCTAGAATTTTATGCCACCGTTTCCACCGAACTTTATTCACCGCACTGGTTTCGCTAGTGCTTTTGCATATTTCACAAAACGAAGCGGAAATGCTTAAAAATAACCTATTAAATAAGGTAACTTCATGATCGCCTTCTTCATTTTCACTAGCATTATGTAGACTTCTGAATATCCCTCACACAAACCATACGACTTTGCCAATATCACCAAGCTTGGCAAGCGCAGGGCCGCAGCTGAGGTGTTAAGTAATACACAGTTGGAAACTACTGCTCTACTTCCGGTTCTCGAAGTCGGCTCTTGCGACATTAACAAGCTGTCTTAGAGTGTTCGAATTTAAATTATTCACAGCCAACTATAGAATCTTCCTGCTTGCGCCTAGCTCACGGCCGGTGATCTACCGTTTTGGTGAATAATATTTTTTGCCGTTGGATAGAAAGAGCTGTTAAATAAATGAAAAGTCATTATAATTCATTTCTTTCTGGTTATGTAAAAGTATTCAGATGTTTTTAACTTATTTTATGGTCCGTGGTAAAAAAAATAAACTAATAAAAAATAAAAGCATAATTAATATAGGTACACATTATTTGTGACTACAGCGACGTGTAGATGACGTAATCAGTGTCAGCTGATGCCAATGCAGGGAAAAGTCCAAATTCACGCAAGAAAAATGAAATTAAATGATTTATCAAAATTTCTATTTTAATACAGAATGTTTACAGACATAAGTATAACCTAGTAAGTAAATGTGGTCCATTTCTTGTCATATAGGTACTTAAAATTTAACGGTAAAATGTAAATAATACATAAGTACATTGTTTCTTTAATAGGTTGATAGGTAATGAAAACGTACTCCTTACTCCTTCCGAGAGTTGTAATCTAACAATATCATCAAACGTTTTCGTTTCTGGGTTAGCAACAGTCACTAGCTACTTAGGTAGCTTGTCTGCTCCAACCCTTTTCGGGTTACACCTACTCGTAAAATTCACATTTCGTTGCAAAGCCATGTATGTGTTTTGTTTGATTCAGTTACAAAAGCTCGGCCTTTCTAGATTTATTTACCTTTGTAGTTGTGCCAACGTGAGTTGAATGTTTCGTCTCGTTTGTTTATTTTCTTAGTATTCTCGAATGGGGATAATACACAGTCCTTATTATTGTTTTCAAATTTAAACTAAACTTAAACATGGACAAGGACATAATAAATTATTTCCATTGCATAACACTTAATTATTAAATACAAGAGGTCTGCCCGGATTCCTAACTTTAAAAATAATTCTATATCTATGTTCATCTGGAAAAATGTAGAGTTCTAATGGTGAAAGAATTTATAAAATCGGGCCAGTAATTTCGGAGCCAATTCAAACAAACAAACAATTAAATCTTTCCTCTCTAAAATATTAGTATGGATTTAGTAAATGTAGTGTTATATTAACTAGGTACCCATAACTACTACATTGAGACCTTCGACACGGATACGTCATAAAGACTTCACACAATTGAAAAAATCTGTGTGATTCAATAACAATGTTATTGAGCTGCAAACTAGTTTGTGTAAGGAAAGAACATCTATGAACTTTTCAAAGTATGAAAGCTGTTAGATTAAAATAAAATTTGTGTCTAAATATCAAAATATGTGAATACGCACACGCCCTGTGTATGATATAGCTAATGCGCAGTTTTCATACAAAAAGTAACAATGTGTCAATAGAACTTTAAAATATTTGAGAGCAGTTCAAGCCAAAACGGTCCGCGTGGTATCCTCGCTAACTAGGTATATAGTGGCACGGCACGACTTACGAGAAAAATGTGCTATAATGAATAAAAAAATACTAACAGAATGATAAAATAATGCGAAATGTACCTAAAATAATATAAAACGGTTTTTTAAGAACGTGATAAGGGCATAAAAATAGGTGATTTGGTAAATTCAGCATTATCTGGTACCTGTTCAGGTTTCATTATTCAATATAATGTATTGGAAAGCGTAAAAGTGACACCAAAAGTTTAATAGCCTAAAAGCTTTGTCTCTATGCTTAAGTTTCATCTCAAAGCTGATTCTGACTCAAAGCACAAAGCGACATGCGGGCTTCTTTCAACTTTAGCTACAAGATTAAACTTTGAAATAGATGGTCAGGTAGTATAATCTGATAGCTTAAAATATTGTGCTTGTGTTACCGAAAGATAAGTTTTTCTATACTTAATAGAATGTAAAGAAAAATGTTATGAATTTACTTTTCATAAAAATATTTTTACCGCGTCCATGGAATGTTCAGAGGTTCATCAAAACAAATGGCAAAAAAGGTAAAACCGATGAGTTATTAAGATAAAATGCTTTAGGTTCTTTTATCTGATATCAGCTCATAGCATGAAAAGAATTGAGTAAAATTGCGGCACAAAATTGAAAAACCGACGAAGATTTATCTAAAGCCATAAAGATGAATTTAGAATCATTTATTCCCTTGTTACAATGGTGTAAAGGTCTAAGGAACTAGCTGTTTTTAAAACGAAAAACCTGGACGTATGGTATTTTAATTTCAATACTTACACTATTTAGATTTTCAGGGTGTTGAACTAATTTTGTCTAATGCACAAAAATTTTAAAAACTACTCAGTGAAAATCTTGTAAACTATTTTACGTATTTAAATGTTTACAAGATTTTTGTGTTCATTGTTGTTTTGGTCGGTACCTACAGAAGTCATTTAGATACCTTATTCAGACTTTCATTATATTCAAGCCCCGTTGTTCCTGGCACTTCCCTGCCGCAATCGTATAAATCGAATAAAGTGAACAATTGAATTTTCTCCATTACAACTCGATTTTCCCTCGAAAGCTTTGTTCTGATTGGTTTAAACTAGTTTCGAATTCCAAGCACATAGAACATTTAGTTTCTAGCTTAAAATAGAGGAAATATTGTTTTTAATTTCTACGAACACTATATTAAGGTACGATTGCGACTGTCCACGAAATATCTGGGGAACGCTGCGATTTTTATAGGTAAGATTCATATTCTGGGGACCATCGCGACTGCTATAATTATTATAAAGGCCACTGTCGACACAACCAAGGGCCTAATTCTGTGACATCGTACCATCGCAGAATTGTCACGTAGAATCCTTAGATGAAAACTTAGGTTGGTGTCTACTATCAAAATATCAGAGGACGCAGCGACTTTTATAGATAAGTTTCATGTCTGGGGACCATCGCGACGGATATAATTATAATAAAGGTCACTGTCGATACAACCAAGGGCCTAATTCTTTGACATCGTACGATCGCAGAATTGTCACGTAGAACTTTAGATGAAAGAAACTTAGATATGGTAGTTGCTTTTTATTCGCATAATTGATTTTTAAAGAGCTTGAAAAGCTTACCAAAACTTTCTGTTAGTTCGTTGTCAAAGATGTTCTTTAAGTACGTTATGTAGGTTAAGACTTGAGTGGAATGGAAAGTAAGAAATCTTTATACAAATAAACTAAACTAACGTGTCTTTCAAAACAAAAAACAAGCTTCAGCGGATTATATACTTCAACCCTTATTACATAAACGAGCAATTACATTGAATTCACTGACAAGTATTAAGTAGCTCAACTCAACTTTAACCGAGAACAAGTTAGGTATATGCGAGTTGAATATAAATTTCCTTTAATTCTACGACATACTTGACTTGATATAGCTACAAAAAAGACGTTAAAAGATGGCTTGGGCGATGCTCCGATTAAAATTATCTATTTTATATATTCAAAGTACTAGCTGACCCGCTCGCAATTTCATTTGCGTGGTCTTTAGGGTACAAAAATCTTCACGATATCAGCTAATACTCTATTTTAAGTGTCAGAAATTCCTGAAACCCGCTTATAATATCCTGTATAAGCCCGTTATATCGGTTTTCTTTAAAAAAATTACCATTTACCGCATTTTTTTTCGTATGATACGGTTGATTTCAAATATCGCCATTTTTTTTTTCTTTTCATCTTTAGCACATTTTTATGTAGTTTAAAAAAATGTTATACAACTTTTTATTTTAGTGAACTTTAATCAATCGGAGTCATACTAAACATTGGGAACTTTAACCTTTCCTACCCTACCCTACCCTGATGGTTAAAAATATTCTATTATCATTTATTCCCAAGCAGCAACCAAGCGTAATGAACACCTAAAAAGCAGCCAATATAGCACTTAACGCTGTTTTACAGCTGTTTATGAACGTTGAAAAGATATTGTAGTGTTATAATTTCGGTTTAGGAGCAAGTATTCAGCTCTGGTTTTGGTGTTCGAAATCACAGGGGACAAATGCTTGTCAACTTCCTTGAGAAGGAGGGGCTGTTCTTAATGAACTCTTTCTTTAAGAAACGGCCCCAAAGGAAGTGGACATGGCGGAGTCCCGATTCTGTGACTAAAAATGAGATCGACTTCATCATGACGGATAGCAAGCATATATTCAGAGATGTCTCAGTGATCAACAGGTTCAATACCGGATCTGATCACCGACTCCTTCAAGGCTCTCTGAATATAAATTTGAAGCTTGAAAGAAACCGTCTGATGAAGTCCACGCTCCGACCGAACCCAATCAGAATCCTGGCGGGCACCGAGAAGTTTCAGCAGCTTCTCGGGAATAGATTCGCTGCCTTGGAACCCACTGATGACGCTGACGAGACCCTACACAATCTGGTCGAAACTTTGAGGGACGAGGGCATCAAGTTTTGCAAAAAGCAGCGTACTGGTAAGAAGTCCAAACTCTCGGATGAGACGCTTGGGCTGATGACAAAAAGACGGGAAACCACCCAAGCGACTTCGTCAGAAAGGTCAGACCTGAACAAGCGAATTGCGAAGATGGCACGGCGCGACCTTCGGAGCTCCAATGCACGCCTCATTGAAGAGGCGATAGAGCGAAACCGAGGGTCCAAAGTATTCACTCAGCAGCTTGGCAGGAGCCACATGACGAAGCTTACAACGCACGACGGAAGGACCGTATTGTCGAAGCCGGAGATATCGGCCGAGATAGAGGACTTTTATGGCCGTTTATACGCTGCTTATGCTCCCCGTTCCCAACGAGACGGCCACGATTCTAGAGCCACCTTGATACGCCACTATACCGTCGAACTGCCAGACATCAGTCAAGACGAGATTGTGTTAGCTCTGAGGCAGCTTAAAAATGGAAAAGCCCCCGGTGAGGACGGAATAACATCAGAGCTTTTAAAAGCTGGAGGATACCCTGTTATACAGGAATTACAGAGCCTCTTCAACGCCGTCCTTCACAGTGGGAGAACTCCAAAGGCGTGGAGTGGGAGTTTGGTGGTGCTCTTTTTTAAGAAGGGAGATAAAACCCTCCTTAAAAATTATATACCCATCTCGCTCCTAAGTCACGTCTATAAGCTATTCTCACGAGTTTTATCGAACCGTCTCGCTAGGAGACTCGACGAGTTTCAGCCACCGGAGCAGGCTGGGTTTCGCGGAGGATATGGTACCATAGACCACATTCACACAGTGAGGCAGATTATACAGAAGTCCGAAGAGTATAATCAGCCCCTGTGTCTGGCCTTTGTGGACTATGAGAAGGCCTTTGACTCCGTTGAAACCTGGGCTGTTCTACAATCCTTACAGCGATGCCAAGTAGACTATCGTTATATCGAGGTGCTGAGATGTCTTTACGAAGCCGCTACGATGAGTGTCCGAGTACAGGACCAGCAGACTAAACCGATCCAACTGCGCAGAGGAGTGAGGCAGGGGGATGTTATATCCCCGAAACTGTTCACGAGCGCGTTGGAAGATATGTTTAAGACGCTGGACTGGAAAGACAAGGGCATCAACATAAACGGCGAGTACATCTCACACCTGCGATTCGCTGATGACATAGTCTTAATGGCGGAGTCGCTAGAGGAGCTGAACCGGATGCTGGACAGTCTAGCTTCAGCCTCCCGATGTATCGGTCTTGGCATGAATTTGGATAAAACCAAAATCATGATCAATGGCCACATTGATCCAAGACCGGTGATCGTACATGGCCACCTTCTCGAAATTGTTTCTGAGTACACTTACCTCGGGCAGATTTTGCAGTTGGGTAAAAACAATTTCGAGAAGGAAGCCAAGAGGAGGATCCAGCTAGGCTGGGCAGCGTTCGGAAAACTACGCCGAGTCTTCTCGTCATCCATACCGCAATGTTTGAAAACGAAGGTTTTTGATCAGTGCGTCCTACCAGTCATGACCTACGGAGCTGAGACGTGGACACTCACGATAGGGTTGGTCCACCAGTTCAAAGTCGCTCAGCGAGCTATGGAAAGAGCTATGCTCGGAGTTTCTCTGAAGGATAGGATTCGTAACGAATTCATCCGACAGAGAACTAAAGTCATCGACATAGCTCAGAGAATTAGCAAACTGAAGTGGCAGTGGGCCGGCCATATATCGCGAAGAACCGACAACCGCTGGGGTAAACGTGTTCTTGAGTGGAGACCGCGACTTGGTAAACGTAGTGTAGGACGCCCTCCAGCCAGGTGGGATGACGATCTGCGAAAGACTGCTGGCAGATGCTGGATGCGACAAGCCGAAGACAGGGCGCTATGGCGCTCATTAGGGGAGGCCTATGTCCAGCAGTGGACTAACATAGGCTGATGATGATGATGATGATGATGATTCAGCTCTAACTGTATTAAGTCTGTATTAAGGAGTCAAAGTTCGCTTAAAGTTTTAAATCAGTGTATGATAACTGTCATGTACAGCTTTAAGTTTCCTGTAACGCTTTAATCTCATTTTAGCATTAAAGCTGTAGGTACAATAGCTGCATTTTGCATGCCATCACTTACTTAATACAGCTTAAAGCTGTATTATGGTGGTCCTCAAATCTTATTTCTGTATTATGAAGTAGGCACACTCTCTTCTACAGCTTATTTTTATGGTGTAATTGTACACCCTTTTACAGACAATAGCTGTATAATTTCTGCCTTTGAGAGTAATAAACAGCTATAAAAATAAATTACGCCTATAGTACAGCCTTAATCTGTATAAGTGACACAGTCGTTTTTTGAATTATTTGTGCATTTGAAGCAGTATTTAAGCGAAAAAGATTTGGTTTTATTAGAAGAAAGATTGAACAGGAATATGTTAATATTACAACATGAAATTACTGCCGAGGAACATGGAGATATTGCAACAGATCAGATCACCTACAGTCAAGCGTCAATACCGTCGACATCTAATGAAAGTGGTTCCGTAGAAAATATTGTGATTGATCATAGTTATATCAGGTGTAATTTATTAGCTTTTTTACCTTCTGCAAATGATGACGACATTTTGTCATGCAGCAGTTCTGATGAAAGTAAGAGAAAAATAAAAATATGCACTTTTATAATTACAGACTTATCAGAAGTTTTTGAATCACCAATAAAATCGTCATATTTGAATATATTCAAATTATTGGTGATATTTATTGGTGATATTTGATCATTAATTATTAGAAGTATATAAAAAAATTTAACTTGAAATGTTCTCTAGCCTAGGTGGCAACACTATCTTGTTTATTGTAACTGAGTGTTCTTGCAAATGTCTGTACAAAGAAGTGAATAAATAACTTTTCTATTGCTTACAAATAGATTGTTTTCAATTAGAAACCCATAAACCATCATTAATACCAATTATATTTTATACCTACTCCTTTTGCTCACAGTTTGATAGAGAAATAAAATTCATTCTAATTTATATATTTCTTTTTATTTTTATCAGTTTTTTTTTTTGTTTTATTTGGGAAATAAACAGTACATAATACTTAAAGTTACAGAGCTTAAAATAAACCAATATAATTTCCTTCCTCCATTACGTAACACATGTAGAGCTAAATGAACACAGTAGGTAATATGAAAAAGAAAATGTAGAGTTCTCACAAAACATAATTATATACAAAAAAAAGGTAAGGAAATAATTTTCGCTAATAGAGTCATACAAATACAATTGCAATACTCATTGCAAAATAATTTTCGACATATTATCTATAAACCGTGAAATTTAAGTATTAGGTTCCGTTTGTCAGGAGAACCATGAATATAAGCAACTTTCACAAAGGGGCCTACTTACTATCTTGAAATATAAATAGCTAGTATCACTTAATATTACGTATCCCTAAAAAGAGTTACAGGTTATGTTCGAAACACTGCTATGCAGCATTAATAGTAAATTTATTCGTTTATACAGCCCATCAACCGCTTAAAGCTGAATACTAGTATCCATTACGTACATAGTACAGCTAATAGCTGTATAAGACCATCAAAATAGAATTAAGGCTGCTTAGCAAGTTGTCGCCATTTTATCAATTACAAATCGAAGATTACGAACATGATTACATAAAAATTTGACTAATGTTTTTATGTTTGTCAATATTTTCAGTTTGTCCAATAACCTACTATGCACCAATGAGGCTCTACGTCCATTAATTCAAATATTTTTAAAGTCTAACCTATAAAAACCATATTTACTTATATTATTTAATATCTCTTCCCTGGTTATTTTGCTGGCGCGTTTATTTTTTATCACAAAACATATATATGTCCACAATAAATTTATTTTTGCACGATAATGCACTGTATCCTGCGCTTATTGAATCTCCAAATCTTTAAACACAAAGCGTTTATAATAAATGTCACTTTGATCAAATAGTGTTATAATTGAACGCCATTATTAAAATATATCTTCTGTTTCGTTTTAATTCTTTTGTAACTCTGTTCAACAGACTTTTTACGACATAAAGCTGAACAAGTGAGTTACAATGTAGTAATTGGAGTGTATTGGTTTCCTCTTACACCATAGTACAGCCACAATACAGCTATTATGCAGCCTATTTTATGCTTATACAGCTACTGTACAGCTAATATAACGCAAAACGCTGTATAAGTTGTGCCCATTTAAGGGGAATAAGGGCTGTATAAGCGCTTATACAGCCTTTATGCAGCCAAGATATACAGCATTAAGAGTATAAACGAACTTTAATACAGCTGTTATACAGCTTGTGATACTGCTTGGGTTATACTAAAATTTCGTAGTTTTTACCTTACGTAGTTAGCTAGCTGACCCGCTCGCAATTTCATTTGCGTGGACTTTAGGGTAAAAAAATCTTGACGAAATCAGCTAATACCCTATTTTAAGACTAGATATTAAAAGCTGGTTTCAATTTCCGAGTCTTTATGTATAAGCCCATTATATGAGTTTTTTTTAAATAATCATTTACTGTATTTTTTTATAGTGAATCTAATGACACGGTGGACTTCAAACATTCTACTTTAGCCCATTTTGTTTGTAAATTTCCTAATCCTATTTTATTTTAATATATCTACTGATTGGCTTTCTGAAATGGGATTGGATGGTAAAATCAGAAGCCATGCGACTAACAGTCGTGAAAGGAGTCACGGACAAAGTTCAAAAAAATTATTACGAAATTATATTTTATCGAGGAAAGAACACCATTGAATTAAATTATTTTAACTCATGGTTTCGGATTTGATCCACTGCCTTCTCAAAAACCACCCTCTATACCTACAGATCATTTAAGGTCAATAAAACAGAACTATTAAGTTACAGCCGATACGGGCCAAACTATTTTATTTTCTGCCGTAAACTTGTAGCATTTTTGAATCCTACGCTGTCATAAAGCCATTTACAACATTGGGAACTTTAACCTTTCCTACCCTACCCTACCCTGATGGTTAAAAATATTCTGAGTTTATAATTATCATTTATTATACTAAAATTTCGTAGTTTTTACCTTACGTAGTTAGCTAGCTGACCCGCTCGCAATTTCATTTGCGTGGACTTTAGGGTAAAAAAATCTTGACGAAATCAGCTAATACCCTATTTTAAGACTAGATATTAAAAGCTGGTTTCAATTTCCGAGTCTTTATGTATAAGCCCATTATATGAGTTTTTTTTAAATAATCATTTACTGTATTTTTTTATAGTGAATCTAATGACACGGTGGACTTCAAACATTCTACTTTAGCCCATTTTGTTTGTAAATTTCCTAATCCTATTTTATTTAAATATATCTACTGATTGGCTTTCTGAAATGGGATTGGATGGTAAAATCAGAAGCCATGCGACCAACAGTCGTGAAAGGAGTCACGGACAAAGTTCAAAAAAATTATTACGAAATTATATTTTATCGAGGAAAGAACACCATTGAATTAAATTATTTTAACTCATGGTTTCGGATTTGATCCACTGCCTTCTCAAAAACCACCCTCTATACCTACAGATCATTTAAGGTCAATAAAACAGAACTATTAAGTTACAGCCGATACGGGCCAAACTATTTTATTTTATGCCGTAAACTTGTAGCATTTTTGAATCCTACGCTGTCATAAAGCCATTTACAACATTTTTAGACACATAATAAACATCCAGAAACATGTGTTTAGGTACTAAGCATTTTAGTTTTCTCTCTACGTCTCAAGTAAATATTGGTTAAAACTTACAAAAAACCTGAAAAACTTCAAAAAACTTTGGAACTCTTGTTTTTATTCATTGTTTTTTCAGTATATTTTTGAAACGTTAAGTCGGTACCATCCTTAATAATAAAGTCATACGGAGCCTAAATACGAATCACTCAAACTTTAATAACCCGGGCCAATCCAGTTTTAGGAATATTTTTTAAAATACTGTCACAGGTGTTTTAATTTAATGATTTTTCAGTACACACTGAAATCTTAAAGTCATTAATACCCTACATTAAAAAGTTATAGGCATTACAATACGAAGCCAAACTACAAGTTTCAAACTTGAATAAACTGTTTCACCCCATTTTCAGGATTATTTAGAAAATTGTATTCAATATTTTTGTTTACAAATTTTTTTAAGCATACTTAAAAACAAGCAATAAGAAAATTATAAATAATTCTACTTCTTTTGTATATAGTCATCATCATCATCAGCCTATGTTAGTCCACAGCTGGACATAGGCCTCCCCTAATGAGCGCCATAGCGCCCTGTCTTCGGCTTGTCGCATCCAGCATCTGCCAGCAGTCTTTTGCAGATTGTCATCCCACCTGGAAGGAGGGCGTCCTACACAACGTTTACCGAGTCGCGGTCTCCACTCAAGAACACGTTTACCCCAGCGGTTAACGGTTCTTCGCGAAATATGGCCGGCCCACTGCCACTTCAGTTTGCTAATTCTCTGAGCTATGTCGATGACTTAAGTTCTCTGTCGGATGTATTCGTTATGAAACCTATCCTTCAGAGAAACTCCGAGCATCGCTCTTTCCATAGCTCGCTGAGTGACTTTGAACTGGTGGACCAACCCTATCGTGAGTGTCCACATCTCAGCTCCGTAGGTCATGACTGGTAGGACGCACTGGTTAACAACTATACCAAAGTAAAATGGTAACTTTATTGAAAGGGCTTATTATTATATAGAAGCAATAACTTTGGTACCCATTTTTATTACATTCTATTTGCGTTTTTCACATTATAACATTCAGTCCCAAACAAATTACGATGTTGTTATTATTGTCGTCTGAAGTCTCTGCCCCGCACGTATTTTCACGCTTCTTCTTCTTGGCTGTAGGCGCTGTAAGCGTTTACAAAAGACAGCTCAAATTCTTTAATACTCCACTGGACAGAAAGGAAACCCTTATTTTGTTGTTGCTAACATAAATAAGTCTTATTTGTTAGAAGAGATAGGTACGTTTAGGATATGGATAATTTTTAAACCTACCTATTATGTTTCACCTTTTCTCTATGTAGGATATAAAGTATAACACTAACGCTGCTGGCTATGACGAACTAACAACAAAACTTTTCAAACAAAATATTGGTCCAATCCTTGAATCCCTTACACATATGTATAAATTAATCTTTCTCTGGAAAATGGTGTATTCCCTAATGGTCTCAAAAAGTCTGAAGTCAAACCTCTCTTTAAAAAGGGATCTAGGTCTGCGACGAACAAAATGGATTTATGTGTAAGAAATCGACAACTTTAGCTTGTTTTAAATTAGTTAAAGAAATGTTAGACTCCTTAAATCGGAAAGAAATTCCAGTCGCCGTCTTTCTTGATATGAGTAAAGTTTTCGACACTGTCTGCCATGACCGTTGACATCTGAAACAAACACACAAGATACGTTCAGATCAAATTACTCATTAATTAATTACGGTGTGCCACAGGGTAGTGTTCTTGGTCCTATATTATTTGTTATTTACATTAATGACTTGCCAAAAGCCACGGACCAATACACCATCATGTTTGCAGATACGACAATTTTAACTAAAGAAGAATCTATTCACAATGCTGTGAGTATGGTAAACAAATCCTTAAATGACATAGTTGACTGGCTTAAAAAAAAAGAAAAATTCTTTCACCATTAGAATCCTAAATTTTCCGTGATGAACATAGGCTATTTAATATTTTCAAAAAAATTAGGGATCTCCATGAAAAATTCAATAATTGAACCGTGCGCTATATGTATATTCAACCTCTTTTTCTATTATGGCGCGTCATTATAGAAAAAGAGGTTGAATATATAGCGCACGGTGCTTGCTTTTTCTCTACGGTCAGTGCCAGTTATGGAGTGTCGAGTCAATGTCAAAAACTCCAATGCTGTTAAAAAAGGTAAGGGATCCTTATGAAAACTGTGAATCCCATTGTGTTAGTGTGTATTATTTCTGAAATTTTTGTTTAACACCCCTGCGAAGCCAGTGCGTACCTAATAAATTCATTTGAAAACATATCATAATTATTATTCCTCATTTCCCTGAACTCTTCCAATGTTTTAACGATACATATTTTTTTGTTACAAAGCCGGTACAAACAACAACAAAAAACAAATGAAATGCAACCTAAAAATAGGTTAAGCCAACCTCTTTTGGCTTAAAAAGAGGAATCGTTAGAAATAGTAAAAAGTACTGTATTCTTAGGAATAACCTTAGATAATAAACTTCAATGGGGCCCACACATAGATAAGCTATCGAAGAGACTTAGTTCTGCAGCGTATGCAGTCAAAAAAATCCGTCATCTTACAGACGTTGATACTTCTAGACTAGTCTATTACAGCTACTTCCATAGTATTATGTCATATGGCATACTGCTGTGGGGGAACGCTGCAGATATTAACACCATATTTGTGCTGCAGAAGAGGGCTGTTCGTGCAATCTATAATATGGGTCCCAGAGAATCCTTGCGTGAAAAATTCAAAGAAATAAACATAATGACAGTAACATGTCAGTATATTTATGAAAATTTGATGTACACTCATAAAAATATCAATAAGTTCATTAAAAATAGCGATATACATAATGTTAATACTAGAAATAAGAACAAACTCGCTGTGCCCACTACTAGGCTACACAAAATTAATGTGTCTTTCAAAGGGCAATGTATACGCTTCTACAACAGAACTCCAAGTGAGTTGCAAAAATTATCTATAAATAAATTTAAACGGATTGTTAAAACTGTTCTTTGCAAAAAGGCTTACTATAAAGTATCAGATTATCTAGATGACAAAAAAGTTTGGGACGAGTTTTGCTCCAACTCGAAAACTAACAAGCTAACAAGGTAAAGGTTTCTTGTTCGCTTCTTTACTTTACCTTAAAAAGATTGAAGTGAACAATTAATCAAAGTGATCACTTTATTTCCCAGTATTACTAATGTAATTTGTGTTTTGTGACGTGTCCAAGAGTCCTGTAAGGTCTAAAGGAAATAAAGCACTTTGATTTTGATTTTTGATTTTGAAATAAGACCTTCACTAAACATGGTTAAATATTCACGTTCCCGGGTTCAGAATGAAGTGGTTCGTTCAACCTACGCTTGTACTTGAGACCTTTGCAGATGTGTCCTTTGGACAGTCTCTTTACTATTCCATTTGGACTCGTCATTCCTTTACGCAATTTGTAGAAAGTGAAATACGACGTTTCATGTATACATAGTTTACACATGAAACGTCGACTGACTTTGAATTTGGTGCAAAATTAATTCGTAGTATGTCGTACAAAATTAGAATTTGCATGGGTGGTAAACCGTTACGATCAAGGCAGATCATAACAGTACAGAGAAAGAAAATAATATATGGCTGAATACTGTTTACCAAGCGCTTTATATAAACAAATGGTATCGTCGCAGAATCGTTCATAGATAAAAGGTCCTCTAGAATCTTGCTAGTGCACGTCGTCGTGCAATTTGCGCGGCGATGTTGGTAGAGTGGTCAACCTTGACTTTTTTGAGACGCGTTCCTCCTTCCTTTTTTTCTGTCATAAAAGGCCAAAACGTTTAATTTTGAGATATAAAACATGACAACATCATAAAGTTAAAACTAAATTTGCTTATTCCTGATAAGATTTGAAATGCAGCAAAGGTTCAAAGGTAGGAATTCAAAACAAAAAATCCAGAATAATTGTGAAATTTGGAACTCAGCTCAGTATTTTTCTTATATTTATTCTACACGAATAGCAGTCTAAGAGACAGTTTATACGGCAGGCTAGCATTACATGCGCTTAGTACCATTGGACTCATCTTAGAAAAATGCATAGAATAAGAATAGACCAAACGAGTTAGAGATCTATCTACCAACTTTTATAACGTCATTATAGGGAACGTGACTCATGTGCTCTCATGCCAAAGTGCAACAAATCGCTCATAATCATTCTTTAAATTATCACAGAGTTCAAAATGACTACTTTTCGTAGTATGATAATGATCCATTACATTCTATTGAATCATTATCATATTACGAAAAATACTTAGGTAGAAAAGACACAGAAAAAGAAGGAAGTATTCGTAAGATAATGCAAACTACCCGTACCAAGCTTACAGAACTGTGCTTATAGTTAGTTACTCAAAACTGTAACATATTCCGTCATATTTTCATCACCTAGCTTTAGTGGGACGAATATTTAACTATTTTCTCCATTCTTATTGTTGTCATGAACGTAAGGCTGTAATGGTAAAGCTTCTAGTCAAAAAAACCTTTTCTGACAAAATTTGATTTCGAGTTGAATCCAGTATCTCAAGAATTCCTGAATTGATTTCCGGTCCATAGTTCCAATTGAATTCTGAAAACTTCCTTACTAAAATACCGGGAAAATTCCTTCCTCAAACAATTCAAGTTTTATTTCCGCAAGTTTTTGCGCGCCGCCATTCGTTATCTAGTTAGTTACTCTCTTCATCCACTATTTGTCTTACTTCTAGAAACTTCTGGAAGTTTAATAAATTATGGTTTTAAATTTAATTTTTATGCAAACTTATAACTTTAAATGTACTTTATCACCGCGGTAAATGCTCACTATATTTAATACAATAAGCCATCAAAACCTTTATAAAACAATTGAGTAAAGAATCATTACACCTATACATTATTTTTGAAAGATAATTGGCTACATTTATCCAGATGCTAGAGAGCAGCAAAAGCTCGAAATCCCCTAGATAATATTTCCGAAATTAGAAATTCTTAGTAAATTTTAATTTGAGCACCTGTTTAACCTCCTGGCTTCGGAGTTTCTTGCATAATTTATCAACAACATTCTCAACTTAGCATAAACTTACAGCATTTAGTTATTTTGGAGCTTAATTAGTTTCCACCTCGCTATCGCCTACAGGTACGTCTTAGGTAATATTTTGTAATTTGAATGTCTTGGGCGACAAATTAGGGTCTATATAACTCGGGTATATATATATATATATATATTAGACGGGATCTGACCTAGTTCAAAGATAATGTGATATTACTTATGTAACTGGGATTATCGTTAGGTACAGTTATAGGAAAGGTGTTGGAGCGACTTATACATCCAGTTTTGCTTAAAAACATTAACATTGATGACGCACAGTTTGGTTTCAGTCCCGGTCTCTCAACGGATTCAGCCATTATGAGCTTGAAAAGCACTGTGAACTACTACACGTCACAAGGTACATCGATCTATGCGTGCTTCCTAGACCTTAGCCGGGCTTTTGACCTAGTGAATTATGATATTCTCTGGTCAAAACTAATCAATGCGCGGGTACCGCATCATGTGGTGAATCTGTTGAGACACTGGTATGGAAACCAAATTAACAACGTAAAGTGGGGCGACACACTTCTAACGATTTTAGGTTAGATTGCGGTGTTCGTCAAGGTGGGTTGACTTCTCCTGACCTGTTCAACCTGTTCAACCTGTACGTCAACGATCTGATTGGGGAGCTGAGGGGCACCAGGATCGGATGCCACTTAGGTAAAGTTTGTGTCAATAACCTAAGTTACGCAGATGATATGGTGCTCCTTAGTCCCTCAATCAAAGGTTTACAAAAGCTGCTTTTAATCTGTGAGCAATATGCTATTGCTCATGGATTAAAATACAACATCACTAAAACCGAAGTAATGGTGTTCAGGTCGGGAAGAGGTCCTGAAAAGGTGCCTGAGGTATATTTGGGCAGTTCGACCATTAAGATGGTCAAGCAGTTCAGGTACCTTGGACATCTACTGACAGAGTCATCAAAAGACGATGCCGACATGGAGCGGGAGAGGAGGGCTCTCGCTGTCAGGGGAAACATGCTCGCACGCCGATTTGTTAACTGCAGTCCCGACGTGAAGAACACCCTATTTAAGGCATACTGCCTTGGTATGTACACCTGTCAACTCTGGTACCTCACTAGAAAATCCTTCACCACCATAAGGGTACAGTATAATAAAGCATACCGGGCCCTTATGAGGTTGCCAAGACACTGCAGTGCGTCGGGCATGTTTTCCGATACGGGAGTTCCCGACTTCTTCTCTATAAGACGAACGAGGATAGCAGCCTTCTGGAGTAGACTAAGTCGCTCCAACAACACCATCTTGAGGGCTGTTTCTGACTATCTAGCCAATCCCATATACTGTCACTGGATTTCTGTTCACGAGGACAGAAATAAAAAATAGTTAGGTATCGGACGAAGATATACCTACCTAGTAGTTTTAATGTTTTGTTTTTTATTTCATTTTATAATGTGATATGGGTCTTATTTTTGTGCCTGCAATAAACTGATTTTATTTATTAACCACAAATAAGCAAACTTTTAAAATCCAGCAATAAATAGTTCTGATACTACGGAGCAACATTCTGAATAACTTTTTGTCTCTACACTCGATGGTTTTCCAGGCAGGTTGCAGACGGTACTGGTGAGGTACCTACTCTTTCAATTCTAAATTTAGTTTTTAAAATAATTTTAATATGGAAACATTTGTTGCTGCTAAGTAGCTAACCGTTTTCCCACCTTTGTTTTACTAATATTATCAGTAAAAACGTACGAACTTATTAAGTTCGTACTTAGTTTTAGTTTTTCTTTAGATGTTTAGTAACTGTAATGTGTCGTGTTAATCATTTCATTATATAATTAATATCATTACCTTTTCCCTCAAATTAGTATTAGCATGGAAATTGGCGGTGTTACATCCCGGTGCCTCAGCACGATCAGCCGTTGGTATTTATCGCTTTTATTTATCTTTTCTCGACGTTTTAACGTCAAATAGGTAAAAATATTAGCCCTAGGCTTTTATGAGTTTGTTGTCGGATGACTTACAGTCTTAACACTAATATATTGATATAATATTTTACTTCCCATAGCAAATGACCAGAACACCCGGTCCAAATATCTGCAGGTCTTACAATCATTCCCGAGGAGGGAATGGAACCCGAAACCTCCAGCATTGCAGGCGGACTTTCGCCCATTGCGCCACACAGGTCGTCGAATAAGTAACCAAACGCGATAGATAGATAGTAA
Organism: Eupithecia pulchellata; assembly: GCA_963931895.1. Taxonomy (NCBI): domain Eukaryota; kingdom Metazoa; phylum Arthropoda; class Insecta; order Lepidoptera; family Geometridae; genus Eupithecia; species Eupithecia pulchellata. Next base: position 2,423,490 of record OZ007525.1, read on the forward strand.
GTAGCGTCTTAAATCCTAAATTAGGTTTATCTAGACACTAGAGTTTTCTAATATTACGATCTAAATACACGCATAAAATCTATGACAGTTACTCTACAGGCACAGCGATAAATACCTTAAAAATAGTACTGTTCATTATGTTCACTTAACTCGCGTTCGGTCCGCTCGGTCTTGATATTGTATGTAATTAGGTAATTGGTCAGCGACCAATTAAAATCAAACGAGTTTTAAGTCTGTAAAATAAACCTTAATCATTCATCGATCTATGCTTGAGTGTCCTTTATGCAATGAAAAGCTTTACTCAAGCATAGAGCAATGTCAGAGCAAGTTTTATTAATACTGGCCAGAGTCAAGAAAAGCACTAGCCTATTTAAAAGTCACCCAACAAAAGTTTCGACGCAACTGTATAAAATTTTAATGTGTTTAAATGTGTGTCAAGACAAATTTAATTCGCAAAATATTAAGTTTAATTGGCAAGTTAACTAACTGATATTTTAATTAACACAGTTAAACAAACAGTTTAGTCAAAGAAAATTATTTAATTAATGGTGGAAACTTTGTTGGTTTAATTGTTTTTTTATGTAGTTTTTGATTAAGTTCATAATAACTTTTTGTTTTTACATATAAAATAAAATAAAAGGAAAAAAAAGAGAAATAGTTTATACGACAATTATCTACAAAAGACACGTAGTACTATACTATGTACTTTATCTCTCTCTCCCAATAAGGTTTGCTGGAAGAGAACTCTTTTTAGGTTTAAGCTCGCCTTTGCCATTTTTTGTATTTTAATGTTTTTTTATGTATATTTTATCGTGCAATAAAGAATATGTAAATCGAATTACGGTAAATAGAATAAACTTATTTAACATACTCTGTGCCCATATTAAAATGCATACGTTTTTAAATGTTCCTTGGCTCTCGATGCGAATGCATTACACCAGCAATGATTATTATGACGTTGTATTTCGAAAACCATAAACCAATTAAACCCTTCTTTCGTCCAGATGGACTTACTATCTTTTATATCAACTGCTTTGCATAGACTGCAACGTCTATTGATTTTCTGCTCGAGTCTCAATCCATCAATGGGCTTTGTTATCAGCCTCTTGGTCTAGAAATGTCAATTCTCAGGCCCTTTTTATCATACGCTTGTCTAGCTCAGAGATTGCTTTACGTGCCTTTAACCGATATTCACCAGCTGAAATTTGTAGATTTTAATGCAAGCAGAAGAGGGGATTATTCTGGTTTAAACCTCTGAGTGCTGGCACATAACAAGTTGTCTTGACATTGGAAACTAAGCTTTACTTATTTTCAGTATAGTAAAACATGGCCTGCTTGCTTGCAGGGTAAGCCCACAAGTAATGGATTTGTAGCTTTTGAACAAGATCTCAATTAGTCTTTGACTGTCTTTGATGTTAAGATCGGGACAGACAAATTCGCATTTGGACTACCTCGACAGACCTTGACAGATACCAAGCTATGACCGATCTCTTTTCATAGTGAGTAAGTAAGTTTCTATTTATTCATAAATAATTTATAATGGTCTTTGAACTTAAACGGCTACACAAACCAATATTCATCCAAACTGTTAGAGGCTGAGATTCCCATAATGTTTTCACAATATTTTTATAGGTAACCTTCCTAAAATAGACTCCGAAAACCGACCACATGGACCAAAGATTAAACAAACAAGATCCCTATCCTATCTCAAAAGTTCAGAATTTAATTAAGTCGGGTATATGACATCGCGAAGATAAGTTTAGTAAGTAGGTTTCTGTCGTTTAAGTGTAATAACCTTAGTACAGTCAACGACAGAAATTATCGTGTAAGTTAAACTTTCATTTTCATTTAAGTATTAAATGTTTGGTTGTAGATAAATGTCATTTAGATTAATATTATGTAATTATAATTTTTAAGTTCATGTATCTACATGACCATAAAATTATATTCCTAAAAAGCCACTACTAAAGCCAGTTTTAAATATGCTAACATGAAAAGCATTGCTTTAATAAAAAGTAAATTACAACTGGTATTTATAACCAAAACAGTTATGCTAAATGCAGACTGTTGCAATAAGTCCGGTAGACCAACACCGCTGTGCCTGTAGCGCAACTGTCATACGATATTAAGCGTGTTTTTAGATCTAATATTACAGAACTCTAGCGTCTAGATAAACCTAATTTAGGATTTAAGCCTCTACTTATCATATATACAAAATTTGTTTTCAAGAAACGCTATTACACTATTTAAAACTCGATTACTGACTGACTAATACCAACCGGGAGCGTCCCCAAGACATTGGCTGCTTTGCCCTACTCTAGGGAAAGCTGATGTATTGTGCTAGATGATCTATTCTATACTGTTGAATTAGAAACTTGTCAAACTTAAACACGCCTATTGGAAAATGTTAATGAAGTAATTTAAGGAATCAAAGATCTTTATTTCCTTAGGAATCTTTATTCCCTTATGTAGATGTACTAGGTAATTGTGTGTGGATTGTTGTGAAATTAGATACAGAGAAAATCTGAAAACTATCTATAAACTTTAAATAAAATAAATCAAATCTAAAGCATCCAGATACCTTCATAAGTAAATATATATCAATCAATCAAATATGCTTTTGTCGTAAAACATTATAAGACACTACTAATCATTAAAATTCTAACGACTAAGGAGGAGTAGGCGACTGTACCTTAGTCTTTCATCGTTGCGTTACCTGAAACGGAAAATGTCGATGAAGGTGCGAAGACTGAGTTGAGACTGAGAGTTGTTGGAGTGTGAAAATCGACGGAAAAGTGATTTTTGTTCGCAGGAGTGCTCTGCTCGCTTTTGCTTGGCTGGAGCTATTTTTGTATCACTTCTTTATGAAATATATCCACGAAGTTTTGTTTGGTATTGTTACAAACTTCCCACCTGAGACTTGTAATTGTAAATAATATAAACAAAGAAAAGTACGATTTCAAACAAACAAGAACTAGTATTAAAATAGTAACATCGACAATTTCAACTGAAACTATTCATTCTTATTTGTAATACGAGTAATAACAATATAACGCGAGCGCTCCCGGGGAACTTCCTGGTTCTCGTCTCCGCTTGCGGACTGGCATTCCATGAGAACCAGATCCCGTTCTCTTGCTTGCCTTCATTGGCCGGTTTGAGTGGAGTCGCAAGAGATGCATCTAAGGATTGAGACTCGGGGTCGAGGAAACCCGTTCACGGACAGTCTTCGTGATGGTGTAATCGGTAGTTGTTACTTTCATTGGCATTTACGACGGTATTTTGAGGAACCCATCATTCATTCGGCAAGCCACCGTCTGCCGCTTTTAACAGTTTCTGATGAGACTATGTTTATGGCATCCATACACAACTTGCCATAGCCAAACTACCCTGTCTATCTAGCCACTCATCACAATATTCTGGATTTTTTTCCTTTCATTTTCCTTTGAAATAGTCTCTACGCCTGTCGGGTATAATCTCGGGTCTATCGTATTGTGCAAAAGAGGATGATACAAGCTATGTGTAGCCCTCACTTTTAAAATTAAATTTCATAAAGAACCTCTGTGCTTTTATCTACCGCCCCACGCCTCCCAAAGGACTGGGTCACTATATGGTCCTTGATCATGGAATGCGATACAATAATAATACTATACATACATATATCTAATTGATATTTTTTTTTATTATTTCAAAGCGTGTAAAAACTTTAACAGTTACTGAAAGTTCAATATTTAAAACCCCTTAAAAACTCAAAGAGAGTTTGATTAGGCAAAGCCATAAAATGTACTAAACACAACACATGTGAACTTGACGGATACAGTGTTTACACACTGTATCCGTCAAGTTCAAAACAGATGATAGAAATTACCACACAGTATTTTTTAGTCTGTTTCACAATAAATTATCATCAAATCGTTTCTCTTGTCAAAACAATGTAGTGATGTAATGTGTAACAGATTTAATGAAAAATACACAATACTCTGTCGGTATTTTACAGTGTAAAATTACTATTATTTGAATAAAAAATTAACACGCTTTAAATTCTGGGCTTTTTCACAACGAAGGCGAAGTTCTGCCTGCGACGTAGGAGGTTGCGGTTCGATTCCCGCTTCGGGAAATTAGTTTGTACGATCTCCAGATATTTAGTCAGGATGTTCTGGTCAAAATATGTGGTTCTGGGAAAAATATGTGTCTATTTAATATATTGTATTATTTATATCAGTCATCTAGTATCCATAACACAAGCTCTGCTTAGTTTAGGCCTAGGCGATTGTGTGTGGATTGTCCAGCATGATTTTAATATTTTATATAAATTTTGACCCTTAAAGAGTTTATAAGAGCCTTTGGAAATGTAAAACAAAAATTGAATCAGTGTTAGCATAGTCAAACTTAACTAAAAAAAAATGTTTGTTTTATACAGAAATCCAATTAAATTTATTTAGATTTCTGTAAGAAAATTCCACACCCGCTTGAAAAAATGAACTTTATCGATAAAATCCAGATCCCCCAACTCTATATATTGAATTAAAGAGTGCAGAGTGCCCTTGTCGTTCCGTTCCACAAATACCGTGACCGTATCGTGGAGCACGTGCGTTCCTTTTCAATTGCCCCGTGTATTGCCGCTACGTAAAATGGAACGTATTTTTATTTTATTTGTTTAAGCTGGGCTATTCCCGCTCAAATTTCTGACTAGAAACAATTTCGAATGCTGGCCAATCCAGTGTCATTTCCCTTGACTATTTTAGGCTTGTATTTATATGTAAAAAGCACCTGTTAAGGAACCTGTAATTTTTTCTTTTGTGTCTAAATTAATATTCTTAGGTAGGAAATTAAAATAAACATAACAAAATACAAGCGACTCTTAGGTAGGTTTTAAGATAAAATTATTTTAAGGTAATAGGGTAAGAAAATTATTTTAAGATAAGGTAAGGTAATTATTTATAACATGAACATGAAGTTTAATCATGCATCGTCACATAAAACAGAATATTGAAAGGGCTTCGTAAAATTAAACGTATTTTTATTTCGTTTCTTATTCGGAAAGGGGAATGTAATTTGTCCTGTCATCACCAGGATTTCGCCCCGAGAGAACCCATCTAAGATGGAAAATAAACTTGCGAATTTTCTACTCTGGTTTTTTACTGACATATCTATAAAATGTACTATGCTATCAGAAAAAGGTTTTTTAAAGGTTACTTCCAATCTCTAGACTCGCCCACAAAAAATGCTAATCTATATACATACATTCATGGTACTGTATTTGTTTTCATTTAATAAATCAAATAAAAGCAAAAATCTAAATCGTAGTGCTTCACTACGATTTAGACCTTACAGGACTCTGGAACTCATCACAAAATACAAACTTAAAAAAATAGGCAATAATAGGCAATAATCGTAAATAAAATGATTGAAACATTGATTCTTTGTTCACTTCATCTTTTAAGGTAAAGTAAAGAAGGAACCTTTACCTCGTGCTACGTAAGCTCGTCGTATAGGTACTTACGTGAACATCATATTGGTCAGTGAAAACTGTTTATTTAACTATTAGTTAAGAAATACCGAGCGTAACAATTCACTAATCTCCAAGTAGAATTCAAGCTACAGCCCACATTTCGAGCGTGCCATAGCATTGCATGTTACTCTGATACGCCAAACTATACAGTCGTAGGTACCTCGTACCTATTCGTATAGCATGCCATTCTTGTATTCTGTCGAGCAGACGTTTACAGTTTTCGAATTTGAATAATGGAAACTCTACAAATGAAACATAGCATGCATAAAAAGGTTAGTGAACTTCATTTTTGAGATTTTGGCACATCATCCATTGAAGTTGAATCTAGAGCTGCCGTTAGTTTTCTCTCAAATAGCCATTAAAGTAAATCAATAAAACTACTCGTATATTTCTGAATAATTAATATGAAACATCTATAAGTTTTGAATCCACAATTAATGATAGTGATCATTGTGATTCTGATTTATTAGGTAAGTCCGTGGTAGGCCCGTGTTGCTCTATGATCTGAATCGATCGACGAGAAATGCTGACGGTCAAATAGTGTAGTGGATTAAATTGAGAT